>OX328123.1:12947661-13497661 GCA_946811695.1 Gonocerus acuteangulatus | reverse complement strand
AATATTCACAAATTGAAGTGGACCGCTCATCAAAAGTCAAGTAACACTCTTTTAGCGCGGTTCCTCCCTCCCTCCATAGGTAGGAACCGCGCTTATGAGTTAGATCTCATAACGCACGGGTGTGTATGTATGTATATATATATATATATATATATATATATATATATATATATATATACACACACATTTGGTATTTTCAATTTCTTATCGGTACCTCCGGGTTGCGCCAGCAATGTCATAAGCGGGTTTTCTCAATACGAAAGGTGGCGGGGAACGTGCTAAAAGCAAAAATCTTTTTTAATATATACTGTTGTAGTTTCTTTGCGGATCGTTTATTAAAAGGAATTTTGATATTATTAATTATACATACAATGTCTTCAGTTTATACAATTTTATCAGAAAAGGAACTATGAATAATAATTGATTAAAAAAATGAGAAAATTATGTCATGGGCGTATATAAGGGGGGGGCTGAAGGGGCTGCAGCCCCCCCCCTAAATTTTGATTTGATCAGCAAAAATGTCATAAAACCCTTAAAAATAAATTAAATAAGATTATTTAGTTCATAAAACATATTCTATTTTGGGTGTATTTATGTTGTCTAAAACTCTTCCAAGATCTAAATTGTTAGTATTTTATACACCGGAAATGGTCTCAGCCCCCCCCCCCCCCGAAATTTTCCCAGCCCCCTCCGAAATTATTTTCTATATACGCCCATGAATTACGTGCTCGTTTGAGTTCCGCGAGCGGTTCCAATGACCAGAGGATGACTGGGCATGCGCGCGCAAGTATTTATAACCTCTTCTAAACAATAGAAAGATAAGGAGGAGCTCCTCGCCGCCGCCATTGTTTTACATTGGGTATATTTAATTCACGCATGCCCATTAGCATACAATCCACAGCTGACTGAATATACTTCATACATGTCTCCAGCGGATTGGTAAACAGGCAACCATTGTTCGGACAAAACTTTCATCTTAAGGTCTTTTTTTTGGAGAATTTGCTTCAAAAACTAGGAAATAAAGAATTTAAAGCAACGGAGTACCAATCCGTTATCAAATCAATAACATTTTCCTGACATAAGCAAGAAAGCAGATTTCTCAGTACCATTCGAAATCTTACAAAATTCTATACAAAAAAAGCTCTAAAGTAATTTTCAATTGGGCGTTGTGAACCGGAGAAGTAAGTGTGTTTTTTTGTTATGTTTTTTTTAAATTTAAGGCGTGCCTTAAGGGAGTTAGTGACCCTTGCGTTAGGGTCATTAACTCCATTGAATGAATAAGTGTTTAAACCCTCGAATAAGTGTTCAAAACGTCGAAAGTGTTAATTTTGCTTTCTTAGACGCGTTTTTGTCTCTGTTTACCTCACTTTCTTTTATTATTATTATTATTTTAAAGTGGTTTTAACAGTAAAATAAGTATTTTACCGGAGACCCCGTAGCCGTGAGCTGTTACCACTCCGTGCCAAAGGTCGTGGGCCCGATTCCCACTAGGGGCGGTGTCTTATCTTTCGAGAAAGAAAAGGGATTACCCCTATCCTGGCTAGAAAAGGGTGGTAACCTATAGATAACCCGTCCTAAAAGCCGTATTTAATTATAAATGAACTTTAAAATTTAAATAAATAAAAAAAGTATTTACGTTAAAGAAAGAAAATGAGGAACTTATTGGTAATAGTGGTTTCCTGGATCGAAAGTCGGGGAAGATGATGGAGTAATTTCCGCTTAGAATACTGCATTTTATATTTTTCACGAATGATCAAAACCTGTCAATAACCGCATTTATTTCTTTACTAATAGGAATATGGGCGGAAGCGTGCTAAGATGACGCAGTCCTTCCGAATCGGACTTTCCGATGGAATGTATTCGTAGCTATTGAGGTTGAAATAATGAATGAATTTTTGAACAATATCTTCAAAAGTTCATTGATCCTACATATTAAATACCGAACATGATCACCATTGAAATTTCTCTATCTCTCTCTCTTGCATATATATATAACTGTTATAGCGATTCGCGGCAGAGGAGTGGGTTTTTCGTCGCGAAACATTGTATATATATAACTCTCTTAGCAAACGATTGAACGAGATCGTTAACCGCTAAAATCGGTTTACCTTGGGGGGGGGGGCGTACTCCGAACCCAAAATATATTAATTTAACCAAACCGGCCGTAGTTTTTGTTATATTGCATCAAACCTCGGTATTCTTTGTATTCATCTACAGGGAAAAATACGTTCTAATAATAAACAAGATCAGTTCATTACGTGGGGGGGGGCGTTCTCGAGACCCAAATTACTAATTTTATCATGCCGCCCATTCTCTCTCGATCGTAACAATATGAGTCTACGGTATACGTCGTGAGTATCTAAAGAGAAGAAAAGGGTTTAAAAAAATAAACTAAATCAGTTAATTAGAAGTTGGGTTTTAATCTGTATTAGGTTCGAATTGAATCAAGCGTGCAAACCAGATCGGACATTAGTCGTTGCTTCTACCACTAGAAGCGCTGAACATGGACGCTGTATCCGACTTCTGCTGTACATTGAGTCAGCTGTTTATTAGAAATCTAAATGAGCAAAACTAATCATATGCTTATATATATAGAGAGAGAGAGAGAGAGAGAGAGAGAGAGAGAGGTTATTTATAGCAGATTATTAAGGATTACAGTGTACTCTAACCGAGTTCTGAAGGATGTTCTTAGTTATGCAGCTCCTGCGTGACGGGATTTTTTTTTATCGCATACAACAGGAAAATAAGGATTTTAGTAAAGCAAGTTAAGAAAATTGGTAATAGTATTTTCCTAGAGCAATGAGAATGAGGCTGTAATGATTTCCGCTGTTTCCTGTTGAACCGAAGAGAAGAAGTAGTTTTGACCCGCTTAAGGATTGGTCATTCTCGACTTACTCACAGTTACTAAATGACGAGACAAGAACAGCCGCGATGTGAAATATGTAACACTACTCTTACGATAAAACACTTACTCAGAGAATGCATGAGACGCCGTGATCTGAACTTACCCTACAACTTATGCGAGTTGTTAAGTGAAGATAGCCAACACATAGACTCTATACTGCATTACCTATACAACAATGGATTATACCAACTCATTTGAACACAGCTTAATGTTTCCTTACCATAGTGTCCTATAGAGACATGAATATCCCACCGAAGGCAGATAATTCATATACCTTCTGATCCATACTGATTTGCCTAGGATGCAAATGTAAAATGACTGATGTATATGTAAATAAACCTACATATATATATAATGTAAATAAACTTAATTTAAAATCATGCAATCTAATATTGTATGTGTTTGTATATATGTGTGTAAATAATAAATGCAAACTTATTAAGGATATTGTAATGTAAATATGTAAATTGACAATACGTTGATATAATGTAATTTAATAATATAGATATATGTATGTGTGTGTGTGTGTGTATAATGTAAGTGTATAAGACAATGTAATGTATATATGTAATGTTTGTAATAACTATATGTAAGGTGTACATCGCCCTAAAGCGAAACACCAAAAATAAATAAATAAAAAAAAAAAAAAATGTTTCCTGTTGTGCCACATGAAATCTTCCTTCTCTTTGAGATTTCAGTTTATATTTTTCGAAAACGATCAAAATCTACCATTAACTGTTTCTACTTCTTTCTGTAGGAAATTATAGTATTCTATACTTTCTATTTAGACCATCATGGTACTTCTGTCAAAACGTAGGTATATTTGGTAGTTGAGTGGCGCTAAGTTCCTTTTTTTTTTTTTTTTTTTTTTTTTTTTTTTTTTTTTAGTCATAAACAAATCAGGTTACGTTTTAGTTGTTTCACTCATAACTCTGCACTTATACATGCTAGAGACCTTGTCTCCTTGCCTATCGTTGTAATGGGTAAAATAACCGTGGGAAGGAATAATTTGAAATTCTTATTCAAGATTTTCGACATTAGTATCCAAAGAAACGTGTAATGTTTGCCGATATTGTGTCAGGATATTGTGAGTCATGAATGAGCCCATACTCCACTAATCCTGACCAGCTACAAGTGATGTAATAGATTCCGAATTATCCCTAACCTCTGTGTGATTAACAGCCGTTTATCATCTTTAATTCTAAGCCAAGGCTTATATCCTCTTTCTCAAAGATTATTGACATTCCATTCTCTTTGGATCAGCCGATTCCTAAAAACATCTTTATATTTGGTCCTAACAAGTTTGCTAATAATGGAAAGTACAAACTAATCCAAAACCATGGGTGTTTATTCTTATAAAATGTTGTTGAGCAGTGGTGAACATGAGATTTTTCCCTCTAAATACTTAAAACAAATTACAAATGTCAAGTTGCCGCATAATTTTTGTCTTCATGATTTCAATATTCTTAATAGCTTCCAATATATATGAATCGATCCATGCAAAAAGAACTTCAGTCCATTTTTCCCCAATATGAGTTCGGATAATATTTTCGTTAGTATGAGTGATGAATTCTTTCTATCTAAAGGTAACTTCACATTTCTATGTTAGAAGGACTTCAGTACAATACATAGTTATCATAGAAACATAGTCATAATTTTTATATTCCATGTAGAAAGAGCTTCAGTCTAGTTTTATCAAAACTACTGATTGTGGACTGAAGCTCTTTTTGCTTGGATTGATTCATATGTGTTTTTTTTTCGTACATATGTTTCACTGTTCCGTATGGAGTTTTATGGAACTACAAATTATTCAGAACCTCAAGGGGTAATATTAACTTGTTTGGCCAAAATCAAAGTGATTTTCTCCAATTTATGAATAACAAATAAATGTATATGTTTAAATTCTTTATGTCATAAGTTTTATATGGATTGTTAAGATATCCAACAAAAAAAAAAAGTTTTAAATTTTCGAAAACAAAATTACAGCGCTGTGTCTGACGAACGGAAACTATTTTTTTACGGGCGATAGTCTGCAGGCTGAAATTTTTAATCAAGAACAAAAAACTAATTTTTTTTTTAAAGAAGAAGGTCCAATCTAGTTACGTAGTACGTACGATTTTTAAGAAGTATTAATTTTTTCGAAAATGGTAAACAATTCTTCATTTTCTATCAAATTATCCTTCGAAAAACGGTCATAAACTTTTTATAATTCAATGAATTGAAAAAAAAAAAAAAATCAAATGTGTTTTTCTCTGTAGTGCTTGTCTTGAAATACTGTAGTCAATTGTCTGTATATGGTAGATTGGGACAGATTTACAGTTTTATATTATAAAACATTGAGTAACATAAGCTCTATAGTCAACAAGGTAGTATTAAACCTTAAAAACGTTCGTTATATAATCTGTGTGGAATATTATTAGGAAGAAAAAAAAAATTCGGTTGCTCTGGTGAGCTAGTATAGAAGCAAAGGACCAAATATCATGAAAAATGGGTACAACCCAAAAATATTGTAAAAATAATAATAATTAGTCTTACCTTCAGGGAATCCACCTCCAGGAATACGGCATTGAAAGGTGAGAAGAAAGGAAACAGGGCTTAGGAAAAGAATTATGGAAGTATCTAGGTAGGTAGGCGTTCAGAAAGGTCCAATATAACAAACCTGGGCCGGCTATAGGAATAATAATGCCAAGAAAAACTTATAACGTCAAGGGAAGCGGAAAATAAACCATTAAAAGCCACTGGCATACACGCACATAACAAGAGTTGCTTGCGCATGGGCCGGCTATAGCAATAAGAATGGCGGACCAGGCTCTCTTGCCCAAGCACGAGGACCAGTGGTACCTAAATCACATACTCGCGATTCGTATAATATGTGTCGCGAAAACATAAACACATTTGAATGCCTCTCACAATTGATTGCAATTCTAACAATAATTAAACTTAATAATAATAAATTTTAATAATAATGAAACCTTACAATAATTAATTGAGAGGAGATCGTTGACCGTAGATGATGCAAGGTAGGGATTGCCGGGGTTCGGTCACTGCTATTTAATAAAACTACATTTTATCATAAAAATGGTTTTATTGTGCCGACGTTTCAGAAATGATCCCACGTCTGTGAGGTATAGTTCTCAACCTTCCCATCGCCCTGATGAAGGCTTGAAGTTCAAGCCGAAACGTCGGCACAATAAAACCATTTTTACGAAAAAATGTAGTTTTATTAAGTAGCAGTGACCGAACCCCGACAATTCCTACCTTACAATAATTAATTTTAATTATGATTAAATACCATCAAATAACGCACAATCTGATATAGGATTTTTTTTATTCCTTTTCATGAACAGTACGAAAACGCCATTTATTTAATTATATTTAATTTTATTAACGAAATTCTTCCACACACACACACATCCTGAAGTTGAATGTCTTCTTGAGCTGTTTGCCGAGGATAGTGACTTGATCAGCATACCTCCTGCTTGGAGTACCATCAAACAAATCCCATATACATTGCTTAGAATACTTAAGTATATGCTAATTCTATTCGACCACACAGAATCAACAATGAGCCGGCTTTCGATTTCTTTATTTTTACTTTGGAGGTGTTCACATCACTCCCATTATCATAAAATACCATATGTTGCAATCTGTTTCAGGTTTAATATTACTTTGTGTGTTTAAAACCTAAGTCGCCTTCTCAATATTTTGTATAGCAAATAAATCAATATTTTTCAACTCTTTATGTCATAACTTTTATATGGGATGTCAAAACAAAATGGCGGCGCTGTGTCTGAAGAACGGAAACCCCTTTTTTTCACGGACAATAGTCTGAAGGCAGCAACTTTTAATCTAGAAATTTTTTCGGAAAATTAGTTGAAAAATCGAATTTTTGGAACATTTAAAAACGTAAACACTCTTGGATATCATTTTTTTAATTAGTTTAAGCATTTTAGCCTAGATAAAAGAAAATGGTAACGGAATTACCCTTAATAATATATAAGAATGTACCTATATTTCAGCGTGTGATTGCCCAAGATCAACTTAGATTGAAATCCCCCCCCCCCAAAATAAGCACCATTATTTTCAGCGCGGTTCCTCCCTCCCCCATAGGGAGGAACCCCGCTTATAAGGTTAATACAATGAAACAATGCGGAAGTGCCGACTAGAAAATTTCGCGTTTCAGAACCCCCAGAGACCGAAAATAACGGTGGTTAAAATTTGTATATATATATATATATATATATATATATAGGTATGTATTTATTTATTTATATATATATATATATATATATATATATATATATATATATATATATATATATATATATATATATAAGTCTGTTCGCGGCGTAGCTCAGAGAGCAATGGGGTCCGATTTTGATGAAATTTGGTACAAAAATCCATCGTCCAATTTGAAAGGTCAAGTTCGTTAACCAGCAAAATCCGCCCTCTGGAAGATGACGTTTGGGGCGAAATTCGCGCAAAAAAAAATCGTAACGCTTACGTTTTTGAGTTCATAAGCTTTTAAGTACTATTTTTATAGGCTTCTTGGGCTAGGAAAACGAATGAAACATTTTCAAGGCGATCGCTTTAACCGTTTTCGAGAAAATTGCAAAAATTGTTTTTGAATACCGTTTTTGGTTTGGGTACTTAGAATCACGGGATTCAGTTGAAACGTTATCTGCATGTTCTACTTTCATTAAAACTAATATGTTGAAAGTTTTGTTACGTTTGGAGTTAAGGAAGGGTTAGAATAAAATATTTTATTAACAGACATAAAAAGTTTTGGTAACTTTGTTTACTTTCCTTAATATCTCGAAAAAGGTTGAGAATCTTGGTAAACGGAAGAATACCATTAGAAAGCTTATTAAATGCTCTAAAAAAAAGTTCTAATGAAAGTTTTGATTAGGCGATGTCAATCGGAGAAATAAGAGCTTAAATCTTTAAAGTAATTGATTTCGTTTATTCGAACGGTTCTTTCTGTCTGTTTTATTCCTTGTTATTTTTTAATTGCTTATAGTTGGATAATGTATTTGACAATAAAACTGGTTAAGTAAAAGAACAAAAACAATTTATTGTTAGAAATATAGATTTCCAAGATTCCAAAACCTTGTAACTAGCGGGACCTAGTGTTAGCCGACCCTTCCAGGTAAGATCGTATATCATGACCTTTTAAGACCTTTCAAGACTTTACTACACACAGGAATGGCGTTAGTGACCTTAAGGGTTGACACGCCATTATAATAATTAATTTAAAACAAAAAGACTGGTGAAACCAAAATAATAACTGCTTCTATTTTAATCTTTCCAAATTAGACTAGGGATATGAACGGAACCGCGCTAAGATGATGCAGTTCCTGCGAGACGGACTTTTAATTATTCATTCACCGGCTCTTTACTTACTTGTACATCCGGTCTTCTTTGGTGCCGGTAAAACAAACTTGAAACGTCTACAAACTTTCCGACACAAGGTACTTCGAATAGTGTCCAATGCTCCTTGGTTCGTAAGGAACAGCCAGATCCATAGAGGATTGGAGGTTCATCCATTTTTCACTCGAAAAACTAGTGCGAAAATATCACCAGACTCTACCAGCCTCCAGCAGTTCCGTCTTTTATCGACTGGGACAAAGAAAAACTTCACGAGTGAGACGCACACTTTACCAAGATATTGTAAGCCTTTAAATTCTTTACATGAAAAAAAAAATCATGTTTCTGTATAATGCGCAAATTTAAAAAAAAAAAAATACTTCCTAAACTCCAATGGTTGAATTTCATACATGTAAAACATATTTCAATTGAGTACCATAATTCTAAATGCCCAAATCATTGCAAAAACATGTTTACCACTTTTCTCAAAAACAGCACCAGATATCCCTTTAAAAATTGCTGGACTTGTTTTCGTACGCCAAGGAACCTATAAAATGAGTTCTTGCAAGCATATGAACTCGAAAACGTAAGCGTTGCGATTTTTTTCGCGTGAATTTCGCTCTACAAGCCATGTTAAGGCAGAAGGATTCTGCTTTCAACGAACCCGACCTTTCAAATTAGACGAAAGGTTTTTGTACCACATTTCTACAATATCGGAGCGCGCGAGAGAGCGAACAGACAAATACAATTATTGCTAGTGACCCACGGGATCTGAAACGAGATATTTTCTAGTTGACACTTCCGGACTGCGTTATGAGATCAACCTATTAAAGGAGGGAGGAACCGCGCTAAAAATGGTCGAAGCAATTTCAGCTTTTCCATTAGGAATTTCAAATGAAGACCTAGATTTGAGTTCATTCTTAAATTCATGGCCATATGCACTTTCCAAGATAAATTATTGTTAGATTTGCCAACCTTAATGTAGCCATTTTGAATAATTATGTTAATCACAGAAGAACTATTAGCCTAATATTATGTGAGTGATTATTAAACTGCCTGAGGATGAATGTATCTCGCTCGTGATTTCCGCTTCTGTAGACTATTTATTTTAAATGTGCAGGGTCATATTTGATTGAACAAAATTAATTAAGCTCTATGAAATGTAATAAAAAAAACGTGATAATTCAATTTAAAAAAATATGTTTAGTATCAATTAAATATTATCCCTACCTTTCTGAAGGACATCCAGTTTCTGCAGGGTCATTTTCTTATAGGCTATAAGCTAGTCTGCAAAAAGAAAATATGCTTTGTAATTGTTTATACTTATCTATATAAATATTTTACAACAGCTATTTTAATAGCTTCTTGCAATATTTGATGAATAAGCAGGCTTACGGATTAATATTGTTTGCTTAATGAAAAACTCGTTTTAATTATAGCATTTACTACCATTTTACTCAAAGTCCGGTCAAATTTTTTTTTATTAATCTTTATTGGTAATTACAATCGGTACAAGGATACATCTCGGAATATGATAAAATGCGAGGGTTCTGTGCCCAAGGCCTCCAAACTTGATCCTCGTTTAACGTCAGAAAGATGCTCAGATGATGTTGAAAAACGCCCATCTAAACTCCCTTTTGCTCAAACCATTGGTTGGAGTCAAAGGGGTGATGCACTTGAAGAAACAGAAAGCCATTGCTAATACTTCACTTGGCCAATGCAGCAGATCTATGGGCCGCTGTCTATCTGGAGAGAGTGGGTGGGTGTTGCTAGATAAGGAAAGGACTTCTGGATTTTCATGAGTGAAAAGTTGGTGTGAAAACGTTGGAATCTGGATGAAATAATATCTTTGACTAGTGGGATATTGAAGTCTATATGAAGGCCAGTCAAATATATATCAAATATCAATAATATGATTGAAATAATAATATAATAATAATATGAAATATCAATAATATAATTCCTCTAAAACCAAGAATCGAAAAGCCTACGATTTCAAAATATTTCGATGATTAGTTTTTCCGTCTGTTAAATACCAAACTGTTTCATTTCGACAGAGTTGTTTTGAAGAGAAGTTACGAAATAAACACAACAGTAGTTGTTTTTTCTGGAACCAAATCAGTACAAATTTCTTTCTAGATTGTAATGAAATCCGATAGATATCACGGCCCATGCTTTCATAAGCCAGATTTACTAACTAAAAGCTAAGGAATAGTTTTTCTAACAAATTTACTAAGTTTTGACGAAGATGTCTTACATTTACCATGGATTTCTAACAGGTTTCAATAAATTTAAGTACATATGCAAAAATCCCGATAAATGTCCAGTTTTTCGCACTTTTTTTGAAAAAGGTTTTAGACATGTCATTGAAAATGGTTTCATTCGATTCTCCTCGTCAAAAAACTATAAAAGTGTCCCAAGAACCCTATAAAGGCAAATTCATAAAATTCATGATTTTTTTTTTCACAGATTTTGCCAAACAAATGTTTCTTCCAGACAAAATATTTCTGTACTAAATTTCATTAAAATCTCAGTGATATATATATATATATATATATATATATATATATATATATATATATATATATGCATACTATATGGAGGGTTAAGAGCAGAACTAGACCACGTCCGTGATATTCCAATAGAATCAGACAATTCAGAAGATTTCAACTGTCCACTAATACTGCTGGAGATGAGACGAGCCTTATCTTCTTGTAAAAACAAATCTTCACCTGGTCCTGATCTAATACCGTACATATTTTTGAAGAATTTACCCCCTACTGGAGAAACTTTCCTTTTATCAGTTTATAACCAAATTTGGCTGCAAAACACATTCCCAGAATCTTGGAAAAAGGCATCTGTTGTTCCAATTGTCAAAAAGAAAGGACAGCTCGATCTTAACAATCTAAGGCCGATATCACTTATTTCTTGTCTGTCGAAAGTTTTAAAACAAAAATCGTAAATAACAGATTAGTATTTCGCCTCAATAAATTTAACTTGATCAGCTCCTTTCAATGTGGCTTCAGGAAATTTCACTCAACTGTTGATCAGATGGTAATGCTTGAACACCATATCCAAACAGCCTTTTCGAAAAATTCACATCTAATAGCGATATTTTTCGATATTCATAAAGCATACGAAAAAATGTGGAAACATAAAGTCATCAAACAGCTAGTAAACTGGGGTTTGAAGGGAAGATTAGTTCAATTCATAAAAGCTTTTCTGGAACATCTGACGTTTCAAGTTTTAGTGTCCGGAAAATACTCAAACACATTTCCTTTAGAAAATGGGACTCCCCAAGGATCAGTTTTAAGTACTACGCTATTCCAAGTTGCAATTAATGATATCACCTCGACTCTGAGACCTGGCGTCCTGTGCTCCTTGTATGCAGACGACTTCGCTATCTATATGAGCAGTGATTCTCTAGAATTCATAAAAATGAAGCTACAAGGTACGATTAATAACTTGGAAAAATGGATTGATACTTCGGGATTCACATTTTCTGATGAAAAGACAAAGTGTATACATTTCTGCAGAAAAATAAATTGTAAAATGAACCCTGGTTTTACAATGTTCAACAAACACTTATCGTATGTCGATAATTTCAATTTTTTAGGCCTCCAAATTGACAAGAAGCTGAATTGGATCTGTCACATCAAAGAAATTCGGAAGAAATGTACAAATAGAATCAATTTCTTAAAAACTCTAGCGAGTAATCGATGGGGTTGTGACAGGAAAACTCTGCTGTACATTTATAGGGCTTTAATCAGATCTGTCTTGGACTACGCCTCTCAAGTATACAGTTCTGCTAGTCCTTCTGCCTTGAAAATGCTTGACAGCATACACAGTGCCGGCATTAGGCTAGCTTTGGCTGCATTTCGTACATCGTCCGTAGAGAGTATGCATATAGACAGTGGTGAATCTCCTCTATCTGTAAGAAGAACGTTTTTGTCGTTATCGTATTATGTAGCAGTAACAGGAGTCAGTAATCATCTTGTCCAACAAAATATACTGACTAATAATAATAAACAGTTGAACAACCTCACACCTTCGAATACGTTCAAAAGTCGAGTTGAGAAATACTTACGCCAAGAAAATCTATTACTCCCTGAAATATGTAAGATAGAGGCAGCAAATCTACCTCCTTGGTGGATCCCCCAGATTTCCTGCAATATTTCCTTGTCACGTCACCAAAAAGACTCTACACCTGCTAATGTGTACAAAACCTTATTTTTAGAAGAGATCAATAAATTCTCAGACCACTTCAAGCTGTTCACAGATGCATCAAAAATAGATCAAGTAGGATGTGCTGTCGTGTCTTCTTCATTCACAAAACGATTCAGACTACACGAAACTAATTCAGTGTTTTCTAGTGAACTCTATGCTATCTTACAAGCCTTAAAAATCGTAAAAGAATCGAAAGAGAAGAAGAATTTGATCATCACCGATTCACTAAGTTCAATAAAGGCAATCATGGCAGGAGATACCACTCATGGATTTCTACAGAAGGTTCAAAAATTATGCTTTCAGTGCAGTCACCAGGAAATATCGTTTATGTGGGTTCCATCACATTGCGAGATTACACTAAACCAACTAGCAGACCAACAAGCTAATTACGCACGGACAGAGACAGAAACAACCATAATTAATGAAGCAACAAAAGAAGACGTCAAGAGTCATTTGAAAAATGTCGTATGATCAAAATGGAACCTCACATGGTTCGGAACCCAACGTACCCAAATCGCAAGAATCAAAAAGACTACAGAGACTTGGACAACAGCTCATCGACATTCAAGACTGAGAATAGGACACACTGCACTGACCCACAGCTACCTACTTAACAACCTCTATCACCCGGCGTGCACCACATGTGAGACGAGAAGAGACCGTTCTGACAAGACTGAGAATAGGACACACTGCACTGACTCACAGCTACCTACTTAACAACCTCTATCACCCGACGTGCACCACATGTGAGACGAGAAGAGACCGTTCTGACAAGACTGAGAATAGGACACACTGCACTGACCCATAGCTACCTACTTAACAACCTCTATCACCCGACGTGCACCACATGTGAAACGAGAAGAGACCGTTCTGACAAGACTGAGAATAGGACACACTGCACTGACTCACAGCTACCTACTTAACAACCTCTATCACCCGACGTGCACCACATGTGAGACACAAAACACTGTAGAACATATACTAATACACTGCCACAAATACTACCACATCAGACTATCTCTCAAGATACCCGAGACACTGCCAGACGTTTTACAAGACGACGAACTGACAATTCGAAAACTCCTCACGTTTCTTAAAACAATCAACACTTACAAAGACATTTGACTTTTAACTGACCGCACTGCCAATGACCCAACAGGGTAGAGGCAGTATAATAAAATAAATAGACCAAGTCCATGTTATACAGTTTTCAGATAATGAGTATTATTGGTTTTAATTGCAGAGACTTTGTATGAATCCTATTGACCATAGTCTTAAAACGATTATTAGATTAGTCTTAAAAACTGACATTATTTATGTATAGCCTTGTTCCATTAGTCACAAGTTGGACTTGGCTTACTTGTGATCTAAAAACAAATAAGAATGACTTCCAGATGTGTAGCAAGAACTGCTACAAGTGGCAAAATAATGAAGTTAGGACTTAGTCTCCTGTAGCACTGAAAAGAAGAGCCATTTTAGTAATACTCTTCCATCCCATTACATCATAAAATGTCAAAAATGGACTTGGTCTAGTTGTGCTCTGAACCCTCCACACACACACACACACACACACACACACACATATATATATATATATATATATATATATATATATATATATATATATAGGGGAAGGTGTTGTACCCTTCACCACTTTGCAAAATTGAATTTTTTTTAGCTTGAGTATTAACCCCAAATTCTTTTTTTTTTATTTCTTTTTTAATTAGTATTCTATTGATTATCATATTTAATTTTTTCAAGGTTCTAGCTTTACATTTAATATTTTTTATTAATTTTAAAAAAAATAATCGTACATTCGTCAAAGGTACAACATGTAGTTGTAACTTTGACCACGGGGTATTGTACCTCTGATCACGTAATAACAATACAGCAGTCCAGAAAAAAAAATTGTATTCAGTAATATTGTAATTAATTGTAAGTTTAATAAATACAGGACAAGGATGTAAGCATAATAAAATATTGATATTATATTATGCTTAATATGCTGAAAAATCCAGTCCAACCGATAAACGTTTTAACTGTCAAGCAGATCCACTAGCAATAGTAGGGTATGGAAGTTTAGCCACAATGTCTTCAACATCAATATCATACAAATTTTCATCTTCTCTCGTAAACTTGTCACTTAAAGTTTGTTTTTTCAAATATTGGATCTTAAACATTGGACATTTAATACCAGAGATCTCTGCGACTAAATATGTAATAATAATATATTTTTTTTTTTTTTAATTTGTAGCAGAAGAACATAAAAGTTAAATTATAAAAAAAAATACTCAGGTCAAAGAAGACATTGGCCTAGAGATCTGCTGCATTAACCAAGTGAAGTATTAGCAATGGCTTTCTCTTTGTTCAAGTGCATCACCCCTTTGACCTGGTCAAAGGAACAACAACTAGTCCTTTGACCAGGTCAAAGGTACAACACACCTGAGTATTTTTTTTTATTATTTAACTTTTATGTTCTTCTGCTACAAATTAAAAAAAAAAAAAATAATATTACTATTACATATTTAGTCGCAGAGATCTATGGTATTAAATGACCAATGCTTAAGATCAAATATTTGAAAAAAACAAACTTTAAGTGACAAGTTTACGAGAGAAGATGAAAATTTGTATGATATTGATGTTGAAGACATTGCGGCTAAACTTCCATACCCTACTATTGCTAGTGGATCTGCTTGACAGTTAAAACGTTTATCGGTTGGACTGGATTTTTCAGCATATTAAGCATAATATAATATCAATAATAGTTTTTTCTATTATGCTTACATCCTTGTCCTGTATTTATTAAACTTACAATTAATTACAATATTACTGAATACAATTTTTTTTCTGGACTGCTGTATTGTTATTACGTGGTCAGAGGTACAACACCCTGGTAGTGAAAATTAAAAAGTATGCTAAAAATTTTAGGGTTAAGATAAATCAATTGTAGAGGCTACACCATGTTTCTTATTGTAATAGCTACTTTGTCAAATTATTTCCATCTAAAAAGACATAATACAGAAAATATTATGAGGCAAAACGTCATCAATAAATAACTTACATTTTTATTATATGGTAGAAATGGATAAGTATTTTTTGCAAGAATCCTCTTTGACTTGAATAATCCAAAGTAGGTTACACAAGCCCTCTAGTGAAGGAGCTAAACACTAATTACACCAAAATTTATAAAATGTTGCTACATGCCGCCACAGCCTCGGTGGTCAAAGGTACAATTTGGTCAGAGGAACAACACCTTCCCCTATATATATATATATATTTATATATATATATATATATATATATATATATATATATATATAGAGAGAGAGAGAGAGAGAGAGAGAGAGAGGGAGAGAGAGGGAGAGAGAGATAGAGTTGAAGTTACAGTAACAGTTTTAGAAAAAAATAATGTAAATTTTAGTTATTTAGTGGTTCCATCCGACCCAAAAATTTAGCAGATCTACTTAATTAATAGTTTATTCTAGATGTCTCAAATACATAAAAATTAATAAATTGCAGTTCAAATGCTAGGTATAAAGAAAAATATCCAAAACCTAAGTAACAGTGACTTTTATTTTAAATAAAGCCTTAAATATCTTGAAGACGGGTAACTTTTGGATGAGGCAATATAGGTTTAAAATTGTTTGTTTTGACCAAAACTATCACATTTCGATGGATTTGGGTTGACTTACCAGCAAACTTATAAATTTGACCTACAGTTACTTTCTGGAGGATATCACACATCCCAAGGCGCTTCACATGCGGTAAAAAATGTTGCTAGAAGAAAACATGAATCACTATAAAATAAGGTAAAACTGAAGGAGAGTGTCCTCAGCACCGATTTTCTTCAAAGTTTGCACTATAACGTATTTTGATGCACTAAACACGAATCCGTTGAAAAAAAAAAAAGTTCTCCAACTAGGAAAGAAGTTATTTAAAAAAAAAGTTCACTGTTATGAATGTTAGGGAAGACTGCCTTGGACGACTTTTGGGCCATAGAATTCTTTTCATTTCTGCGAGTTGGATTGACTAGGGGTTTTGATGTTTTCTTGAGCGAGCGGAGCGAGCGAAAACGCATAGCACGTATGCCCAAAAGCGACAGTTTACGACCAAGTCAGCTACCACAGGTGAGTCTAACTTTCAATTACACTTCGTCATTAAGGACTATTGCGCAGGCGCGTGTTTACATAGAAGCTGTTTACCCCGTCTTTTATAACCTCCATAACAGTGAACTTTAGTGCTTAATAACTTCTTTCCTAGTTGCGAGCAACTTTTTTTTTTCAACGGATTCGTGTTTAGTGCATCAAAATACGTTATAGTGCAAATTTTGAAGAAAATCGGTGCTGAGGACACTCTCCTTCAGTATTACCTAAAATAATATTCATTAAAGAGCTCTCTTGTCTTATTTAGGAATACGAATTTTCCTTCGTGATGCAATTTTAAAGGTTATTTGTTAATTCGATTAAACGATTGACAGATGCGGTTATATTATTTGTGTATCATTCATGTGTTTGTAATTTTTCATTTAGGTTCGCAATAGAGAATTGAAATTCTAAAAGTAAATATTTCTTTAGATAAGTATTTTTCAAAATTTTTAGATAATTCGAAAACCTATAAAGAATCC
Source organism: Gonocerus acuteangulatus (assembly GCA_946811695.1). Classification (NCBI taxonomy): domain Eukaryota; kingdom Metazoa; phylum Arthropoda; class Insecta; order Hemiptera; family Coreidae; genus Gonocerus; species Gonocerus acuteangulatus. The sequence goes on along the minus strand of OX328123.1, from coordinate 13,480,538 downwards.
CTAATCCTGAATAAAAGGAAAGTACTCCCTAGGTTTCTGAAGAGATGAAATATTTACATACATTTCAGGTATTTTCTTTTTGATCTAAGTTTATTCCTAGCTCCTTATTACGGTCTAGTTGAAGACCTCAAAATTATGAAATCTTCCATTTATTAATTTAATTTTAATTTTAACGTCCATTTATTATTAACTACGAATTTTAGGACGGGTTATCTATAGGTTACCACCCTTTTCTAGCCAGGATAGAGGTGATGCCTTTTCTTTTTTCTAAAGAAAAGCCACCACCCCTAGTGGGAATCGAACCCACGACCTTTGGCACGGAGTGTTAAGTGCTCACGCCTTAACCCTCACGGCCATTGGGTCTCCTCCATTTATTAAACAAATGCGTTTAATATGAAAAACAAAGGTAAAAATGCAGTTTCACGCCCTCCAAACCGATTTCTTTCAAATTTTGTACAACAACGTATTTTGATGCACTAAACACGGATACGATAAAAAAAAAAACGTCGGATTTAACTAGGAAAGAAGTTATTAAGCACTAAAGTTCACTGTTATGCAGGTTATGAGAGCTATTACTTACAGCGAGTTGGATTGACTGGGGTTTTGTTATCTTCTTGAGCGAGCGTAGCGAGCGGAAACGCATAGTACGTATGCCCTTAAGCGGCAGGTGAGGATGCCCTTAAAATTAACAATATTTTCGAATAAATGGTTTGTGAACATTTCAAATGAGAGTTCTCTGTTTCCCAATGTTACATATCTGCGCATGCGCCTGTTTACAAATACGCTGATGACGCCTAGTTTTATAACCTTCCTAACTTTAGTGCTTAATATTATATTCTATTAATTTTAGCGAGTTAGATTGACTGGGGTTTTGTTATCTTCTTGAGCGAGCGTAGCGAGCGGAAACTCATAGTATGTATGCCTTAAAGTCGTTATTTATGCCTTAAAGTTGTCACAAATTTAGTTGTTTACCTTAGCTCTCATAACCTGCATAACAGTGAACTTAAGTGCTTAATAACTTCTTTCCTAGTTAAATCCGACGTTTTTTTTTATCGTATTCGTGTTTAGTGCATCAAAATACGTTATTGTGCAATATTTGAAAGAAATCGGTTAGGACGGCGTGAAACTGCATTTTTACCAAATCGAGTATTTTAATAAAGTAAGATTCTTTGCACATAGAAAAAGTTTTATGTTTGTACATAAGCATAAAACATAAGCATTTATGAATGCTCATTTTAAAACAAGTGTAAAAACAATTACGCTTTTAGCACTTTCATCCGAAGGAAAATAGCTATTGAGGTTGCTCTCATGACAGAAGTTTTGATAAATTTCTTCAAATCTTTATCAATCCTACATAGTGTACATCGAATATTACCCCAGTTCAAATTAATATATATATATATATATATATATATATATATATATATATATATATATATATATATATATATATCACGTGTCTGTCCGTGTTTATCTCTGTTTATCTGTTTGTTCCTTATACGAATCCACCCGTTTGACCGATTTTGACCAAACTTGGCACATGGGTAGGTCTCGATGCGGGAAGTTTCGTAGGCTAGGTCAAAAACGTCTACCAGCTGTCTGTCTGTATGTTTTTTCTTGACACAAGAACACTCATTTTGACCGATTTCGTCCAAACTTGGCACACAGGTAGGTCTTGATCCGGTGTGAGTGTCCTGGACTAGGCCAAAATCGTCTATCAGCTGCTTGTCTGTCTGTTTGTTCCTTATGCAAATCAACACCGTTTGACCTATTTTGAGCAAACTTTGCACACAAGTAGATCTTGATCCGGGGAGTGTTATAGCCTAGGTTAAAATCGTCTAGGACTCACAGTTCGTAGGTCATGGGACATCCTGTGTGTTAATTGTGGTTTTTCTGGATGCAGAAAGTAGGTTGAGTGAGGGAGGGAGAGAGAGTGTGTTAGTGTAAGTGAAAGGTGCATAAGATTGAATGATTCCTGACGTGTTACAACGCTTCAATTGATGCACCCTCCTAGCAGACTGCATCCTTGCAATGTGAAAGCTAATCCGCAACCAGGACTGCATCCATACTTCTCTTCAGCATCTTAAGTCCCTAGATGGCGAGCCATTATAGAATGGAGCTCTTCATTAGGTATTTCCCTTTTACGTAGCTCAATAATATAATTCAATAATATCTAAATTATTATATGGAACGTAAGAATGTTACCTCACTTACTAACACTCAGACATATCTGTCATGTTTAATGACCGGTTCCATGTAACTAATATTGAATCGTGACATTGTAATTCGTCCCGTGTCAAGTGATGATGATCTATGGGGCTTTACAATATCGAGTCTGTTTGGTTGAAATTAAATGAAATTTTTATTCTTATTCCGGGACACATGTCCCATAGGAATAATTTTCATTGTGCAGAATAGTGGACAACTTAATATGTAATTAGATAAAATTATAAATAACTAGCCGTTACCCGGCGTGCCATGCCACACCTACTTTCTGCATATAGAAAAGCCTAAATAAATTAGAAACCAAATAAGTATTATTAAAATCTAATAACACGAATCTGTAACTGTTATGAACCCGTGGCCTCCCAACTGTGAGTCCTAGACGACTTTGACCTAACCTATAACACCCCCCCGTATCAAGACATACATGTATACCACGTTTCGTAAAAATTGGTCTAACGGCGAGGATTTTTATAAGGGACAAACATACAGACAGACAGCTGGTAGACGTTTTTGACTTAGCCTACGACACTCCCCAGATTAAGATCTACATGTGTACCGAGTTTAGTCAAAATCGGACGAACGGTGTGGATTTGTATAAGGGACGAACATACAGAAAGACAGCTGGTAGATTTTTTTGACCTAGCCTAGGAGATTTCTCGTATCAAGACCTACCATTATTCCAAGTTTGGTCAAAATCGGTCAAACGGTGTAGATTTGTATAAGGAACAAACAAACAGAAAAACAGACAGACACGTGATTTTTATATATATAGATACAGCTGGTATACAGATAAGGGATTGGGTAAAACTTGTAGGGATAGAAAGTGGTGAAAGATTATTATTTAAAGGTTTCTAGGTTGGTAGAATGGCGGTCAGACAGAGGTAAGGAATTCCATAGCGAGTTGGCACGTGTGTTTTTAGTTTTTTTTTTTTTTTTCAAATACTTCCTAAACTTCAAACGTAACCAAAATGAAAACATCTTAGTTTGGATGAATTTCATACATGTAAAACTTATTTCAACTGAGTACCATAATTATAAATGCCCAAATCATTACAAAAACATGCTTACCACTTTTCTCAAAAACAGCACCAGATATCCCTTTAAAAATGGCTGGACTTGTTTTCGTACGCCAAGGAACCTATAAAACGAGTACTTGCAAGCATATGAACTCGAAAACGTAAGCGTTGCGATTTTTTTTCGCGTGAATTTCGCTCTACAAGCCATGTTAAGGCAGAAGGATTCTGCTTTCAACGAACTCGACCTTTCAAATTAGACGAAAGGTTTTTGTACCAAATTTCACCAATATCGGAGCGCGCGAGAGAGCGAACAGACAAATACAATTATTGCTAGTGACCCACGGGATCTGAAACGAGATATTTTCTAGTTGACACTTCCGGACTGCGTTATGAGATCAACCTATTAAAGGAGGGAGGAACCGCGCTAAAAATGGTCGAAGCAATTTCAGCTTTTCCATTAGGAATTTCAAATGAAGACCTAGATTTGAGTTCATTCTTAAATTCATGGCCATATGCACTTTCCAAGATAAATTGTCATTAGATTGGCCAACCTTAATGTAGCCATTTTGAATAATTATGTTAATCACAGAAGAACTATTAGCCTAATTTTATGTGAGTGATTATTAAACTGCCTGAGGATGAATGTATCTCGCTCTTGATTTCCGCTTCTGTAGACTATTTATTTTAAATGTGCATTATTTAATGGTTTCTAGGTTGGTAGAATGGCGGACAGACAGAGGTAAGGAATTCCATATCGAGTTGGCACGTGTGACAAATGATTTTTCGAATAATGCAGTACGGTGGGAGATCGGGTGTTACGGCAGTGAACAGAGGATTTAAATTTAAGGAGTTGAAAAATATAAGAAGGTCTTCGGGATTGAGTTACTTGGTAAAGGACTGAGCCGAGGAAGTACTGTCGACGATAAAGAGGGAATAGCCAATTTAGCTCCTGGTAGAAATGTGATATGTGGGAGTCTCTGAGGATCCCGAGGATAAAACCAATGAAACAGTTCATGAGGCGTTTGAGTTTTGCCAGAAAGGTTGTCTACTATTGTTTTTTTTTTTTTTTGTTTTTTTTTGTTTTTTTTTTACGGCGTATCTACGACTTGGCCATTAGCGCCGGGCTATCTACAGGTTGCCACCCAGGGTGCACGTGGTCGGTCACCCATTCAGGTACTGACCACGCCCGACGTTGCTTAACTTCGGTGATCTATGGGAACCGGTGTATTCAACGTGGCTACGGCCGTTGGCTCTACTATTGTTGTACAGAAAAATTGTTTCTGCCCATTATTTTTATTCCGGAGGTCTAAAAATATGTTTCCAAACCATTGATAAGTGTATCTTTGAACTTTTATTTTTTTAAATATTGAAGACAAAGTTAGGTACTCCAGCACTTGCGTGTAATATACATTGATCAGTCGCACTATTAATAAATATATATACAGGGTGTCCCAAGTTCGCGTGCCACCCCACTTAAAATCTTGTAATTGTTGAAATCTTGCAATTATTATAATGTAGAGCTGAAACTTGGTGGACACTAATTGTTACCCCTGAAGAATTTTTTCAGTCCGTATTCAACCTCATAACCTCCTCTAGTACTTCTCCTGCTACCATAGATTTTGAATTTCCAATAGAATGTCGTACTTTTTATGACGGATTCTTGTAGAAAATTAAATTATAAGACTAGCTTATATTGGTGAATATTTCGATTTGACGCCTGCTTTAGCCGTAAAATGCCAAGAACTTGTAAAAAACACGTTTTTTAATGCAAGTCATATATATCTCAGAATCTGTACATTTTATCGAAAAATTCTGCAACATAAAATTTGTAGCTAACAAATTATATTTGAAACATAGCTACATGAAAAGGAATAGATTCTGAAATAATAATGATAATGAAAGTAACAATCTATTGAGTGAATACAAAAAATAGTTAGGTACTTTAAAAAACATCAGCATATGTGTGTGGTGTGCACAGAGCGGCTCCAGAAGACAAAATCATGGGCGTATATAAGGAGGGGGGGGGGGGGTTTAGGGGGCTGCAGTCCCCCGAAATTTTGATTTGATTGGTAAACATTTCAGAAAACCCTTAAAAATATATTATATAAGATCATTTAGTTCATAAAACATATTCTATTTTGGGTGTAATAGCGTTTAAGTTGGCTAAAACTCTTCCAAGATCTAAATTGTTAGTATTCCATACACCGGAAATGGGTTCAGCCCCCCTCAAAATTATTTTCTATATACGCATAATATAAATACAATAATGATTTTATCTAGCTATAAGAAATATAAAAATTACTTATTCTAATCTGTTTTTTTAAAATGTATAAATAAATATTCTTTCAAATCTAACTTGTCAAAACAGAGTTAATTGTAATTTCAATCAGGGTTGATTTTCCATAAATAGACTCGTTTATTAGTCAACAGTAGATTCATTCCTCTCCACACGCTGGAAAATAAGAATATTATAATGGGATTTAAAAAACTTAGGGGGCGAGGTTAGCTCAGTGGTAGAGCACTGGACTAATAAGCTGGAGGCCTGAGTTCAAATCCCGAGCAAGCACTAAAGATTTTTTCTTCTAGTGTCTTCGTTCACCGGTTGAATTCGGCCTCCCTGACCGTCCCTAGGCCAACCCAGCCTTTAATTAATTTAATAATGGGTACCTTGGTTGGTGCTAATGACTCTAGCAGTCGAAGCAGCCAAGGGGAAAATCAGGCGGCCGGAGCATAGTACTGACCACACTAATCTCCCTAGTGTGCCGTATGGTCATGAATCAGATATCTCTATAGTATCTGCCCCTAAGGGCCCTCGTGGCCTGTTACGGGACTGATTTTTTTTTTAAAAAAAACTTAAATGAGGTCAAGAGTTTTCTTTAATATAGCATTGAGGACATGAGAGGTTATCCTTTCAATGTTTCTCTGGGGTTAGTAAATCGTAAAACGTAATGTCATTTTATTTGACAGGAGATAAAAACTCATTTTTTCTACACACTAATCGGCAATAATTTTTTTATTTTCTCTACATTTTTTACATGTAGACATGGCGTCATCTTGACGCCGCTTAAGGAATTGTTAAAGTACTAATAAATACCTGGAGGTCCCGTAGCAGTGAGTGTTGAGGCGTGAGAACTTAATATTCCGTGCCAAAGGTCGTGGGTTCGATTCCCACTATGGAGTGGTGGCTCTTCTTAAGAAAAAAAGAAAAGGCGCCAGCCCTATCCCAGCTAGAAAGGGATGGTAACCTATAGATAACCCGTCCCAAAATTCTTAGTTAATGATAATGGACGTTAAAACTAAAATGAATAAATATCTGCCTTCTCCTCACAGAACTTTCTATTGCAGATTAGCTGTTTAGGGATGGTAACCTATAGATAACCCGTCCCAAAATTCTTAGTTAATGATAATGGACGTTAAAACTAAAATGAATAAATATCTGCCTTCTCCTCACAGAACCTTCTACTGCAGATTAGCTGTTTAGGGATGGTAACCTATAGATAACCCGTCCCAAAATTCTTAGTTAATGATAATGGACGTTAAAACTAAAATGAATAAATATCTGCCTTCTCCTCACAGAACCTTCTACTGCAGATTAGCTGTTTAGGGATGGTAACCTATAGATAACCCGTCCCAAAATTCTTAGTTAATGATAATGGACGTTAAAACTAAAATGAATAAATATCTGCCTTCTCCTCACAGAACCTTCTACTGCAGATTAGCTGTTTAGGGATGGTAACCTATAGATAACCCGTCCCAAAATTCTTAGTTAATGATAATGGACGTTAAAACTAAAATGAATAAATATCTGCCTTCTCCTCACAGAACCTTCTACTGCAGATTAGCTGTTTAGTGATGGTAACCTATAGATAACCCGTCCCAAAATTCTTAGTTAATGATAATGGACGTTAAAACTAAAATGAATAAATATCTGCCTTCTCCTCACAGAACCTTCTACTGCAGATTAGCTGTTTAGGGATGGTAACCTGTAGATAACCCGTCCCAAAATTCTTAGTTAATGATAATGGACGTTAAAACTAAAATGGATAAATATCTGCCTTCTCCTCACAGAACCTTCTACTGCAGATTAGCTGTTTAAAATCGAATGTTTTATTTATTTATTTTTTTTTTCGATGCTCCACATTGTCTATGAATGGCATCGATTGCTGGTAATAGTTACTCATAGTGATGATATACTACGACACTAATATAGAATCAAAAGTAAAATATGAAAAAAACAAATAACTAAACACAAAAATTAAATTACAGAAAAAAAATAATAAAAAAAAAATAAATAAAAAATAAATAAAAAGAAAACACAAAAATAAACATTGAGAAACTAAGTAATATTCATTGGATTTTGAAATAAAAAAGTTGCGGATGTTTTCATATTTTGTTATTTATGTTAATATTTTTCAAGTATGTGATAATATTGTCGATATAGTGGCTGCTGTCAGTAAGTAGGTCAGTAATGTCCCGAGGTATGTCTAAGTTCGCTGTAAGCTGGCAGTCCGTTAGTATATGTTTGACTGTTAGTTCTGTATTGCAGATTTGACATTTTGGTCTTTCAGTATTTGTCATCAAGTATTCGTGTGTAATGCGTGTGTGGCCTATTCGCAGTCTTGCAAGAACTATTTCCTCTCTCCGGGAATTTCTGTACGCGCTTGGCCAGTCAGTAAGTATATGTTTGATTTGTCTTAGTTTGTTGTCTTTAATATTACTTCAGTCTAGCTGCCATTTTTGTCGTATTGTATTTCGATGTATTCTAGTTACATCTTTGAAGTAGAGTTTATAATGTGGGTAAGTGTCTTTATGTGTAGCAAGTTTGGCTTGTAAGTCAGCGGTCGTACTCAGTCCAAGGTTTTCATGTCCTGGCAGCCACCATAATGATATATGTTTTCCTAGTGAGTGTAAGTAATGAATGTGTTCTTTGATTTCAGTGCAAGTAGGGTGTAACGTGTACATGTTTTGTAGTGACTGGAGTGAACTCAGAGAGTCTGTGAAAAGGATTAAGTGTGAATGTTGTGTCGATGGAATAGCTACAGGTTGGAGGCAGTTTTTGAGAAAATGAGTTGCCTTCAATAACCACTGCAGCTCCTACGCCATTTTCTGTTTTTGATCCATCTGTGTATATTTTGAGAGAGTCTGCGTGTTTTGTTAGAATTTGTTTAAAGTAATTACTGTAGAAGAGAGTCGCTGATGGATCTGTTTTTTTGTGAGTTGTGAATGATAAGTTAATGTCAAAGTTTTGTATAGTCCAAGGTGGTATTGATATCAGTGTGTCAGGTTTACTGTCCAAGTGTAAACATCCGAACAACTCTTTTATTTCAGTGAATCTTACGAAAAAGGGCCGAGCATGTTTTCTTCTCTGTTCGTACAATTCTGTATTAGTTGCTTCTCCGAGATTACTAACCGGGACAAGCCTTGGACTTTATGAAAGTATTCTGCTAATAATATTGCTCTCCTGATAGACAGTGGAGCTTCATTTGCTTCAGCATACAAGCTATTTACAGGACTTGACCTGAACGCACCTAGCGCCAACCGAAGTCCTGTATTATGTATGGGATTGAGTATGTTCAGTGTTCTGGGCTTGGCAGACGAGTATGCTACACATCCATAGTCCAGTAGTGACCTGGTGAAACTCCGATAGACAGTTAGCATTACTTTCCTGTCAGCGCCCCATTTTGTACTACTTAAAATTCTCAAAAGATGCAATGATTTTTTACATCTTTTAACAAGATCCTTTAGATGGGGCACCCAAGTGAGTCGTCTGTCCAAGTAGAGTCCTAGAAATTTAATAACGGTGGTTTGTGAAACTGGTGTGTTATCAAGAAGTAATTGATAGTTTCTGTTTCGTAGTTTCTTAGTAAAAAGTATTGATTTAGTTTTATGTGGGGAGAATTTCAGTCCTGTAATTTCTGTCCAACGTTTCAATGAGTTTATTGTTTCTTGTATTTTGTTTTGTGCTTCTTGTATGTTCTCTGACGAATAGAATATTAGTAAGTCATCGACATATAGACAGTACTGAACGTTTGGAGGTATGAAATCCCGAATAGTGTCCATTGCAATTAAGAACAATGTTGTACTCAGTACTCCCCCTTGAGGTACTCCAATTTCTTGTTTAAAGACATCTGAAAAGCAGTTACCATTTCTAACTCTGAATGATCTGTTGGAGAGAAAACCTATTATAAAATTAATAGGTTTTTCCCCAACACCCCATTCAGTTAGCCTAGAAACAATCCTCCCCTGCCAGACCGTGTCAAATGCTTTATTTATATCGAAAGATACAGCTAGTGTGGTTTTTTTTAACGAAGAAGGCATCTATAATAGACGACTCCAACCGTACTATGTGGTCCAACGTTGAGTGTCTCTGCCTGAAGCCACATTGAAATGGTGATAGACGATTTTCATATTCCAGTAACCACACTAACCTTTTATTCAGCATTTTTCAACTAACTTGCAGACACAGCTGGTGAAGGAGACTGGTCGATAACTTGCTACATCAGATTTATCTTTATTTGGTTTCAATATAGGAATTACTATGCTATTAGACCAAGATTCAGGAAAGTTTCCGGTGTCATATACCGAGTTTATAAGCCGTAGAAGTTGAGAAAGGCAGATGCTGGGTAAATGTTTGATCATGGAATATGTGATGCAATCCGGTCCTGGTGAGCTGTCTTTAGTAGATGATAGTGCATAATGTAGTTCGTCCAGTGTAAATGGTTCGTTCAGCTTATTATGTCCTCGTGATATTGACCGTAAAGGTAAATTGATATCTGGGTAGAGTACTGGATTAATATTGTCAGGTGATTTCGATATGTCACTGTAGTGTTTGGCCAGTACATTTGCTATGTCTTTGTAGTCAGTCAGTACTGAGTCGTGTATTTTGAGTCCACATACAGGCGTCCGGTACATTTGTTTGAGAATTTTATTGAGGTTACTCCATATTACACTGGATTCTGTATGTCTGTTCATTGTCGTTAGGAAGTCAATCCAGCTTTGCCTTTTACTCTCTTTAATAACATGCCTGCATACAGCTTTGGCTTTTTTAAACTTTACTAGAAACTCTGTCGATGGATATTTTCTGAACTTGTTAAGAGCATTACGCTTTTCTTTTACTGCCTGTTTGCACTTTTCGTTCCACCAAGGGACAGGGATGTGTTTCTGTATTGTATTCGTTTTTGGAATAGAATGTTCAGCAGCCTTTTGAATGACTTCATTGAACTCCTTTATTGTTTTGATGTCTGATGTGTTTAGTAAGTCCCGTATACAGTCTTGGTATTTCGTCCAGTTCGCTTTTTTTTTTGTATTGTACCGCAATACAAAATGTTTTAGGAGAAATGTAGAGTTTCTATAAGAAATCTTTGTTATTACATTAAATTAATCATTTTATGTCAAGTATTCTTTATGAAGTGAAAAACCATTTTATAAAATATATATTGGGGGGTGGGGTTACTCTCTGCCCAAAGTACTAATTTGTCCATAGCATGTAATTTTCGATGTATTGCAACGAAATTCTGTATTTTAGTGGTCATCTTAATAAAAAAAAATACGTTGTATAAATATAACCTAAATCGGTTCTTCAGGAAGGGGGGTTTACTCCGGACTCAAAATAATATTGTTCTCATACCGACTGTTCTTTGTCGTGTATTGTAAAGAAATTTGGTCTACGTTGTGTGTATCATCAGAGGGAGATGTGTTTCACAAATAAACTAAATAGTTTCATTAGAAGTTGGAGTATTATCTGTAATAAGTTCAAATTGAATTAAGTGGCACGGGCGTTGCTTGTTGCTTCTACCACTAGGAGCGCTGAACGTAGGCACTGTACCCGGCTTCTTTATATTGAGTCAGCTGTTCATTACAAATATGAAAGAGCAAAACTATTCATGTTATATATATATATATATATATATATATATATATATATATATATATATATATATAATAATAATAATAATATTTATTTGTAATTGAACGTTGTCCTTACAAATATGATCGGGGTAAATATATACAATTCATGAAAGTTAAATTAGAGTAGACTCTTATAGAACAAGTAAATAAAATAAGCTTTTATAATACAGAATAATTAAGAACTGATATTTCGGTTCGTTTACTACACGCTGCGGTTGCCTCTTTTCTTCATTACATCCTCCAAGTAAATGCAAAAGGCGTTTATATCTGTGATGTTAGAGGTGGTCAGGAAATAATATGTTGCGGAGTTGTTGGTGTGTTCATCAATAATAGGTTTCAGAGTATTTCTGAGATTGGAGTATTCAGGACATCGCCACAGCAGATGCTCCAAGTCTTCTTCCTCCAATTCACAGTTGGTGCATATTTTGTTCGTTTCTATTTTGTACCATTGACGGTGGATGCTGAGGTAAAGTGTCTTCTTGTTCGGTAATCTTAGATGACTTATGATTCTTTGTCTATTTATGTTCATATTTATTAGAAGGTAGCTGTTGTAGGTATGAATTGCACTATATATGGTACTGTAGGAGGTTGTGTTGATATGGTCTAGGTCATCTTTAATCAGGTTTGCTTTTAATTTTGGCGCTATTTCTTTGAGTATCTATATATATATATATATATATATATATATATATATATATATATATATATATATATATATAAAGTAAACTATTTAGAAGACTACTTTATTCTGAGGATCTTCTTTGTGCTTAGTTATGCAGCTACTGCGTGACGGACTTTTTGTTTCTTTATTGACTCATACATCAACATTTACACCCTTACATATTACTAAGAAATAATTGTTCCAGATGTAAGTAATGGAAACGAATCCAGAGGAAGAGTGTTTCGAATACAAAGACGATCCGGTTATAGACATTATCCTGCTCATTACTCAGGTATTTGGTAGTTTTGTATTACTAACAATTTCAGATCTTCTGCTCTGAAATAATGTGTAGCTGAGTAATTTTTATAATTTTCTTACAAGTTGTAGGTATTACAGAAGAATGTTTTTGAGGAATTTGAGAAGTTTATCAGTTATATTATCTATTTTGAAGGAATTATTTTTGATGTTCCTTTATTAGATTAATAATTCACTGTATGTTTTATTTTGAAGCCAACTTTCCACTTCAAAATTTAAAAAGAGCACGATCTATTGAGCTTTGAAAATCCTTTTCTTTACCAGTATATAGAGGACATTTTGAAGTTGTAAAATCAACTGTTATCTCAAAATCGTAAAAATGTGTCTTGTTTTGATTCTAGACGGCGATAATTATTATCTTGTGTATTAAGATGATGGATGGATGGATGGATGGATGGATTGGGCTTTAGGGCAAACAGCTTTCAGAGCATCATTGCCCGATCTCATTTATGTCACACTCACGTTTGTATTTTCTCGGAAAACATATACTTATGGTTTACAGTTATTATTATTTATTTTCTTGCTTTATTTTTTATTTTTATTTTTTATTTATTTTTTTTTTATTTATTTTTTTTTTTTTACTAGTATAGAAACTTCTATTTGAATGAATCGTATTTCTTTAGATATTCACAAATTTATATATATATATATATATATATATATACACACATGCACACATATACACATCCACACACACACACATATATATATGTATATATATATATGTGTGTGTATATATATATATATACACACATATATATATACACATACATATATACTCATACATACATACACATATACATATACACACATAAATACTTTTTAAATATAAGTAATATGTTTTTTTTTTTTTTTTTTGTTTTTTTTAATTATTCCTTATTCTTTTTTATTTATTTATTGAATTTTTGTATATATATACTTTTTTTTTTTTTTTTTTTTTTTTTTTTTTTTTTTTTTTTTTTTTTTTTTTTTTTTTTATTTCGTTGCATAGTTCAACTTTTTTATATAAAACTTATTATTTTATCCAGCATATTTGCATTGTCTGCTAATGCCTCTCTTATGTCTGGAGGGATATTCAATTCGTTTAATTCTACTCTGAATTGGTGGAATTCGGATATTAAATGCTTTATTGTAAAGGGTTCATTACATCTTGGACATTTTTGAGGTTGCTCTCTTCCCATTAAATATCCATGTGAGATTTTTGTGTGTCCGATCCGCATTCTTGCTATGACTACCTCCTCTCTTCTATTTTCCCTCGACGAGGAGTGCCAGGTGTCTACTGAGGTTTTTATGTATTTTAGTTTATTACCTTCTACTTCATTCCACATATTTTCCCAGTTTACTTTTATTCTTCTTTTTAGTGGTAGGAATAGCTCATTTCCCGTCAATAAGGTTGGCGTGATTTCACTTAGGTTGTGTGCCTCTTTTGCAGCCATATCCACCATCTCATTCCCCTCTATACCTATATGGCTGGGTGTCCATATGAACATTATTGTGTTTCCTTGCATTTCATGTGTATGAAGGTAAGTTTGTATTTTTTGCACTAGTAAATTATTTGAGTAAATGTCCTGTATTAAGATGAGGTCAGCTGTCCTGTATATGTTTGGTCTGTTTATGCTTGTGTCGTCTGTGGGTTTCTTTGTTATAATTGCCTATTTCAGCTATTAGTGGGTTGTCAGCTGTACTGAGTTTAATGAATTTAGTCGTGAGGGTGAGTACAGTCTCCGGACCTCACTAGTCTTCTGAAATTCAAAAATCTAAATGGGTTAAAGAGAATAACACACAAGTTTTAAAAAAAAAATTCTTAATCGTTTTGCTCACTTTACTTTATCTCTATGAATGATTAATTAACGATTTCACCCCCAATTATTGTCCAAAAATAATTGGAATGTGTTTTCTGCTTTCAGTGCGTGATTCTTGAGAAATGCGTGGAACGTATCGGCTTGAAGATCTACAGGACAGCCACAGGTTTTCGGAAGAAATCACCAAATATCTTCTATTCGATTGGTAACATTGTTTTAGATGTTACCACCATCGGCCTTCTCTCCCTGATGACTGTCTTGCTGTTTACCGCCTTCTCTTTCTGGCTGGTCAAGAAGGGCAATGCTTACAACATCATGACCTATCATGACGAGAAGGATACCGTATGGATGAGATTAATATTATGAAGTATAATAAAATATACTTAAAAATAAATATATTTATTTTCAAGAATATTTTAATATTTTATGGCAGGCTGAATGGTTATCTTAGAACGGCAAGGAGCTTCGAGAGATAAAGCCATTGATAAAACAATGGAACTTCATTAGAAGTAGTCCTTACAAGACTTCGAATTGCTAACCCACTGCCACTTAATGGCACAAGAACAGAATGCAAAAAGACATTGAGTGTAAAAAACACTTACTAACAGACTGCAGTAAACGAGAAAACAACAAAATAAATCCTGACATGTGTGAACTCTTGACCGATGGTGCCCAAACATATTCGTTATTTTACTTCTTTTTTTAAAAAATATAAACATGTACGAGCAAATATAATATTATAATATGTATTACCATTCCTTAAATTTTATTTTTACAACATGGAGTGAAAAGACCGCGTTTTGAGTTTATTGAAAATAATTTAGAGGAGGATTTAGATTGTTTAAAAGAGAAGGTGTTTGTAACAGATTCTTCCAAATTCAAGTCCACAGATGGTGAACAATCAAATTCAGAAAATAAAAGCATGAAGCATCCAAGGATAAACAGGAGAAAAAGGAAAAAGGTCAATGACTCTTCTTGATGAGTAGATGATATTTATTTATTAAGAGTTTCGCAACTTTTGGCGACTTGCTCTTTAAAATACATCAAGATATTACAAAATACTTTTTGCACATTGTATATATAACAAGTCAGTACATTTTATGAGCATAGCTAGTACATTAGTGAGCTAATTAATAATAACAATAACATGTTTTATATAATATATTTCACAATAACAATACGGTAATATGATAGATATTAAATAAAGTGTGAAGAGGGGGGAAAAAAAAAAAAAAAAAAAAAAAAAAAGTGGGGGGGGGGAGGGTAGAAGAGGTAAGATTATATTGGAGATAGGGCTTTATATTTAAATGTAGGTTAATTAACTTAATTTCTTAAAAATGTAAATGATTTTATAAAGGCTATTTCGTTCATTATTTTAAATTAACTTTAGGAGGTAAATTGGAGATAAGGCTAGATTTTTGAATATAGGTTAATTGTCTTTAAGTGAGTTAGTATGGTGTTAATATGTGGACTATTTTCGGCAAGTAAGTCGTGTAAGTCATGAGGAATTGTTAGGTAGTCTCCTATTGTTAGTAATCTGCAGTCAGTAAGTATGTGTTTAACTGTTAATGTCTCGTTACAACATGCGCATACAGGTCTGTCTTGTCGTTCCATTAGATAGGAGTGCGTTAGTAAACTGTGTCCTAAGCGAAGTCTCGTAATTATAACTTGGTCTCGTCTTGTTAGGTTTTCTCTTGACCAGGGTATTATTGTATTTTTTATTTCCCGTAGTTTGCTTTGAGAGTTAGTCCATTCTGTCTGCCAGTCGTTTACTGTCTTATTTTCAGCTAGTTTACATAGGTCAGTTGCTGTCATTTTGTTCAGGTCAGGTGTAGGTCTTTGGGTTGCAGTTTTCGCTAGTAAGTCTACTGTAGTGCTCTGTGAAATCCCTTCATGTCCAGGTAACCAAAACATAGTGATATGTCTGTTCTTTGTTTGTAGTTGGAATAATTGTGTAAAAATCTCTATGACAATATGGTGTGTGCTGTAAATGTTTGTCATTGAGTGTAAGGAGCTTAATGAGTCAGTGCATATTGTTATGTCGTTCGTGTCTGTATCTTCAATGTTTTTGAGTGCTAAAAGGATTGCGTGTAATTCTGCTGTGTAAACAGTAGTGTGATCGGGTAATCTTATGTGATAGGATTCGTTTCTTGTGATGGCGGCAGCACCAGTCCCGTAGTTAGTTTTTGATCCGTCCGTAAATATGTACTGAGTGTTGTTATTTTGCCTGAACAGGGAGTTGAATACGTTTTTGTAGTGTGTCGAAGAAGTTGGGTCTGATTTTTTGTATTTTGTCAGTGTTAAGTCTAGTTTAAGGTTTTTCAGTCGCCATGGAGGTATCTCAGTAATGTTATTTGTGTGAACAGGTGTTTGGAAGAGAGTTAGGTCGCTGTGATTGTCTTTAGTTCGTAATGAGAGTGGCTTTTGCTTAACGTTTCTTTTGGTGTATTTTTCGGAGTATTGGTTATATAAAAACTCAGTGACGCATGGCGTTCCAATAGCTTTACATTTCAATACGAATTTATTACATATCATTCGACGCCTGTACTGCAGTGGAGGTTCACCAGTTTCGGCACATAAGCTTTTTGCTGGGCTAGATCTAAATGCACCGCTGACAATTCTTAGTGCTGTGTTCTGTATTGTGTCAAGTAGTTTCAAGGTGGTTGGGCTGGCAGAAGAATAAGCTATACATCCGTAATCGAGAAGCGATCTGGTAAAAGACCGGTACAGAGTAAGCATCGTAAATTTGTCAGCTCCCCATTTTGTGCTACTGAGAACTCTTAAAAAATTCAAAGATTTTTTGGATTTTTTAAGGAGCTCTTTCAAATGGGGCAACCACTTTAATTCTTTGTCCAGTGTTAGTCCGAGGAATTTGAGTGTTTCTGTGTGTTGAATGTGTGTTTGATGTACTGTAAGGTGGGGGGCTGGAAGATTTCTTTTCCTTGTAAAAACAATATATTTTGTTTTGTCTCTGGAAAACCTGAAACCCGTTTTACCACTCCACTTTTCTAATTCTGTAAGTGTACTTTGTATGTGTTATTCAGCGGTGTGAATTCGTTTGGATGAGCTGTATATAAGTAGATCGTCAGCATACATGCAAAATTTTACTCCTGGGGTGATACACTGATGGACAGAATTCATAGCAATATTGAATAAGGTTGTGCTCAGAACACCTCCTTGGGGCACTCCATTTTCTTGAACAAAGACATCCGAAAGAGTGGTACCTACCCTCACTCTGAATTTTCTTTGAGATAAATAGTTACTGAGGTACTGCAGTATTTTGCCCTGGACACCCCAATCTACCAGCTGTGATATGATAAGCCTTCTCCATACGGTGTCGTAGGCTTTCTCTAGATCTAGGGAGATGGCTAGCAAAGATTCTTTGTTTAAGAAAGCGTTTAATATGTCGCTTTCTACTTTGGCGATATGGTGCATTGTGGAATGTTGATTTCTAAAACCACACTGGTAGGGTGACAGTAGTTTATTTGCTTCTAAAAACCATAACAGTCTTTTATTTACTATCTTTTCGAGTAGTTTGCAACCAGAGTTTGTCAATGAAATCGGACGGTAGCTAGTGGGTAAGTCACCGTCTTTACCTGGTTTTAAGATAGGTACCACTATACCTGATACCTGGTACCTGAGTAGATGAAAGGAAATTCAATCGTAAACATGGATCACAAAAACACTTCAGTAAAAATGAAATTGCAAAGGCTAGATTAATTTATGTTAATAAGATAAACTATTAATTTGATATAAAAGATAATGCTCTATCGGTACTTGCTTATAATATATCCGCTCTCAAAAATAAAATCTCAAAAAATAAACTTCACAATATTAATTTTCTTGACTATGTAACAAGCCAAGATATCTTCTTATAAACCCACGTTGTGAAGGATTTTGAACAATATGCCGTAAAATTTGGTAATTACGTATTAAAATGAATTCCAACGGTGAAAGCTGCTAAATTTGGAAGAGCTAGTGGAGGATGTCTTTTGGCGTAAAAAGTAGGCTAGTTAAAAAAAAAAAAATTGCCAAAGTTCAGAATCTGTCAAGATAAATCGTCATACAAGGCAGTAGTATGTATGTGTGTATTTTAGTAGTTTTCGTTTTTATGTTTATATTTTGGAAATATAAATTATATGTTAATTATTAGGTACCATAATATATTGTTATGTAGCAGATATTTAATAAATAATTTTAGATAGTATAATTATTTTAAAATATTAAAATTTGGCTGTTAGAAATTGTTTAGTTGTAAGCAAGTAGCTGTGATGTAGGTTTGTAAAACATATCTTGTCTTTGCCTTTCTTGATTTTTGTTTTTCTCATATAATAATGTTATTATTATGGTTGGTATTACCTCCCTCTGATGGCAGTTAGCCAAAAGTATTAGTCTTGAAATATATGTATGTAGTATTATAGCTATTGTTGTGTCTACAATTTGTTTTGTTGTGTGTTATGTTTCTTTTGTTGCTTAGTAAAGACTATTTATCTATCTATCTATATTTTATTTTATTTTTTTTAATGGCGCATCGATAATATATTATTATATTAATTTTTTTTTTTTTTTTTTTTTTTTTTTTTTTTTTTTTTTTTTTTTTTTTTTTTTTTTTTTTTTTACGGCGCATCTACATCTAGGTCATTAGCGCCGCTATTATATTAATTATTTTCAAAACCATAGTTAAAAAAGAAATTTAGACATAATTAATTTTTCTTTACTATTATACTTTTTTTAAGCACTTTCCTCGGAAGGAAAGTAGCTATTGTCGGAATTTTCGAAAAATGTCTCAAATCGTTATCGACTAGTAGACACTGAAAATGACTCCCTCTTGGATTTATTTATATCTATACGTCTACCTATATATATAAATATATATATGTTTGATGTTAATTTTCGTCGCTGGGATAGTATTTTTAGATGGAACGGCATTTTTCTCCAGCGGTGGTACTCCTCCTCACTTTTTCCCGGAATATTTCGATGGATTCATCTCCATCTTCTTCAGCCAGGTACTCGTTTCTTCCTCGGTGGTAGCCAAGGGAATGACATTTTTCTCGATCTGGGCTCCTTTTCTCCCCTCTAGCCACAGTATCGGCGGACGAATGGTGTTGAAGCTCCCTGGTGTAGTTGGGATTCTGTCCGTTGGCAGCGCTGATGGTATTGCGTCTTTTTTTTTTCTTTTTTTTTTCCCTCCTGCTTCTATTTTCCTCGCCGTAAGGTTTTATATGTTTGATGTTAATTTTCGTCGCTGGGATAGTATTTTTAGATGGAACGGCATTTTTCTCCAGCGGTGGTACTCCTCCTCACTTCTTCCCGGAATATTTCGATGGATTCATCCTTAATTCATCCTTAACATCAAACATATAAAACCTTACGGCGAGGAAAATAGAAGCAGGAGGAAAAAAAAAGACGCAATACCATCAGCGCTGCCAACGGACAGAATCCCAACTACACCAGGGAGCTTCAACACCATTCGTCCGCCGATACTGTGGCTAGAGGGGAGAAAAGGAGCCCAGATCGAGAAAAATGTCATTCCCTTGGCTTCCACCGAGGAAGAAACGAGTACCTGGCTGAAGAAGATGGAGATGAATCCATCGAAATATTCCGGGAAGAAGTGAGGAGGAGTACCACCGCTGGAGAAAAATGCCGTTCCATCTAAAAATATATATATATATATATATATATATATATATATATATACACACGGTACACGATACACGCCAGAGTTTTTGTTGTTTTTTTCGAAGTCTTGGCATATATAGTATTCCCCTGGTACATAATGAACGAATTTGTTCACCTGCAAAATTGGTTCATTTTGAGGGGGAGGGGGGTTACCCTGGAGCCAAAGTAGTTATTTGCCAACACCAGCCGTTATTTGTGTAATTTGTCAACGAAACTTGGCATTCGTTATTGACATGTAAAGATAATTTTTTTTTTGCAAAAATAAACTCAATCGGTTTATTAGGAGGGGCCGGATCCAAAGTACTAATTTGCTCACACCGTTCGTAATTTTTCTTCTGTCATAGCTCTAGAATTTAGGCCAAGGGTGGGCAAATCAAGGCATATTAAAATGGATATACAGGTAAGTCCTTGAAAAGGTTTGCCAGAGAGAGGAAACTATATCTGAAAGGAAATGAAATGGACTTGCTAGATACACATGTGGTTATCATCCATTCGGAAATACGCTTAATTTATAGGCTGAAGATGTAAGGAGTTGGAAAGAAGGAATAGAGAATAAACAAGACGAATACGAAAGAATGCTATAGTGGTGGAAGAAGAAAAATTGGTAGAATTGAACTTAAAGTATAAGTTTAAGTACATAAGGAAACAGTGTGAATGGATGATAAGCACTCAGCGGCTGTAGATGTGATAGGCTATAATACCTGGAGTAGCCACTAATATAGACTCGGCTAAGGGGGGACCTACTCTGGACCCGTTCCGATCCGATCCAATAGCCACCGACTGTCGGAAGAAAAACGAACACATGCATCTCAATAGAGGTGCCTATATTGGTCTCGAGCCGACACGATTCGATCCGATCCGATCCGATGGCCACCGATTCTTGGTCATTCAAACATGTTTGATTCTAGGCCGATTTCGGACCGACGAAGCAAAATGGCGCCAACCCTCATATTGTGTTTCAAAAAGGTCTACAGGTTCTAAATCTTAACCGATTTCAATGTATTTTTTTTTTTTTTTTAATCAAAGGAAATATAATTTAGAACACCTTTGTCTATTCACATTTTTGTTTTTTGTTTCCCTTGTTTATTAAATTGCTTGGAAAGATGTTTATAACCATCGAACGTCTATAAGCTTCAAATGCTTATAACCTTCTAGTTACCTTTCTCATAAATAATTTTAAAATATGAATACCAACACCTAATGCTTATTATTTGGTATTTCTTGAATTAATCGCTCATTTTCACTTCACTACGAGGTCATTACTGACGAGCTGTGGCTATGGCCGCTGTCGATCAAACGAAATCGGATCGGATCGGATCGGGAGAAATTCGGATCCAATGTAGGTGCAGCCTAATGCTGCCAGGTGATCTGTTGTGCTCTTCAGAATGGTCCCTCTTGATCCGAAACATAGTCCATTCGCAATGTACTTATTCTTCACAAATTCGTCTTGACATTTCTCATGGTTGTATGCCGTGCATTTGGAATAAATGTTTTTCTTTTCGGCAGCTACTTTTTTGGACTCTTTGGTCGTTGGTTTCGAAATATACCTTGGGATCGACGATATACGCCGTTTCCTCGTTTTAAGGAAATGCTATGATGTCGCCGTATCGTTATGTTTGATTTTTCCTGATATTCTGAAAGAAAAGTACAAATTTGAAGCCTTTTATTGCCCATTGTGGACTACTTTGGGTATTTCAAGTCCAATAACCAGAAACAGTAATATGTGCTGTGACTCGACCCTTGAAACATTCCTATGGAGATTGGCTGCTTCCTTCTCACTTTCTGTAGGCGTGGGTAAAGAACTGGGTAAATAATCGTTGAGTTCCTCCGGGGAAAGCTTAAAGGAATTCAAAGCTACTCATAAAAACTCATTGCGCTCTTTCTCTGGGCCTGGGAACTAGTTTTATGTATAAAAGTCCGACTCGCAGGAACTGCGTCACCTTAGTGCGGTTCCTTACATCTCGAAGAAATGGAATAGATTAGGCATCACAAATAATAGGAAACTGACAGTAGCCAACTTACACACAAGCGGATAATTCTTAAACCTCATAAATAACCAAAAATTCGTTGTCATTTTGAGTGTCTTATTATACTAGCAAATCTAGGCGCACGGTAGTGCGACAGGCCATGTTCCGGCCTAAGCATACTGTGTGTATATTACAGGCGGTCTTAGAGCCGATTTTTACCCTCTCATAACTTTCAACCAGGTAAAGATAAAGTTATGAAATTTTACAGAGGTTTTATACTACTAGATGTGAGTAAAACTGGAAATTTTCATAATTCTACATCGAATAGTTCATGAGATATAAGCGATCTAAAATCGGGATTTATAGGACTCACTCACTCACTCATCAAAATTATTAGGCACTTCCCATGATGCTAGAGACTTGAAATTTTGCATGAAGATAGATATGAAGACGTTATTAAAGGAAAAAATCGAAAAATTGCGAAAAGTTGTGTTAGACTACGCTTCCGGGGCGGGGGCGTGCCAGTTTTTTTTACTTTCTTTGGAAACCCATCATTCCGTCCGAAACCCATGATGTGGGGTATCAAATGAATTGTCTCGGTATGAAGAACCTATATTTGATGTTTTAAGAAACAATTAGACGCATATAGGCTCTGTGAAAATCTTATACCAGCTGTCTGTCTGTCTGTTTGTTCCTTACACAAATTCACACCATTTGACCGATTTTGACCAAACTTGGCACACAGGTAGGCCTTGGTCCGGGGATTGCACTAGGCTAGGTAAAAAAAGGTCTTTCAGCTGTCTGTCTGTATGTTTGTTCCTTATACAAATTCACACCGTTTGGCCTATTTTGACCAAACTTGGCACGTAGGTAGGTCTTGATACGGGAGTGTCATATTACCTATGACGTTTTCTACTTTTTGTTCCATCGGAGTGCCATCATTTCTTCTGAAACCCATCATGTGGGGTATCAAATGAATCGTCTTGGTAAGGAGAACTTATATTTGATTTTTTAAAAAACATTTCGACATATCTTAACAAAAACAGTTGTGACTTCTTTCTTAAATGTAGTAAATAAAGTCGCAGGGGTTCACTCCATAATATACTTCAAAGCAGATACTAAGTTTTTCAAAGTCGAGCCATCTAAATTACAAAGTTTAGGATCACAAACCCAGAATGTATCGTCTTTGTTCTTATATTTTTCTTGAAGGCCTTCTGCACTTTCCCTATTGTGATCTTTATCCTCGGGATAAGGTTCCTGTGTTTTACAGTGTAATAGTTTAGTTAAGAGAGCAATCAAGTTGTCCTTTAGAGTAATGTCATCTGGAAGAGCTTCTAACTTTTCTAGTCTAGTGATTAGATGTATGTAGGTTGATTATTGGTATCAAATATCTAGCAGAAAGGAGAACCTTATGCAGAATCCAAAGACCCTGGTTTTATATGAAGAACAAAAGCCAGTAGGTATGCGGCAACTAAATTCTACTTAATACTTAGAAAAAAGTAATGAGATCCCCAAAAAAACATAAATGTGAAATAGAGGCCAAGTTCCTGCCCCCACAAAGAAACACTCCCTTCCTCAAAAATATCCCCTCCTAAACCCCCCCCCCCCCCCAAAAAAACGCCTTACCATTCTACACTCCAAAAAAGTAGTAAGAGTTGGTGTATTAATTCAACCAAAAATATTTGCCAATACAAGAGATGATACAAGAAAGAAATGTCCAAGTTCATTACTTGGAAGACCTCATAGTTACTTACTAAGAACAGTAAAGACACTTCAACTGACCTTTAAAAACAACAATAAAAATACTTATATCCAGTTACTAAAATATCACTTTCCTCAACCAGGTATATTCCTAAACTTGGCAATGTTTTTTTTTTTTTGTCGAAATTATCTTTAGAGAAAAACTAAACATTGCCAAGTTTAAGAATATACCTGGTTGAGGAAAGTGATATTTTACTAACTGGATATAAGTATTTTTATTGTTGTTTTTAAAGGTCAGTTGAAGTGTCTTTACTGTTCTTAGTAAGTAACTATGAGGTCTTCCAAGTAATGAACTTGGACATTTCTTTCTTGTATCATCTCTTGTATTGGCTAATATTTTTGGTTGAATTATTTTTGAGGAAGGGAGTGTTTCTTTGTGGGGGCTGGAACTTGGCCTCTATTTCACATTTATGTTTTTTTGGGGATTCGTTTTACTGTTATAATCAACTGTAAATATGTGGTTCATGGCGAATAAAATTCCATTCTCCCGAGGGTAAAGTCTATTTATAAAATAAGAGATAACGATAACTTCAGTTCTAGGCAATGAGGAAGGTTATATAGATAGGAGAATTCAAAACAAACTATGTATACGCCATCATGATTAGCCACAGCCATCTTGATTACCACAGCCACTCCAAACTTATTGCCAATACCTTTCATAGTTTCTTGGCTTATTTGACTAAAATACTAATTTAACTGATAAATGCAATTTAAAACTAAAACTAGCAAATAAAAAGTGAGTTAAACAATGATAAAAACAGGTTGAAAAGAACAAAACAATAACTTTTTAAGTTTTAAGCGCTTATATCTCTGATTTACGTTGCCCCATAGAATATTGCTTCGGAACCTTTTTTGTAGAGAATTTAGCAAGCATTCGAATGGTCACCTTCCACTTACCACGATTTACCAACCGTTTTGAGATATTTACGAAAAATGTACGAAGAATCGAAAAAATTTTATGTTTATTAATAAAATATTTTTTTTCGCATACTTCCTTAACTCCAAATATAACCAAAATTTAAACATCTTACTTGTGATGAATTTCCAATGAGTAGAAAATATTTTAATTGAATCCCGCGATTTTAAGTACCCACAAAAAAATAATGACTTACAAATATATTTGTTCCACTTTTCTCAAAAACTGTTACAGATATCGCCTTAAAAATGGTTTCATTCGTTTTCCTATGTTAAGAAACCTATAAAACAAGTACCTGCAAGCATATGAACTCAAAAACGTAAGCGTTGCGATTTTCTTTTTGCGCGAATTTCGCCCCAAACGCCATCTTCCAGTGGGAGGATTCTGCTGGATAACGATCTTGACGTTTCAAATTAGACGACAGAGTTTTGTACCAAATTTCATTAAAATCGGACCGTTTTTGAACTTGCCAGAGAGCGAACAGACAAACATATATATATATATTTGAAACACCTGTATTTTCGTGATCCATGGGGTCTAAATCGAGAAAGTTTCTAGTCGGCACTTCCGGATTGCGTCGTGAGGTCAACCTCAGAGTAACCGCGTAGTGAGGAACCGCGCTAATAATATAATGTATTCTTGAGATTTTCGGGTACTTGTGTACTATACGGGACCTCGTGATTCGATACGGAATGCAACGTCCAAAAAAATATTGGAAAATATTTTTCAGTGCACGTTATTTATGTTCCAACTCAATTAATTTTCAATTAGGCCTTTTTTGCCAATTGGCATTTTATGCGGTGAAGCGGATACAAAGGGCGACAAACAACAACAAATAATAAATCTGTATAATTTTTATTAAAATTCACAAAATTGCTAGGAACTGCTAAAAATCAACAATGTTCATACACCAAATAATTAACCTAGAAAAAATACTACTAAACTGAAAAAATTTTTCAAGAACAACAAACAGGGGTCTCCCGTGGTCTAGTGGCTAGCGCCTTGGATTCATAAGCGGGAGATGGTGGTTTCGATCCCCACCGGCGGCAGGAAGTTTCTCATCTCACGGCTCGCTGGGAAAATTCCCCGCTGCACCCTGGATGTCGGCGCTAATGGCCTACATGCAGATGCGCCGTAAAAAAAAAAAAAAAAAAAAAAAAAAAAAAAAAAAAAAAAAAAAAACAAGAACGACCAAGAGCCCCCCAAAAATAGGAATTTTCCGAAAACACAATGTTCCTCGTTAACGTTCATCACATTTTAGTGATCGGTAATGGTGGCACATCGCCCTTCCATTCAGAGAGGCGCTAACTTCTACATGAATATTAACCCGTTGATAGCCCAAATCATAGGGAAAATCGTTTTTGGGCACTTTTCAGGTCATTTTGTCACTAAAAAAGCCTTAACATAAAAGTGATCGACCCGTAAAGATTTATCGGAGGAGTGAAAAAGTTATCCGTTAACTACACCGTGGGGTAAAAAATACCCCATACGCAACTCGCGACCTTCTCATGCAATGATTAGCAGACAAGGGGCTTTGTTTATATTAGTTTATACCAGATAATGCACCTCCGAGTATTTAGGAAGAAGAAGGGAGTCTCTCTGGTTCACAGAAATTAAGAAACACGCCATAAACAACGTGTGAGGTATTTTTTACCGCGCGGTCTCAATCCAGGGTTAAGTTATATCCCCAAAAAACATTAATGTGAATAGAGGCCAAGTTCCTCCCCCCCCCCCCAAAGAAACACTCCCCTCCCCAAAAAGCGAAAAATATCCCCTCCTAAAACCCCCAAAAAACGACTTACCATCCTTCACTCCAAAAAGGTAGTATGAGTTGGTGTGTTAAGAGTACCATATTTTCAAACAAAAATATTTGCCATTACAAGAGATGATACAAGAAAGAAATGTCCAAGTTCATTACTTAGAAGACCTCATAGTAACTTACTAAGAACAGTAAAGACACTTCAACTGACCTTTAAAAACAACAATAAAAATACTTATATCCAGTTAGTAAAATATCACTTTCCTCAACCAGGTATATTCTTAAACTTGGCAAGGTTTTATTTGTGCGGAAATTATCTTTAGAGAGAAAACTAAACATTGCCAAGTTTAAGAATATACCTGGTTGAGGAAAGTGATATTTTAGTAACTGGAAATAAGTATTTTTATTGTTGTTTTTAAAAGTCAGTTGAAGTGTCTTTACTGTTCTTAGTAAGTGACTAGTAGGTTCTGGCACCCCCCCCCCTGGCACTCTTCAGGATTTTTCAATTTTTTTCTTTAATAACACCCTCATATCTATCATCCTGCAAAATTTCAAGTCTCTAGCATCATGGGAAGTGCATAATAATTTTGATGAGTCAGTCAGTGAGTCCTATAAATCCCGATTTTCGATAGCTTATAACTCAGAAACTATTCGATGTAGAATTATGAAAATTTCCAGTTTTACTCACATCTAGTAGTATAATACCTGTGTAAAATTTCATAACTTTATCTTTACCTGGTTGAAAGTTGTGAGAGAGTAAATATCGACTCTAAGACCGCCTGTAATATACAAACAGTATGCTTAGGCTGGAACTTGGCCTGGCACACTACCCACTGCTAGATTAATAAACAAATTATATAATAATTGACGAGGAATTATAATGAACTTCACTTTCAACGAAAACAGCATTTTATTTCTATCATCATCCATCGGGTGGGTAGTGGAGTGTTGAGTTCCCCTTCCGTATCCGCCTTCCTATGGCAGTTTCCAACCAGCTTGTTTTCATTCTCTGTATATTGTGAGGGAAAGAAGGGCGAACTCAACATGAAAAATATAACTATAGATTCTCTGAAGCGTCTAGATTCGGATGGCGGTGGAAAAAAAAGTCAGACCGGATGTTGAATTCGCCCTTCGTATCCACAACGCCTCATATGTACTTACAAACAACATTTATTTCAGTAAACTTCGCCTGGAAGGTTGTAATTTCTATTTTTAGCATAAATATGCTTTAGCGGTGACTAAACTGAAAAAAAAAACGTTACAAAAAAGTGTCACATGGCCAATGCGCATGGCGTTCACACATGCGCAGTGGCCATGTGCGAAAAAGGAGACTGTATTTGTCACAAAAAAGTGTCCGCTTGCGTTCGCGCATGCGCAATGGCGTGGCCATGTACGAAAAAAAAGACTGTATGTTTCAAAAAAACGTGTCCACTGGCGTTCGCGCATGCACAGTGGTTGTCGCGAATGGCCACAGTGGCCATGTACGAAAAAGATGACTGTATGTTATAGAGTACATTACATGGGTTTCTCGGATGGTCCTAGGTGTTCCAAAAAGGTGTCACAAAAAAGTGTCCGCTGGCGTTCGCGCATGCACAGTGGCGTTCGCATATGAGCAGTGGCCATGTACGAAAAGGAAGACCATGATATAGAGTACATTACATAGGTTTGTCGCGTGGACCTAAGCGTTACAAAAAAGTGTCACAAAAATGTGTCCGTTGGCGTTCGCGCATGCACAGTGGCGTTCGCATATGAGCAGTGGCCATGTACGAAAAAGAGGACTATGATATAGAGTACATTACATAGGTTTGTCGCGTGGACCTAAGCGTTACAAAAAAGTGTCACAAAAATGTGTCCGTTGGCGTTCGCGCATGCGCGGTGGCCATGTACGAAAAATACGACTATATATTATACAATACATTACATAGGTTTTTCGGGTGGACCTAAAGCATATTTATGATAATTTATATTCCTTGAGCAGAAGGCCCTAAACGATTTTTTTCTTATTTTTTTCCACATAAATGTAGATAAGTCGAAATATTGATAAAACCCAAAGAATTAATATTCGGTAAGTCGACTCATCAAGATTTGTCTGTACTATGTGCTATTCCATCAACTGTCGGAGCGAAGTGTATTTGCTCAGTGATAAAGCTAGCATAAGAAACAGAGCTGTAAAGAAACAGAACGAAGAAAGCCTTGTAAGGCGCTGAAACGCCTGATAAACGAGGGGAGAGATGAATGTTATTGCTTTAAGAAAAAAAAACTAGAGAAAACACTAAAGAGGCGAACTGAGGCTTAGTTGCGTACAATAAAAATAAATACGAGGTATAAAAGACAGCAGATTCTTAGGGAAATAAAACAAAAAAAAAAAAAAAAATAACAACAGCAAAATCTACGATAAGAAATCAATTTGGTTGAATGATTATTTTATTTTATTCTTCTTCCTACTAACGACCGCCATTAAGCCTGGATTTATTGATGGCCTTTCTTACTTTTATTGCTGAAGGGTTTTTTTTTCTCTTTTTACAAGTACAGGTCATAAAGCTCCTTTTAAAAGGCAATTGAATTATT
Source organism: Gonocerus acuteangulatus (assembly GCA_946811695.1). Taxonomy (NCBI): domain Eukaryota; kingdom Metazoa; phylum Arthropoda; class Insecta; order Hemiptera; family Coreidae; genus Gonocerus; species Gonocerus acuteangulatus. Next base: position 13,451,960 of record OX328123.1, on the reverse strand, counting down.
TATTGTTAGTTCTTATGAAAGATTTCTGGTGATCTTCATCACACCGATGTCTTGTATTGATGTCATTTAATGATGATTTATGTTTTGGGGATAAGAAATATGGATTTTTTGGAAAATACCGGCACACAGTGGGCCAATTCCCATAACTAGATGGAAAAAACTCAAATAAACAGATCATAAAACTAAGGAGTTTCTATTACTACAGCTACTTTAGATAAGGAAAATTCTCAGTATTATCTAATTATATTCGGTTATTGGAACGTTAGAGGCAGTTGAACTTAGGGAAAATATGCGTGCAACTGCTCAGTCTAATTCCGACATGGTTACATTACAGTGTAATTAATTAATTGATGTTTTTAATTTGATGTATACTGTTATTATGGATACAACAATTAGGGGTGTGTAGATATTATTTATACACTTAATTGATGTATATTAATGGAATAAAAAAAAAAGAAATATTGTCTTTGAAACAAAGACGTTTTTTTTTAAAGATAAATTAAAAAAAAAGTTAATTTTATTTGGACTAAAACTTTATGATAGCCAAAGAAGGCCGGACTAATTTTTTAATCTCTCACCCACTGTCCAAGGAGAGCACTGAAGATGAGAAGACACTAAGAAAACCCACTGCCCAAGGAGAGCACAGAGGATGAGAAGACACTAAGAAAACCCATTGTCCAAGGAGAGCACACAGGATGAGGAGACACTAAGAAAACCCACTGTCCAAGGAGAGCACAGAAAATGGGAAGACACTAAGAAAACCCACTGCCCAAGGAGAGCACAGAGGATGAGAAGACACTAAGAAAACCCATTGTCCAAGGAGAGCACACGGGATGAGAAGACACTAAGAAAACCCACTGTCCAAGGAGAGCACAGAAAATGGGAAGACACTGAGAAAACCCACTTCTTGGGACTATGTATAACATTGGTTTATCCTGATAGTCAACTCGCAAAAACTCACATCATCATTGTGAAGAATGTTCAATTCTTAAAAAAATATAAATTTAACACTGGACTATATAAATTATAAACTAGCAATTTCTACCTCTAATAGCTCCTAAGGATCAATTTAAATAGTTCTAAGGTTTGGCCCCTTGCAGTAATACAGGCATCACAACGGAAATTCATAGACTGGATGGCATTTGTGCATTGCTATGCTGGTCTCCGTTTTTAGGCCAATCTGATGCGACGAATAAGGTGCTTCCTTGAGCCAATGGGCTCTCTGTAGACCAAATCTTTAATGCTAAGAAATCCAAGGGCATGAGGTCTGAAGATCGAGCCGGCCAAGATACCGGCCCACCACGTCCTATCCAACGCCTTGGAAGGTTACTCTCCAACTTATTTCAGACGGTCCTCCTGTAGTGGGCTTGACAACCGTTGACTTGGAACTAGCTTCCCAATATCTGTGGAAAAAAGGACTTCCTCCAAGAACAATGACAGTTCATTATCGAGGAATGCGCAGAAAGACTGCTCTATATCGATAGGTCAAAAAATGGTTACCTGTTATTTCCTTATTCCACACAAAATCAGAGGCATGATCATATATACATACCTATATTTTTTGGATAGGGGGGATTAATGGATACGGGGATGGGGTGGATGAGTGACTAGAGGGGGCCATATGAATGATTGCCTTTTAATAATTGTTTTTAGTTTTTTGTGTTTTTCTCTGAAACGAAGCAAAAACATGACTTGTTTTCTTTATTTTTTCATCCTGCATCGATTCCCGATGGTTGGCCATTTTTTTTTGGGTAGGGCACCCAGCATATATATCCTTAATTTTCTAGTAGGCACTTTCGGATTGCTTCATGAGGTCAACCTATGGAGGGAGGTAGGAACCGCGGTAAAAATAACACAAATTTCTGTAGAATTTGGAGAGCATCGAAACCTCCCAGTAGAATTACCTTCCAGCTGTTGACAACACCCCCACTCCCTAAGGATGGAAACACTCACTCTAGGTCCAATTGGCCTCATCAAGAGAATTGGGTAATGTAGCCATGGCTACAGACAGAAGAGAGGAATTAGTGACTCTGCCATATAAACCCCACTACTTCTTACATCTCTTCATTTCAATCTGGTATCTTCTGACCTCTCTTCATTATGTGAGTACTTATCAATTCTAATTACTAGTTTTATATACTCTGATCATAAGTACAGAAATCTTGGTAATTACTTATACTAAAATGATAACACCCTATTATCCGATATTATTTTTTTATCTAGGGATTCGAGGAAATATTAAGTTTATAATATTTATTATTTGATTCGGTCTCTCTTCATTAATTATATCCAAATATTTTTGTTTTTAGATAAGTGAAATATTTTGAAAAAAAAATCGACTAACTGGTTTGTTTACTGTTAATTTTTCTAGTTTTAAAAACTCCTATCATAATTACAGAAATCTTGGAAATTACTTATACTAAACTACACTTTATTACCAGATATTCTCTTCTTCATCTATGGGTGCCTCAATATTAGTCTTCGATGAAATATTAAATTCATTTTATTTATAATTAGGCCGGGCCTTTCTTTACTAATCATTTCAAAATATTTTTTTTAGTTAGGTGAAATATTTTTAAAAGAAAATCTTCCAACTTTTAAGGTTACTCAATGTTTTCGCATTTTGTTCGATAAATATTTTCTTCAAACAACCCTTACACGAGTATGACGTCTAAATAGTTGTAAGTCAATTTATGTGTTGTAAGTTCATCCGCATCCATGTATTCTTATTGGGAATCGAACCACTGTCTTCGATAATTTTATCCCGATTGAGGATAAAAAAAAAATTCTCAATTTAAAACCCAGCGTTATTCGGAGATTCGCTTCATTGGTTGGAAAAATTTTTTAAGAATATTTGTAGGAAAAAAAAGCTTTCTCCTCTTTTATTATTTGACAGGTTTCGTGAAATCTATCACGGGATAGGATTCCGTTCTACGCTAATTTTCTCTATATGAATTGCTCTAAAAAATTGTCCATCATTAATCTGTATTTTGTCAATTGTATTGCGATTTTCCTTTGTCTGTTTTTCATATAATGTTCTATCATATTAAAAATGTCTCATATTTGAACTGTTATTGCATTATTAGGGGCTGTTTGAAAGTTTATAAATCGACATTTTTCTTTTATTTGTTACTTAATTTATATCTGAGCATCCGCAGCTGAACTGAATTGTTATAATATGTATACATCCAATCACATTTTAGCACTTTCCTCCGAAGGAAAGTAGCTATTGAGGTTGGACTCATGACGGAATTTTTGAAAAATTTCTTCAAATCTTTATCTATCCTACCTAGTAGACACCGAAAATGACCCCCGTTAAACTTTATATATATATCTATATATATATATATATATATATATATATATATATATATGCATATATATATATATATATATATGTGTGTCTGTTAACACGATAGCGGCCAGAGTTTTTGTTTTTTCGTCACGAAACTTGGTATATAGCATTCAATTAGCAAACGATTGAACGAGTTCATTAACCACCAAAGTCGGTCCACCGGAAGGGGGGGGGGTTTACCCCGAACCCAAAACACTAATTTGACTATGTCAGCCGTAATATTTGTTATATTCCAACGAAACTTGGAATTCGTAGTGGTAATATAGAGAGAAAAGTGAGATATAAAAATGAACTAAATCGGTTCATTAGAAGGGGGGGTTTACTCCGGACCCACAATACCAATTCGCCACTACCAGCCGTGATTTTTGGTATATTTCGACGAAACTCGGTATTCGTAGTGGTAATCTACAGTTAAATATGTGTTGTAAAAATAAACTAAATCGGTTCATTAGAAGGGGGGGTTTACTCCGGACCCAAATTCCTAATATACTCATACCGGTCTTAATTTCTGCTGTATTGTAACGAAACGCGGTATACGTCGTGGGTAACTCATGAGAAAGAAGTGTTGTAAAAATGAGCTGATTCGGTCAATCGTAAAGCGGGGGTTTAATTTGTAATATATTTCAATAGAAAAGCCCGCCAAACGTAGGTTCACAAAGCCGCCGCAAGGAGCGCTTTCTACCACTAGAGTGACTGTATCCTGTTCCTGCGTTAGATCAAAATACGATAATATGAGTTTTTTTTTTTTATTTATTACGTAGTGTAATAGGTAACATGTGTAAACATAACTCTGGAAGCAAATTAATAATTGATCAGTTACTCATTACAAATTTAAAAGAGAACTATTCATGTTTTTATTTTATTTATGTAGGATATTTTAAGCAAATTGTTCTGGAAAGCAGTCTACACTACCCAAATTCTGAGGAAAGTGCTTAGTTATGCAGCTCCTGCGTGACGGACTTTTTTTGATACATCCCAATATACAATGATTCAAATACTCAAGTTATGCAGTTCATTATACATCTAATTACACAAAAATGCAATATTACATATTCATTAAATTAAAGAATTCATCTAATTGTGTTAACAAATTTTACAAAGTAACAAGTGAACATATTTTAAACTCAGTTTGATGTTGTCAATTTTTGTAATAAAATATGTGGTTGTGTTCAAGTTTCATTTTGCCACGAGTCAGTCAGTCAAATGTTAGTAAATTATGAATGTGTAGTTTTAATATTATTTAGTCATTTTGACCAAATGTCAAATCGACATTTTAATTACACATTCATTTAATCCTGGGGGTTAAATTGAGTTTTTTTGCACCAAGATAGACTGCTCCATAGTAAAAATGTTTAAAATGTTAAAGCACATTTTATAATTTTTAAATTTAATTAGAATATTTATACATTCACTATATAAAAAAATGATTAAATCCAAAATATTAGACAGTTATCATTTTGTAGATGCTTCGCTAAGAAAAAAATAGTAAAAAAATCCGAGAAGCAGAAAAATATTTAAAGCAAAGTTAATTAGTCGTAATACATGTATAGTTGTGAAGATATTTTTCTTTGAAACATTTCTATGGGTCGTAAAGACGACAATTATTATTAATTTAAATAAGATTACTATTTTATTATTATTTTTTGCTGTTAACATGTCTTGATAACGTCAATCGTTTATTTTTTTCAGTGCATTTTGACGAAATGGGAAAGGATATGTTTCAAAACATCAAACGTAAGTTAATTTATAATAACTTCAATTTAATACTGAATAATACATAACAGTCAAGACAATGCTGGTAATTATTTCAGGGGAGTAAATTTAGTAAAATATTCACCCTTTGTAAATAAAGTAATATCAGGAAAATCTTAAAAACACGAATTAATACTTGTTTTTTTTTTTAAATATAAAAAAATAAATGATTTTGCTGAAAGAATCCATAAGCTGAATACATTTTTAGATTGTTGTCGTTCGGGAAAACTTTAGAGACAAAGAATCTAAAATATTTCCAATAATATCTGTTTTTTAATTTGATGTATTTTTCAAAGATAATATGTAAAATGTATTTATTCTAAATTATTAGTATGTGGCAATGAATTCACTAGGAATACATTAACACTGCTTAGTAATCATTAAGACTAATCATTTGTAGTTAATGTATTACTAAATAATAAAAAATATAATGAAATTAATAACAATATATAAAACTAGTATTATTAAGTAAAGTTAATTAAATAGCAGCTTAAAAAAATATAAACATTTTGATATTTCTTCTCTCAATTAATTAATGATTAATTATTATTGCTTAGTTACACTATTTTTAAAAAAAGAATATAAAATAAGAAGGAAGTTGAAGTTTAGAGGAAAATTTGGAATATAATCAGTTAATAATTGATATATTATTTGTTAGATCTTCATTCGAGTAAATAAGTAAAGAAAACAATTTTTTTCTCCTTTTTCGGTAGATTTTGGATATATATATATATATATATATATATATATATATATATATATATATATATATATATATATTTCCTTCCCCATTTTTTACTCTAATTTTCATATTTCTATATCCTCTGTTTATTTTGTAAAAAAATATACGTCCTTCTACAAGATCTTTCCTTCAGACCATTTCACGAAGGGTTCTCTAAAAATTCAATATATTTTTCTCCTAAAGAAAGATGTTCTTACTCTGCCAATAGTGCTACATTACATTCATATACAGTAAAAGGCTTATTTCTAAGGCAACGCTTCCTCTCGTACAGCCAACAAGGTCAGTTCATAACCTTTCCGGTAACTTGCGTTTAAATATTTGCCTTAAATACTTGATTTTCGGCTAAAGATTTTATTCGGATCAGTGTATCTATCCCAAAACATTCAAAAATAATGTTCATGTATTTGATCTCATCTTATTTTTCATACTCACAGTGATAAATGATAAGTTATAGAAAATATATAAATTGTCTGTTTTTTCCAATAAAATGTTTGACAATATTTGTCAGCTTGTTTCAACAGCTCTTTGCATCGTAAATTTTCATAAATACTATTGGCTTGTTGAATAATTATTTTTGTTTATATTATGTTCTATAAACGTATGCCAGCTTACGGGTCTTCAAATATAATTTTATTTTTCGTTGAAACGTTTCGGCTCTCTCCATTGTCATCGAAAAAAAACCATGCATCTTACTAATTATTTTTTCGTAAAATTTCCACAGATTACCCCCTTTTATAAAAAGCAAATCAAGGAGGGTTACTTGACAATAACATCTCTCGCTACAAACTTCAAAAGAAAAACTCTTTTTGGACTATTCTTAAAATAAGTCCTGCGTAGGGTTTTTGTAATGAATCTTAATAATATTCATTCATAATAAATCGAGAATAATATTTAATAAATTAAGTAATTTCTTTGGATTCTTCGGATGGCTTAACATAGTCTATTATGGCCATCTTTGGACATGATTTTCCCTGGTTGATGTTAATTTTGAGTGTGTATGTGATAGAGCGAGGGTATTTATTATTAATTGTTGACAGTAGTGCTTTAGCCTTTTTATTTAATTTCGAAAAAGATATTTTTTTTAAGTGTGGTTACTTTAGAAACCATTAATTACACCAATAAGGTTATGTCACAGTTGGAAATTGAGCAGAGTCCCTATACAACTGTGGAAATATTGGACACTTTTTTTCTTTACCAAATTTTTCCTAATTGTGTTAAAATACATTTAATCCATTGAAATTAGTGCTCCTATTCTGATATATAAAGTTGAATAGAGTCTTTTTATGCAGCTATCATTTGAAAACTGTTATTTTTAGGAACATGGGGGGGGATGGGTTCTTTTGAGGTTGTATTCGTTCTTATGAAATACTAAAGATTCTGTAGTGACTACAGTAGCTTGATATCACCGGTAATTTTAGTGATGACCCGACTAAGATTATAAATATAACATGTTGAAACTTTAAAAATAAAAAAAAATAATATCGAATTCAAGTTTAATAATAATTCTGAGCAAAAATGTTCCGATCAACATGGCTTCTAAAATGCTTCCCGACGTTTTTTCAACTTTTAAATGGCGATAACAACTACTACTCGTGTTAGAGAAAAAAAAAACTTAGATGGATGTTGTAGGCCACTAAATTCTGCATATTCCGGTATCAAGGAATCTAATTTTGCATCACGGGAATTGGAGATCCATTGGGTTAACATTCTTTAATAATCAGTGCTTTTCCAGCGATGTAATTAGAATATTAGTATAACAGAATCATGATGATTAGATAGTTAGCCGTCGAGGTGATAAGTAAAGCTGGAATGGTTGGGATTCGGCTAAAGAAACCTTAATACGATTTTTGTTAAAAAAATCTATATTTAGGACGTTTCGGCTACTCTTTGGTAGCCTTCGTCAGCTATGGAAATGCCTGGAGGCAGAGGAAGACCAAAGTAACCATTGTGGAAGTGTCATTGGTCTTCCTTTGCCTCCAGGCATTTCCATAGCTGACGAAGGCTACCAATGAGTTGCCGAAACGTCCTAAATATAGATTTTTTTAAAACGAAAATCGTATTAAGGTTTCTTTAGCCGAATCCCAACCATTCCATCTTTTCTTATAACAGAATCATCACAAAAAGCTTTGATCAACGCTGGGAAAGTATTAAAGATAGACCAAACAAATCTCCAGATCCAGAGATGCAAAATTAGATCCCAAAATGTGCAGGATTCAGTAAAAAAAAAAAAAAAAAGTCCCGTAACAGGCCACGAGGGCCCTGAGGGGCAGATACTATAGAGGTATCTGATTCATGACCATACGGCACACTAGGGAGATAGTGTGATCAGTACTATGCTCCGGCCGCGTGACTTTCCCCTGGGCCGCTTCGACTGCTAGAGTCATTAGCACCCAAGGTACCCATTGATAAATTTATTAAAGGCTGGTTTGGCCTAGGGACGGCCAGGAAGGCCAAATTCAACCCATGAATGAAGACACTAGACGAAAAAATCTTTAGTGTTTTTTTGGGATTTGAACTCAGGTCCTCCAACTTATTAGTCCAGTGCTCTACCACTGAGCTAACCAGCAGAATTTAGTAACCTACAGCACATACTTGAAGGTTTTCCTTTAACACCACATGTTGACTAGTTAACAGGACTTGGAGTCTGAAAAACGTGGTTTTAGAAGGTTTTTTTAACTCTAGAGCCTTGCGAAAGTATTTCAAGACCCATGTTGATAGGAACATTCTTCTCAGAATCAAATATCCTCTAAGTACCTTGAAGCAATAACCCTACTTTGCGGCCAGCCTATATCTAGATAATTATTTTGAGACTACATGATAGATAACATACATAATGACATTGCAATTATTTAGAAGGTTTTTTAACTCTAGAGCCTTGCGAAAGTATTTCAAGACCCATGTTGATAGGAACATTCTTCTCAGAATCAAATATCCTATAAGTACCTTGAAGCAATAACCCTACTTTGCGGCCAGCCTATATCTAGATTATTATTTTGAGACTACATGATAGATAACATACATAATGACATTGCAATTATTTAGAAGGTTTTTTAACTCTAGAGCCTTGCGAAAGTATTTCAAGACCCATGTTGATAGGAACATTCTTCTCAGAATCAAATATCCTATAAGTACCTTGAAGCAATAACACTACTTTGCAGCCAGCCTATATCTAGATAATTATTTTGAGACTACATGATAGATAACATACATAATGACATTGCAATTATTTAGAAGGTTTTTTTAACTCTAGAGCCTTGCGAAAGTATTTCAAGACCCATGTTGATAGGAACATTCTTCTCAGAATCAAATATCCTATAAGTACCTTGAAGCAATAACACTACTTTGCGGCCAGCCTATATCTAGATAATTATTTTGAGACTACATGATAGATAACATACATAATGACATTGCAATTATTTAGAAGGTTTTTTAACTCTAGAGCCTTGCGAAAGTATTTCAAGACCCATGTTGATAGGAACATTCTTCTCAGAATCAAATATCCTATAAGTACCTTGAAGCAATAACACTACTTTGCAGCCAGCCTATATCTAGATAATTATTTTGAGACTACATGATAGATAACATACATAATGACATTGCAATTATTTATTTCTAGGGCACATTACCCAAATTATACTGCTCTACTCCACAGCATGCGTCGCATTTTCGGTAAGTAAATTTATTTTTTAATATATTCTATTAATTTGTTATTTTCTTATCCTAGTTTTAGTACATTATCACTCTTTTAATCACCTAAGAAATGATAGAAATACAATTTATTTAGATGCTTTAAAACATTTGCTTGGTAATTTAAAAATAGAAAATTTTGGTCGCAAAATAATAGATCATCATCAGTAATAGTACAAGAGCTAGTAATGTCAGGAAAACAGAAATTTTACTATGGCTACATTTTTAGTATAGTACATCCCCGGACACATTTTTCAAATCATTTCTGAAGCAGAGGCCAACCTGTGCAAGTTGTAATGAGACTTTGACTGTTAGACACATACTGACAGACTGTAGACTGCGTAGTGACTTAGACATTCCTCACGACCTTCACGACTTACTGACTGAAGGTAGTCCATACATCCACAAAATACTTGAACATTTTAAAACTTTAAACATATATAACAAAATATAAATAGTATTTACCAGAACTTACTTTTTCTAACCACCCCTTTTATTATAATTATATATATATATATATATATATATATATATATATATATACATATATATATATATAATATTTATTTATTTTTTATTTGTTTTTTGTTTTGTTTATATTTATTTAGTTTTCAGATACAAACAAACTATGCAATAATTTCTACTACCTGTTCAATTTATTTATTTTTTCTTCTTATTTTTATTTATGTTTGAATATACATTTATGTCTTGTAGAAATCAATGAATTATATACATATAACAGGAAATCACTAAAATAGTTTGTTTATCTAATACCTAATGTTGTGGTACTGTTTTGTTTAGTTTTTGTTCTTCTTTTTTTCTTTTTTTTTTTTTTTGACTGGACAAGGAACGTGTTACCAACTTTATCATGAGCTCATCGCTATCATTACGAAGCTCATCATAAAATAAAATAAAATAAATCATTTCTGGAACCTGATTTTTGTTAATAAATCAATTTGATATTTTGAAGTTTATATTTATTACATTACCAGACATATTTGGTTTTGCCAGACATTATTATTGTTGTTTACAATGTACCAGACAATGTATATTTTCGTACAATATACCAGAAAATTATTTTTTATTTTTTAATTTAAATAAAAATATTTTTTTCTAAACATTTTTATATGGCTAAAAAGTATACATGGTGGTCTTTGAGTATTAAAATATCTATAATGAATTATCCAAACAAATATTTCGCCGTTAAATCACCAGATTTAAAATTGAAAAGTTTTGATTATATTGTTTTGGTTGGCAAATAATCAAATACAAAAAAGATTGCTGGTAAATGACCAAAAACTATTGAATTAGTCTTCTTTCAAATTGATTAATTTTTCCATTTTAGCCTTTACAAAAGAGACTTTTGGCATTACAGCTCAATTTTATTAAAAACATTAAAGTCAATAATAAAAAATGCCTGGATGCTACTATGCTGACGCCTTCTGACATCTTTCAACAGCCCTACTCTCCTTTTAATTTTAAATCATTGTGACTGGTGGCTGAATTATTGTTTTGCAAATTAATTATGCATTTTTTAATAATTGAATTTTACCCATATCAAAAAATTAAAAAAAAAAAAAAATTAATACAAATTTAAAGGAATAATTTCCTAGTGCATTGTACGAAAATGTACATCCTCTGGTACGTTTTAAATAACAATAATAATGTCAGGAAAGAATAAATTTAACCTTTGAAAAGTTGAATTGATTTATTAACAAAAAAAATAGTTTTCTGGAAAGATAAGAAAAATTACTATTTTAAAGGGGGGGGGGAAGAAAAATAGAAAGTGAGAAAAAGAGAATATGCCGAAAAGTATATATATATATATATATATATATATATATATATATATATATATATATAAATATAAGTACAAGGTCTAATTTAATAAAAAAAGAATAAATAAAAAAAAATTAGAAAGGTAAATAAAAAAAAAAAAAATTCCTGACTCCCTAAGGAAAGCACACCTTTCACCGGGAACATGGGATGAATGGTTGTGCGTTGCAATAACATAATAGGGCGCTGACGACCGTGAGGTTTTTCGCCCCATATTTTCTAAACAAACAAACTATTTTTCTGTACAAATAAGATGCGCGCTAATGAACGCAACGTATAATGTCTAGGGGAGTGATAGAGGCAATATAGTAAGCATTTAGCCATACTAAAATTCATTGTCGAAAACGTTGCCAGCTCTTAGATTAAAATAAATCCTACTAGTATTCCAGTAATAGAAAATTTGAAATGTGAATCGGTGGTGGATTTCTTTAGAAAAAGAAAAGGCATCAGCCCTATCCTGGCTAGAAAAGGGTGGTAACCTATAGATAACCCGTCCTAAAATTCTTAGGTTATAATTAAGAAAAAGGTTAAAATTAAAAAAAAAAAGAAAAAAATTAAAATGATTCTTTAGTTCTTGGGGTGATCTCTCCGGGGTTTTTCATCTACATATATACAGTCCATATAGAAGGACTTGGCATAATTTTACAATAAGTGTAGATATACAGTCCATAAAGAAGGACCGGTGAATAATTTTACAATAAGTGAAGATATACAGTCCATAAAGAAGGTCTTGGCATAATTTTACAATAAGTGAAGATATACAGTCCATAAAGAAGGTCTTGGCATAATTTTACAATAAGTGAAGATATACAGTCCATAAAGAAGGTCTTGGCATAATTTTACAATAAGTGAAGATATACAGTCCATAAAGAAGGTCTTGGCATAATTTTACAATAAGTGAAGATATACAGTCCATAAAGAAGGTCTTGGCATAATTTTACAATAAGTGAAGATATACAGTCCATAAAGAAGGTCTTGGCATAATTTTACAATAAGTGAAGATATACAGTCCATAAAGAAGGTCTTGGCATAATTTTACAATAAGTGAAGATATACAGTCCATAAAGAAGGTCTTGGCATAATTTTACAATAAGTGAAGATATACAGTCCATAAAGAAGGTCTTGGCATAATTTTACAATAAGTGAAGATATACAGTCCATAAAGAAGGTCTTGGCATAATTTTACAATAAGTGAAGATATACAGTCCATAAAGAAGGTCTTGGCATAATTTTACAATACGTGAAGATATACAGTCCATAAAGAAGGTCTTGGCATAATTTTACAATAAGTGAAGATTATAGTTAAAAGACTATGTATATCTAATTTTACTTGATTTTGGGAATATTCTAAGGAAAAAAGCATTAGCCAGCACCTAATGCTTTGGCACGTTTTGGACATTTGAGAATTTTGGCCTTTTCCAATAGACAATTATTTCGTACGGAGATGATTGTTCTTTTTTCTAAAAAAATAAGAAATAATACAGATTAGCAAGTATGTTTGTAATATCGATAATAGTATAACAAATTTTCTTATACTGAACAACATTTTTCTTTGTAAGGTTTCCACGACAAGCCTTCTTTATAAGACTTTTTGAGATTTAGGTTATCTGTCAGAGTTATTTACTGGCGTCTGCTACTCAATTATTGCATGTTTTCTTGTAAAATATTACACGACGAAAGGACGTCCTAATTTTCTTGACGATGTGATGTGTTCTGTTCTAGGTACCAGACCATTTCGTCGTTGAGAATTCTGTTTGCCGCAGCTCTGCAGCGTATAACCCTGAAAACTTTACAAAAAGCAAAGCCCAAGCAGAGTTGTTCAAAGCTGTTGCGAACAACAAACCGGAATTGGTAATGCTGTTTGCTGCTAAGGGAACCAATACGAATATGCGGACAGCTAATGGCGATACGTTACTTCACGTTGCGGTTTCCTGTTGGAGCAACGACGCTCTTCGTGCATTGCTGGAAACTGGAATGGATCCTGATGTCTTAGACGAATTGGAGCTCACTCCTCTATGGCGAGCGGCTGATATAGGGAATCTTCCTGCGATGTCGCTATTGAAGAAGTACGGTGCTGACGTTACGGTCAGGTGCAAAGATTTGCGGAATGGTACCCTATTGCACCTTGCTGCGATGAAAGGAAACGACAACGTTATCGCATGGCTTTTGGGTGCAGGACTTGGTGCTGACGTTAGTGACGACAACGGAAGGACGCCTTTGCACTTGGCTGCAGAAAGAGGATTCTTGGAAGCTGTGAAGGTATTGATTGATAATGGGGCTCATGTTGATTCCGGAGACAACATGGGAAGGTCCCCAATACTTCGCCCGGCCACAGATGGTATGGATACCGTTGTGAGATACCTCATTGACCGAGGTGCAAACGTCAGGATTAAGGATGACTACGGAATAACGCCTTTGCACCTTGCTGCGAGGAACGGACACCTCAGCACGGTAAGGCTACTCATTTCAAAAGGTGCAGACGTAAACGCACTAGACAATGATGACGAAACGCCACTTTATTGGACGTCCGGCAGCGGCCAAATGGGAACCCTGAACGAATTGCTCGATCAAGGTGCAAGCATCCACGTCAAGAATAAGGACAAACTCACACCTTTGCACTGGGCGTCTGCAAGCAATCGATGGCAAGCAGTCCAGGAACTCCTAGAAAGAGGATCAAACGTAAACGAAAAAGGCGGGCACAACTTGACTCCACTGCACCTAGCTGCTGCATTCGGTCATGGCAGAGTTGTGGAAATATTGGTCGAAAACGGTGCAAGACTCGACGAGAAGGATGTCAGCGGAAGAACGCCCATTTTCATCGCTGCGTTCAAAGGTCATACGCATATTGTTGAGATGTTAACAAGATTCGCAGAGCAGAATAAAGCACGCCAGCAAGAGGGAAATCCAGCGGCCATGTTCAAAAATTCTGGACCGTCACGTCGTACAAGATTTATTGTTCGGTGATGTTAAGTAAACAACAACAAAAAAAAAAAAATCAAAACTGTACTTCATTTTTTGGTTAGGTTGTACCTATGTAGTATTAAAATGAAGAAATCTGTGAAGTGACATTAAATACAGCTTAGACGACCAAAGTTAACGTTTTTGTCGTGTTGGTTCCTGGAGCTTTTTATTTATTATCCAAATAGAAATGCCAAATTAACAGAAAAGTAAAAACAACACTTAGCAGTAATTTTAAATACCTAATATTTAATTGTTTGATAATAACATGTAAATTTGTAATTAAACTATACTTTTTAATTTGGAAAAATATTATGTAGTGACTGTTTATATTTAGCTCTTTCTTTTAATAATTTTATTTAGTATTCTTGTTAATCTTAGAAAATAAGTGCTTAAACTAGTCAAGGAATAATGTATTTAAGGTAAGATGTTTGCGAACGGAGTCGTAAGTGTGTATAATGTGTATATAGTTTATATAATCACAATACATTTTTTCATATATGTTGAAATAAAATATTTAATAAATTTTCAGTTAAATTACCATTCTTAAAATAACTTAGCAGGAGTTTCTCCCCAAAAGTTCCTCCTTATTCATCTTATGGAGTTCCTCATTATTCATTGTTTTTTATTTTATATTGTATAAGCCTGATGATGCAACAGTTTCGAAACGCCACAAATATTAGTTAATGTTTTAAACAATTTTGGGGAGCAACTTCCACTTGTTACTTCCAGAATTCAATGATCCTTCCCCAACCTCAACTTCAACATGAATTATCATAAGTCTGAGTGAGACTAATAGTGGATATTTCTTCAGCTATGTTTCTGCGTTTGCTTTAAAGAAAAAGTTGAAAATAAATATTAAGTTATTTAAATTTCATTTTTACATAAAGTTACATTTTATTTGAGGACTTAATTAATTCAGTAATTCTAAAAATTAATTGTAGAAACAAATTGATCCTTCAAATACTGCTTAATTTTCTTATTATAACCCAATAGGAAGGTGTAGATTAAATGAAGGGGTCGGGGCAAAATAGCGCCAAGCAACATTATTAACAAAACTTAACTATAGCTGCTGTATGTTGGATATTATGTAGGACTATCAGTCTATGATGCAAATGCTACTAAAATATGACTACAAGCTATGTATGCTACTTAATCTTGTTGCCCCTAACCATTTCAACTGATAGTCCCACATTTAGAATAAATTATTTCCTTTGAGACCGTTTTCCTTTCTCCTATCCAAAAAAAGAGGTGCAATGTTGAACCTCACTATGCCGTCCAAAAAAAAAAAAAAAAAAAAAAAAAAAAACTGAGGTGCTAGTCCCATATAGTAATATCCAACATATAGCAGCTACAATTAAGTTTTGTTAAAAATGTTACTCGGAAGTATTTTGCCCCAACAATCTAAAACAGAAATTGATTGATCTTCGAAAACAGGGAGTTTGAGAATTTTTAAAAATATTTTTATTTTATCACCTACATCAAAACATGTAAAAGATTTGTTTTATTTGCTGAGAGAGAATCATTCCTTGTCAAATTAAATTACCTCACGTTAGGTATCGTGTTTCACAACCGACCAACCGTGTTAAGGAACGTATTTTAGTTAGCACTTGCATGGCCTCCGTTAATTTTTTCTTTCGGTGCATCGACCGTTGAGGTCAATAGCATCAGGCCTCCATTAATGATATTAATTCGATACAATAGTAGTTTATCTGTTTTAAAAAAAATAATAATAAATGAAATAAAAAAGTATGAGAATGAAGGGAATGACAAAATATCGTCCCCCCCCCCCCCCCGAAATTTTTGGTGTTTTGGTGAAAACATTTCTTGTAAAAAAAAGCCTATAAAAACGGAAAATGTCTTCAACATTTATCCTGGTTTATTATATGTCCAGAGGACCTTAAAAATCACCATTTTACGCTAAAATATTTAAAGTTTTCCTATATACGTTCCTGACTACACCCACTTGCTTAATTTTAGAAAACATTTTTCTTTACGTTAATTAAATTCAGTAAAATACTAGTTTTTCTAAAATCCTATCCTCGGATGGACCATCACCAGCTGTAGCGTTATATAGGTATAAACTCTACGATGGGCAATATCACAGTTTATTTCTAGTAATTCATAGTGCCATCATAGTGTAAATGAAGCGCAAATAAAAATAATATTATGAAATAGATACAGTACGGTAACAGCCGACCTGTTATCGTCTTAATAACGTGTGCATGCTCTCTTTAAAACCAACTAAAAATTCAATCCCCTCT
The DNA here is from genome assembly GCA_946811695.1 of Gonocerus acuteangulatus. NCBI lineage: Eukaryota > Metazoa > Arthropoda > Insecta > Hemiptera > Coreidae > Gonocerus > Gonocerus acuteangulatus. Next base: position 13,435,366 of record OX328123.1, on the reverse strand, counting down.
AAAAATACTTAAAAATATGAATATAAAAAAAAAACTTTCTTAGCGAGTGTTTATATCCTGAAGGGAGTGTCCATGCAAAATTTCAAATTTTTCTGTCAATTGGTTTGGGCTGGGCAATGATAGGTCAGTGAGTAAGTGAGTGGTATTTGACATAGCAGATATAGCATAGCAGATATATATAGCAGATATATAGATATAGTAGATAATAAAAATTAAGAATAAATCGTAATAATAATTAAATTGCTGGATTAACAATTGTCTGTACTTGTTAATGGCATCGAGGTACTTGCAGAGGACTTCTCAATTTCTCACGGTTGGTTCGGGCTCTAACTCTTCTTTAGTAAAAGATATCTTACCATAAAACCTAAGCCTAAACTCCCTCAGTACTGTACATATTGCAAGGAAATGGAAGGTGTCTTCTTTTTCTTTCTGCTTGCACATAGAGCAGCGGGACCTCTCTCATGTTCACCAAGGCTTTCTATTAAGGTGGAACATCTCTGATCTTGGTCTTATTATCAGCGTTATTCGATAGAGATCTCTGTGTTCTGTCGTGTACTAAGTGCCGCTTTCTTGGAATTACAGTTCTTTGTACAGAAAATCGGACTTTATGGCTAGCAAGTCCATCATTCTTATCTTCCTCATGTTGGGCTACTTTAGTCAGGATCCTCTTAATTGAAGCTGATTTCATTTCCGTGGTTCCATAAAAAAACATGAACATAAACGTGAAGAATACAGTACATAGTTTGGAGTGTTAGGGTACGTTCTTGGTGAGGATTCATTCTGCGATGCTACGATAGCTACTCCGATGAGCGCTGCCCTGATGTAAAACAAACACATGTATTAAGGTGAGAGTGTTCATAGTGAGGATCCTTACTTCCGATGCTATTCTCGCACCCGTGCAGTGACCGCGGGGAAGAACAAATATTTTGTTTTCTCCTCGCAGTGAGGAGAGAAGCCGCGATGTGGGCCTGACTGTGATTGGTTTCTTCAAAAGGATTCTAGTTCGCAGGTCACCTACCCTCTCTCATTACTTCATCTTGTGTGATTATTCTTTTTTGGTTATTTCGTTGTCGAGATGAAAGAAAATTGGGTCTTTTTGCGAGGACTACATCCAGTTACTTTTGAAGTATTTATTTAGTTAAGTGATTTATAACAGTTACTCATACTCGCTGATAAGCTTACTGATTAGCTTACAGGTTCTTTGCTGGTTATCTTTTACTAGTTGATTCGTTATCTACGGTTATAATTCATATTAGATAATGGCAAGTAATATTTATTAATAAAAAGTTTAATATGATCACAATCAATTCTCTCAACTATGAAAAAAGTTATTAAGCATTAAAGTTGACTGTTTTGCAGGTTATGAAGGATAAAAAACAACGATATTTGTAAACAAACATATTTTATTCCTTTTCTCTCTCTCTTTTTTGGATCTTTTACATTTATTAAGCAATACATGATATGCGTTTCCGCTTGCTACGCTACGCTCCACTCGCTCAAGAAAATATAAGAAAACTCTAGCCAATCCAACTCGCAATTAATAGAATTATATTAATTTAAGCGACTCTAGTCTATCCAACTCGCTAAAATTAATAGGATTCCATTAATTTTTCCGAGTAAGAAACCAATCCCTTTTTCTTTGTCAGGAACATCGCGAAGTAATTGTAATGGCTCATTTTTTCTCACTAACATAAGCAGAGCTTTTTCATAAACAAAAGCTAATTCACCGTTGAAGGTTACTTTAGTCCCAGCAAGAACCAATGCAATGGTGAGTCAGCATGAACACATTCCATCGATGTAGAATACATCGGGGCAGCGCTCATCGGAGTAGCTATCATAGCATCGCAGAAGCAATCCTCACCATGAACGTACCCTAAGACGGTAGGCCCAAATAGTCGCTTGATAAAGCACCTATGCACCATAATCTTATTTCAAACCATGTGTTCCCCACTTATTTGTAATCTTTTCTAAATATTACATAGCTGTAATCCTAGGAGATCCATTTGTGACCACTTATTTCTCTGGTTCATCGCCACTTCCAAATTCAATGTTGTCCAATATTCGCTGCACTTGGACTAAAATACTCATCTCAGAAAGAAGATCACAAACCGTCAACTTCGGCTGCGTATGTAGTCACAGTCATTGTGACGATGTCCCAATTAAAAAAATAGTCGGAGAACTGGTAACGCACTTTTCATAATGTGTTTTATGCTCCTTGAAATTTTGCTATAATGTACCTCTTGGGTAGATAAGAAGGTAAATCTGTGTTGGGTAGACTTACCGTGGCACACCAGATACTGCGCATAGGGGAAAGGTGCAAAATATATTTCCCAAACATAGTGTTTTATTCGGGGCGAGGTTAGCTCAGTGTTAGAGCACTGGACTAATAAGCTGGAGGCCTGAGTTCAAATCCCGAGCAAGCACTAAAGATTTTTTCTTCTAGTGTCTTCGTTCACCGGTTGAATTCGGCCTCCCTGGCTGCCCCTAGGCCACCAACCCAGCCTTTAATTAATTTAATAATGGTTACCGGGGTCTCCCGTGGTCTTGTGGCTATCGCGCTGGATTCATAGGCGGGAGATGGTGGGTTCGATTCCCACCTACGGCAGGAATTTTGTCATCTCAGGGCTCGCTGGGAAATTTCCTCGCTGCACCCTGGATGTCGGCGCTAATGACCTAGATGTAGATGCGCCGTAAAAAAAAAAAAATAAAAAAAAAAAAAAATAAATAAAAAAAATAAAAAAAAATAAAAAAAAAATGGGTACCTTGGTTGGTGCTAATGACTCTAGCAGCCAAGGGGAAAATCAGGCGGCCGGAGCATAGTACTGACCACACTATCTCCCTAGTGTGCCGTATGGTTATGAATCAGATGCCTCTATAGTATCTGCCCCTCGTGGCCTGTTACGGGACTGATTTTTTTTTTTTTTTAGTGTAAAATCCAGGCAATTTTACAAAGAATAATAAATAAGGCAGGCACTTTTAAGGGGGCTAAAATGTAAATAAAAAAAAATTGATGTACTTAGTTTAAAAAAAAAAAAAAAATAAATGAAGTGCTTTATTCACGCTGCGATTTAAACAGCGCCTTCAATAAACATAATTGAAAATAATTACAAAAAGCCAGACACTTTGTGAGGGGTTAAGTTAGATTATCAGGAAAAATTAAAATAAATGTTGCCTATGATAGACTGCAACACACTGCCTAAGAGTGAGTGAGAGCACCGATCATCTGGGCAGTTGTGGTGCTTCTCTGCCCTCTCATTGGTTCTAGCTCCCGGTTTAAGCGGCAGCGTGAATAAAACACTCATTTAATATTACCCTAAAAACAATTGAGTTTTTTTTTTCTTTTTACATGTTATCCCCATTAAAAGTGGCTGCCTTATTTATAATTCATTGTAAAATTGCCTTAATTGTTCGTTAAAGATAGTTGGCTTCTGAAAAAAGCACCATTTTTCGGGAAATATTTTTTTGCACCTTCCCCCTATACGCAGTACTTGGTGTTCCACGGTAAGTCTAGCCAACCCGTATTTACCTTCTCATCTACCCAAGAGGTAAATTATAGCAAATTTCACGGTGCATAAAACACATCATGAAACGTGCGGTTGCCAGCGTTTGGATTAAAAGTGATTAGAGAATGAGTGAAGTTGTCAATTTGAGTTGAAGTTATAGAGGCGATCACTTCTAAGTGTGTGATTCATAGAGTTGGACTTATTTATAATTTTCCATGATTTTGACTTAAAATCGAATTATTGAGATGAAAGTTACCTATAATTACCACAGATTCTGTTCGATTTATTCAGTGACTTGATTTATCGAAATTCCTTACATTTAGAGATAACTGTATATTTATTTGTATGTACACTCAGGGTCAAAATGTTAGACACACAATGCAAAATATTATTTTTGACTTTTCATTTGATCAACAAACAAATACGAATTCAATTATTTTTAACTTATCTGGCAATGCCAATTAGTATTATAACCCATTACAAACTGTAAATAAAATAAAAAAGAAAAAGTCCGACTCGCAGGAACTGCGTCATCTTAGCGCGGTTACGTACATCTCGAAGAAATGGAATAGGTTAGCATCACAAATCACAGGAAACTGACAGCAACTGCCATCATGATTACCACAGCCACTCCAAACTTATTACCAATACCTTTCACCGTTTGTTAGCTTATTTTGATACAATACTAATTTTACTGATAAATGCAATTTAAAACTTGAAACAACCAATTAAAAAGTGAGATAAAGAAAGAGAAAAACCATTTCAAAACAAACACTTTTTAGGTTTTAAGCGCTTATATCTCTCATTGACGTTGTCCCATCGAATATTGCTTTAGAACATTTTTTTTAGAGAATTTAGTAGGCATTCGAATGGTCACCGTCCACTTACCACGATTTCCCAACCGTTATCGAGATATTTACGAAAAATGTATGAAGATCCGAAAACGTTTCATGTCTATTAATAAAATATTTTTTTCGCATACTTCCTTAACTCCAAATATAACCAAAACTTAAAAATCTTAGCTAGGGTTAATTTCCAAGTTGTATAAAATATTTCAATACAATCCCGCGATTCTAAGTACTCACAAAAATATAATAACTTACAAAAACATTGATTCCACTTTTCTCAGGAACGGTTACAGATATCGCCTTAAAAATGGTTTCATTCGTTTTCTTATGTTAAGAAACCTATAAAACAAGTACCTGCAAGCATATAAACTCAAAAACGTAGGCGTTACGATTTTTTGCGCGAATTTCGCCCCAAACACTATGTTCTAGTGGGCGGATTCTGCTGCTTAACGAACTTGAACTTTCAAATTAGAAGACAGATTTTCGTGCCAAATTTTATCAAAATCGGACCATTTTTGAGCCGACAGGAGCGCGAACAGACAAGCATATATATAAATATATATATATATATATATATATATATATATATATGTATATATATATATATATATATATATATATATATATATATATATATACAAATTTTAGCCACCTATATTTTCGTGATCTATAGGGTCTGAAACGTGAAAGTTTCTAGTCGGCACTTCCGGATTGCGTCATGAGCTCAACCTCATAAGCGGGTTCTCCCTATGGAGATAGGGAGTAACCGCGCTGAAATGCTTTAAAACGGATTCTAGCTGCGTCAAAATGATAGACACACTGGAAGAAGAAAATAATAAAAGAGGAATTTAAAATTCTGTGGATTTTCCATCACCTGTTATTACTTAAAAAATTCAATTTGGAATTGAATAAAATAATTTTTTAATGTTTCTTGAGGTATGTAATACCTTGAAGCTAGATTTTTACTTTTTAGCTCATCGATTGTGGAAAATTGTCTTGACTCGCTATACACTTTTAGTAGTAGTAAGAATTCCCTAGGCATTTTTAATAATATTAAGGTCTGGAAAAATAGCCGGTCAATCTAGTTTGTCTATATTCTTTCGGATGAACCATTCCTTAATAATTCTTACCGAATGGATTGGAGCATTGTCTTGCTGAAATGCAGATGAATCTTCTGCCATGCCATTAAAAGTGTTTTTTTATTCTTCTGATAAGATTTAATGCTCATGTGAATATATTCTCTTAGACAGAACCAAGTAGCCTTTCTTCATGAACCTAATATATGCCCAAACCATAACACTACCTTCACTCATTTTCCTCCGGGGTAATATAAGTTCTACTTTTCTTAAATCATGAAAATGAAAAGGAAAACCATCAAGTCCATCCAAATCAAATGTTTTCTCATCAGAAAAAAAAAACTTTCCTCCATTAATCGGTCCTCAACATAACGTTTTTTTTAGCGCGGTTCCTCCCTACCTCCATAGGGAGAACCCGCTTATGAGGTTGACCTCACGACGCAATCCGGAAGTGCCGACTAGAAACTTTCTCGTTTCAGACCCTATAGATCACGAAAATATAGGTGGTTCAAATTTGTATATATATATATATATATATATATATATATATATATATATATATATTTATATATATGCTTGTCTGTTCTCTCTCTAGCGTGCTCAAAAATGGCCCGATTTTGATGAAATTTGGTACAAAAATCTGTCGTCTAATTTGAAAGGTCAAGTTCGTTAACCAGCAAAATCCGCCCACTGGAAGATAGTGTTTGGGGTAAAATTCGCGCAAAAAATATCGTAACGCTTACGTTTTTGAGTTCACATGCTTGCAGGTACTTGCTTAATAGGTTTCTTAACATAGGAAAACGAATGAAACCATTTTCAAGGCGATATCTGTAGCCGTTTCTGAGAAAAGTGGAACGAATGTTTTTGTAAGTCATTGTTTTTTTGTGGGTACTTATAATCGCGGGATTCAATTGAAATATTTTCTACATCTTGGAAATTAATCCCAACTAAGATGTTTAAATTTTGGTTATATTTGAAGTTAAGGAAGTATGCGAAAAAAATTATTTCATTAATAGACATGAAAAGTTTTCGTATCTTCATACATTTTCCGTAAATATCTTGATAACGGTTGGGAAATCGTGGTAAATTGTTTTGAAAGGGTTTTTCACTTTGTTTATCTCACTTTTTAATTGGTTGTTTTTTGTTTTAAATTGCATTTATCAGTAAAATTAGTATTCTAGTAAAATAAGATATGAAACGGTGAAAGGTATTGGTAGAAGTTTGGAGTGGCTGTGGTAATCAAGGTGGCAGTGGCTAATATCATGATGGCGTATACATATGTTTGTTTTGAATTCTCCTATCTATATAACCTTCCTCATAGCCTCCAATTGAAGTTATCGTTATTTCTTATTATATAGAAAGATTTAACCCACGACAGAATGGAATTTTATTCGCCATGAAGCACATATTTACAGTTGATTATAACAGTAAAACGAATTTGCTAGTAAAACAAGATACTTAAAATGACAACGAATTTTTGGTTGTTTAGAACAGAGCCTTCTCAGAAGTAGTCGAAGAGCAATAATACATAATTGTATTGACTTATACAGATTAAGAATTATCCGCTTCTGTGTAAGTTGGCTACAGTCAGTTTCCTGAGATTTGTGATGCTAACCTATTCCATTTCTTTGAGATGTACGTAACCGCCCTAAGATGGCGCAGTTCCTGCGAGTCGGACTTTTTGTCTTTGATTTTGGTACTTAGAATTATGGGATTCAGTTGAAACATTTTCTGCATATTCGAATTTTATCAGCACTAATATGTTGAAATTTTGGTTACGTTTGGAGTTAAGGAAGGGTTAGAATAAAATATTTTATTAACAGACAAGAAAAGTTTTGGTAACTTTGTATACTTTCGTTAGTATCTTGAAAACCGTTGACAATCTTGGGAAGCGGAAGGTTACCATTCGAAAGCTTACTAAATGCTCCAAAAAAAAAGGTTCTGAAGATAGTTTTAATTAGGCTATGTCAATCGGAGAAATAAGTGCTTAAAACTTTAAAGTAATTGATTTCGTTTATTCGAACGGTTCTTTTTGTTTTATTCCTTGTTATTTTTTAATTGCTTATAGTTGGATAATGTATTTGACAATAAAACAGATTAAGTATGTAGCGTTCAAAGAGAGAGATCCCAAGGCTCAGAGAGAGAGAGATTCCAAATGCTTCTGAGCGGAGGCCTTTCTGGCCGACTTATGGGATAGCTGACCCATACAGGTAAGATCCTAAATCAAGACCTTTCAAGACTGGTGGAACCAAAATAATACCTGATTCTATTTTAATCTTTCCAAATTAGACTAGGGATAAGAACGGAACCGCGCTAAGATGGTGCAGTTCCTGCGAGTCGGACTTTTTTTCTTATACTCTAACTGATAAATTCACCACAGGAGAAATGGAAAATGCCAAATCTTAATGCTTTTCAAGGGTTAAGGTCTAAAAATGCCTTATCAACCAATAGAAAATTAAAGGATTGTGAATAACAACAAGTGTGTCTATTATTTCTAGCAATTGGACAATCCTGGAATTCTTGCTGAAGTAAGATCACTAACAAATCTAAATCACTAAAATTGGTGAGTGCACTATCTAGAATATAATTATAAGTTCTGATGTATTAAATTAATTTGAACGGCCATTTGCAAGTGTACGTCACAAGGTGAGTGCTTCGTCACAACTACGTCACAAGCTTCGTCACAACACGTCACGAGCACGAACAGTTATAAGTTATTAACCTCTGTATGTACAATAAAAAAACGTGATCGTACTCACATAATAAATAAATTACTTTAATTTTAGCAATAAATAAATTGGAAATGATCAGCAATAACTGCAGATATTTTCAGCATAAATTCGGAAATGTTGAATATTAGTAAACATGAGATAAATTAATAAAAAAAAACTCCTATAAACCAGGATGCTCCCCCCGCACTGATTTAGAACTGACTGGTGCTGAGAGAGTTGGACCTGTAATCCCTGTAGTATACTAAACCAAACATAAATCAACTATTTGTTTTGTTAAATATTTCTTTAAATTTCATACCAATCATGGCTTTCGAAGAAAAGTTGGATGTGATATTAAAACACTTTGAACGCTTATCAGAGGAAACTGCCAGAATAAAAAATGACCAAGCTCAAATGATGACTTCCTTAAATAATCTAGTATCATATGGGGAAGCTATAAATGCAAATAAAAAAGAAATAGCGTACCTAAGAAAAGAAAACAATAAACTAAAATTAAAAGTAGATAGGTTGGAAAAAACATTAGATATTTCTCAACAGGACAAACTCGGTAAATCGATAAACATAGCAAATATTCCGTATAATCATAATGAAAATGTTGAAAACATATTGCAAAATATATGGAGAATCCTTGAATTACCATTTTTGAAAACAGATTTAGATAGCTTCTACCGAATCATCAAAAAAGGTGGTGTCCATTCAAACACGATATTTGTCAACTTTTTACGAAAGGCAGACAGAGAGTCGTTCCTTGAAAGGGCCAAAGAAAAACGATCCCTCCTTAGTTGGAAAGAATTAAGAATATTCTCGGATAAAGAACGTAAAGAAAATAAAAAGATTTATGTTAACGAAACATTGTCACGAAAATTTCATTCACTCTATCAAAAATGCAGAGGGTTACAAAGAAATGGAGCGCTCAGGTATGTATGGTTCAAAGGCGGTAGGTTACTCGTCAAAGAAATAGACACTTCTAAGAAATGGAGCGCTCAGGTATGCATGGTTCAAAGGCGGTAGGTTACTCGTCAAAGAAATAGACACTTCTAAGAAATGGAGCGCTCAGGTATGTATGGTTCAAAGGCGGTAGGTTACTCGTCAAAGAAATAGACACTTCTAAGAAATGGAGCGCTCAGGTATGTATGGTTCAAAGGCGGTAGGTTACTCGTCAAAGAAATAGACACTTCTAAGAAATGGAGCGCTCAGGTATGTATGGTTCAAAGGCGGTAGGTTACTCGTCAAAGAAATAGACACTTCTAAGAAATGGAGCGCTCAGGTATGCATGGTTCAAAGGCGGTAGGTTACTCGTCAAAGAAATAGACACTTCTAAGAAATGGAGCGCTCAGGTATGTATGGTTCAAAGGCGGTAGGTTACTCGTCAAAGAAATAGACACTTCTAAGAAATGGAGCGCTCAGGTATGTATGGTTCAAAGGCGGTAGGTTACTCGTCAAAGAAATAGACACTTCTAAGAAATGGAGCGCTCAGGTATGTATGGTTCAAAGGCGGTAGGTTACTCGTCAAACAAATAGACACTTCTAAGAAATGGAGCGCTCAGGTATGTATGGTTCAAAGGCGGTAGGTTACTCGTCAAAGAAATAGACACTTCTAAGAAATGGAGCGCTCAGGTATGTATGGTTCAAAGGCGGTAGGTTACTCGTCAAAGAAATAGACACTTCTAAGAAATGGAGCGCTCAGGTATGTATGGTTCAAAGGCGGTAGGTTACTCGTCAAAGAAATGACACTTCTAAGGCAGATACAATAAATCAGGACGAAGATCTCGATATATTTTACCAAAAATTAGAAAAGAACTATCACACAGACTCCGATGAATTTAGTCTGAGTAAAGAAGATAAAGATAAGCAACCAGAGCCAGAAGTAGTAAACAGCCCTAACAAGAAGAAGAAAAGGAAGAGGAAACCTAGATGGATTACTTCCAGACTAGATGGAGGATTGTCTACTTCAAGGGGAACTTCGGATCAAACATCGGTTTGCTGTCACAGCACCAACCATCAAAGTGAAATCCAGTGGTCGGACACTAAACTATCTAACTCAAAACTAACAAAGCCTAGAGTTATAGATATAATTAATCACTAGATAATATTCTATTTGATTTTAATATACTTTCGGACTTTCTTAAAATTTCCTATTCTCCTAGAAATGATAGATCTAATATAAACTAATTTAAACCTAGAACCCAACGCAACTACAATTACTCCTAGTGACTTTAATTTCTTCCATGCTTAAGATCCTTTTTTGTTGTTGTTTTATAATACTAATGTTTATCTCCATTAATAGCATGTTAGTGGCATTTGGTGATTCGTGAATGAGCGCGAGTGTAAGTAGAAAGAAATGTGATAGCACGTGCATATTTAGACTAATGTTGTATCTGTATAAATATAAATAGTCTATACAGAATATATTTAGTTATTTCTAATGTGCATCATAAACAATATTTATTAAAGTCGATACAAATAAGTTATTTTTTGGAAATTATAAGTAGTAATTTATTATTGTACTTTAAATGTTTGATATCGTTGTACGTAATATAGCAATTAGATTAACGTATGCCTCTAATAATACTAAAATTAACTATACTAATATCATTATATAAGGCCTACTCCACGCTATGGGGAAACCTTGTAAGCGATTAACAAAAATAAAAAATAAAATAATCATTTTGACACACCAAAATAAAGACATTATCAGTTATTTATTTATCTCTTGATAAAGCACAGAGGTAAACTATAAATTACAAATATATACATTTGAAATAAATTATAAAAAAAGATTGAACCACAATTTGAAAAAAATTATATTAAGTTTTCGAAATTTCAAGGGTGAGTCTATCATTTTGACACTGAGTGTAAATATTTATATATGTATATATGTATGTATATATATATATATATATATATATATATATATATATATATATATATATATAAATATATATATATATGACCTTGGCCATATATAAAGAATAAATAATTAGACGTAAATAAGGTCAGAAATACGTGGAAAATAATATATATATATATATATGTGTGTGTGTGTTTTAACGATAATTACTTTTTTTTATTTCTTTGATATGAGTGATAAGTATAGAAGAAATGTGACAATTGCTAGGTTAACAGCTACATTTTATCGGTAATTTTGCTAAAACTAACTATTACAGGTTATGTGGAAGGAGAATACTCCTCTAGGATTGTATAGTCGTGGTAAAAGAGAGCTGTGAGTATGATTATGCTATCGGCCTTGTGGCTCATCCTAGCCAATTTGGCTCGCTAGTTGTCAGCTGGAACTTGGAAGAATTGGACAACAAGCAACCTTATATAGACTGACAGCATCCTCTCGCATCTTTAGTATGTCAACAGCCGTCATAACACAAACTCAACTCAGGGGCTCTTTTCTTCAGCAGATTTTTTTTTTGTCGTGAGTAAAAATCATTTTTTAAAATTAATACAGTATTTTAGCTTCCAGAAATCAAGCAGTCTGTACAGTTATGATCATCCAGTAAGAGAGCAAATAGAGGGAAAGAAGTGGTTTTATGCCGTCTAAGGATTGGCCATTCGCGTCTGACAAACTCCAACATTATGGCCAGACAAGACAGGCCGACATGTACATACTGCAATACTCACCTAACAATAAAGCACTTACCGACAGAGTGTAGACTCAGGACAAAACTTAATTTACCCTACAATTTGACTGACTTACTTTCCGATAATAGCCTGTACATTGTTGAAATTATTAAATACCTCATGCATAAACATTTATACAGCAGTATTTGAAAAAGTAAAAATAACAACAGCCATTTGGTGAATTTGATTTTTTGGGAATTAATCTAACGGAAAGATATTCTCTTTTTGTTGGATTAATGCAACAAAACAGACAGAACATTTAACAATACACAAAATAATTGACAGACAGATACTTTTGTATCAATATTGAATTTTATTCCTAAGAATGCAAGAAAAAATACGTAGTTTCATCACCAAATGGTGAAAAAACTAAAAATAATTACAGTATTTTATTATTATTCTTATCTTGTAGTTCCAGTAAAAACACCCAAAATACAATTAACGCTGTTTCGATAAATTTGAAGTTCTTTGTGCCCAGACTTGTTTCAATTTTTCTGAATGAGCAATTTTTCAATCGTCTCGTTTTCTCTCTTTTAGCGCGCTTCCTCCCTCTCTCCTTCCTGAGGGACGAAACCCCACTTATGAGGCTTATATTTATTTATATTTACGTCCTTCTTACCTCTAACAACCATTATAATATAACAATAAGGAGGCCCGGTGGCCGTGAGTGTTAAGGCGTGAGCACTTAACACTCTCTGACAAGGGTCATGGGTTCGTTTCGCACAATGGGGTGGTGGCGTTTCTTTAGAAAAAAGTCCGACTCGCAGGAACTGCAGCATCTTAGCGCGGTTCCGTTCATGTCCCTAGTGCCATTTGATAAGCTTAGAAAAGAAATAAACTTATTTTTTTTTATATAACTCGTGAAAATTGTCAAAATCCTCTCGAACATCTCGTATAAAAGTGATATTAAGGCGTCAGGGACACCGACAGTAGCTAACTTTTACACAGAAGCGGAAATTACAGAATATGGCTCTCATTCTAAAGCAAAGCTCTATAAATCAATACAAAATATGCCTAATAAAGCCTTTCTAGAGGATACAGAAGCATGGGCGTATATGAGGGGGGGGGGGCTGAAGGGGCTGCAGCCCCTCCCGAAATTTTGAATTGATGATAAAAACTTCTCGTAAAACCCTTAAAAATAAATTAAATAAGATCACTTAGTTCATAAAACATATTTTATTTTATGTGTAATAGCGTTTTAGTTGCCTAAAACTATTCCAAGCTCTAAATATTTAGTATTCCATACCCTGGAAATGGTCTCAGCCCCCCCCCCCCGAAATTGTTTTTATATACGCCCATGTACAGAAGGATCAAGAAGAAGTACACAAGATTGAGTAGAATACCCTGCCTAATATAGCCTATGATATAAAAGTCTTGACGAATAACAAGTCAAGAAAAAAAACTTTATTTAACAAAATAAAACAAAGTTTAGTTGCCCAACTACAATAGAATAATATACCTAATTTAGTCTATGGAGTAGACACAAATGGACCAAAAACAAGTCTTGAGGAATATTGTTTTTTTTCTAATTAATTACTTTTTATCAATATTTAGTATATAACCTTTGTTGAAAACTATTGATTGCTAATTGATGAATCGGTTTACAACTAAGTAGTCTTTATGAATATTTAGTATATAACCTATGTTTGGATCTGTGTTTTTGGGGTTCTCTCCGCCTAGGCTTTGTATTTGTGTCGGCAGATACCTGGGGTATATTTACAGCTCTTGAGGATTAACTCTTAGCAGGTAAATTTCCTGCGGCCCCCTTGTTTCTACGGGCATTGAACCGCCATATTCGCTCATAGTATCTAACCGTTGTGAAGTTTATTTTTTGGATTTAGGACTTAATATACATATGTAGACTAAATCATAGCAAGAAGTAATCCTCCGTCGTCGGTTCTTAACTATGTTACTCGCTAATGTTATCCAATCTTAGATACATCGTATTTAAAATCCACAGCAAAAACACGACATTTCATCAGAATCCCCTGCTGAATAAAACTTATATAGAATAATATGCAAAATAAAGCCTATTTAGTGGATAAGAATAGAGGAAAAAAGCCGTTCGTGGTGGTAGAAAATCTTAAAAGTATTTCGTTCAGAAATCTCCGAAATATTGTCACTAATTTTACGTATCCTGTTTTATAGCCAAATTGATTTATATTCTATAATCAATAAGAAAAACCTACTAACAATAAAAAACTATGGGTAACAGATGAAAATAGGGAATACCAAGAATAATTCTAAAGAACGAAATCAACACCAGTACTGTAATCTAGATATTCATACGGCATCTTCGAATTCTAACAAACAAAATATTGATTCTAATTATACGTATTCTGTTTTATTGACAAATACATTTGACTACTATAAGCAATTAAAAACACTAGGGAATATGCCAAAGAACTCGGAGTAGGAGCCTCGACAGTTTCAAGACATTTGAAGGAAATCGACAAATCCAAAACTGACATTTCATACGGTACAGCCTGATATATTTTTAACAATGAATTGTTTTTCTTATTTTAATTAATCTGTTTTATTGTCAAATACATTATCCAACTTTAAGCAATTAAAAAATAACAAGGAATAGAAACAAACAAAAAGAACCGTTCGAATAAACGAAATCAATTACTTCAAAGTTTAAGCACTTATTTCTCCGATTGACATAGCCTAATCAAAAATTGTTTCAGAATCTTTTTTGTAGAACATTTAGTAAGCTTTCGCATGGTAACCCTCCGTTTACCAATATTCCTAACCGTCTTCGAGATATTAGGGAATGTATACGAAGTACCCAAAACATTTCATGTCTGTTAATAAAATATTTTATTCTAATCCTTCCTTAGCTCCAAACGTAACCAAAATTTTAACATATTAGTGTTGATGAAATTCAAACATGCAGAAAATGTTTCAACTGAATCCCATAATTTTAAGTATCAAAATCAAAGACAAAAAGAACAGTTCGAATAAGCGAAATCAATTACTTTAAAGTTTTAAGCACTTATTTCTCCGATTGACATCGCCTAATCAAAACTTTCATTAGAACCTTTTTTGTAGAAAATTTAGGAAGCTTTCTAATGGTATTCTTTTCTTTCCCAAATTCTCAACCTTTTTCGAGATATTAAGGAAAGTATACAAAGTTACCAAAACTTTTTTATGTCTGTTAATAAAATATTTTATTCTAACCCTTCCTTAACTCCAAACGCAACCAAAATTTGAACATATTAGTTTTAATGAAAGTAGAACATGCAGTAAATGTTTCAACTGAATCCCATGATTCTAAGTACCCAAACCAAAAACGGCATTCAAAAATTATGTTTTCAGTTTTCTCAAAAACGGTTAAAGCTATCGCCTTGAAAATGGTTCCATTCGTTTTCCTAGCCCATGAAACCTATAAAAAGAGTACTTACAAGCTTACGAACTCAAAAACGTAAGCGTTACGATTTTTTTTGCGCGAATTTCGCCCCAAACGCCATCTTTCAGTGGGCGGATTTTGCTGGTTAACGAACTTGACCTTTCAAATTGGACGACAGATTTTTGTACAAAATTTCATCAAAATCGGACCATCAGGAAAGCCAGAAATGAGCGAACAGACAAATATATATATATATATATATATATATATATATATATATATATATATATAAATAAATATACACACACATATATATATATATATATATATATATATATATACAAATTTGAACGACCGTTATTTTCGGTCTCTAGGGGTTCGGAAACGCGAAATTTTCTTGTCGGCACTTCCGGATTGTTTCATTGTATCAACCTTATATGCGGGGTTCCTCCCTATGGGGGAGGGAGGAAACGCGCTAAAAGAATAGGCATCAGCCCTATCCTGGCTAGAAAAGGGTGGTAACCTATGTATAACCCGTCCCAAAATTCTTAGGTAATAATAATGGACGATAAACATTTAAATAAATAAAAATAATAATAAAAATCTTATAATGTATTATATGATTATATAAAGGCTGTTTGAAATCTTTTAATGGACTCATATCATTAAAACAGCTCATTTAGCTCAGGGTTCGCCGAGCCACCCAAACCAAAAATAATATTATCATGCCCCCCTTACGTTTCACAACAAAAATATCAAAAACCCATTTTTTATCAACAATTTTTTTTTATTTTAATTTCAAATACTGATACAATATATGCATTGATTATGGATCTTTAACGGTAAAGTACCCTTGAAAATCACTAATAAAGTAATACTAATAGGGAATATTGTTTAAATAACTTTTTCCTATAATCGGTTTTGTCTTCCCTTTAATTTTTTTAAAAATTTAGTTTACACTTTATGAACATTTCTCATTATCATGACATATAATTCGACACAGAGTGACAGCTATGCAAAAGATTTGGGTATTCTTGTAAAATTTTATTATAATCATATGAAATTCTAACTACCTACTGAACAATTTTAAATATTTTGAAGCTTTTAAAAAAAACGTAATCAATGATAATATATTATATTATCAGAGGAAAAATGTTCGACTTTCTTTGAATATTCATTAAGATATCTTTTTTTTTTTTTCTTTTTTTTTTTGGGCTTAAAGGCGTGTCAACCTTTGAGGTCAATATCGCCAGTGAAATATCTTTAATTTTCAGTTTAATGTCTTTGCAGAATAAATTCATACATTCCTTTCATTTTATTACTATTTTATATAATGAAATAAAGGTTATAAGTAAACCAAATCATTATTAAATTTGATGATTGCACTAAAGCTTATTTAAAACATTTACAAACACAGATTGATATGCAAATAGATAACAAATACATTAGATTAAGAGACTTAAACAACTAATAGAATTAATTAATAATGAAGAAAATTAAACAATTCCACCAAAGAATCAATTTTCTTACCTGTAGGATGTAAATATAAACATTTCGGAACGATCAATAATTTTGACATAATTTCTCTGTTTTTCTCTTCCAGATTTGAATTGAAATGGCCTCTTTGTTTCCACGAAATTACTTCAACTCCCCAGGTACTTTTTAATATTATTTGATGTAGTTTGTTATATTTTGGAATTCGAATGAAAAAAATATTAAACCATAGGACAGTATGTGTCGTTTTAATGTTATTTGATGTAGTTTGTTATATTTTGGAATTCGAATGAAAAAAATATTAAACCATAGGACAGTATGTGTCGTTTTAATGTTATTTGATGTAGTTTGTTATATTTTGGAATTCGAATGAAAAAAATATTAAACCATAGGACAGTATGTGTCGTTTTAATGTTATTTGATGTAGTTTGTTATATTTTGGAATTCGAATGAAAAAAATATTAAACCATAGGACAGTATGTGTCGTTTTAATGTTATTTGATGTAGTTTGTTATATTTTGGAATTCGAATGAAAAAAATATTAAACCATAGGACAGTATGTGTCGTTTTAATGTTATTTGATGTAGTTTGTTATATTTTGGAATTCGAATGAAAAAAATATTAAACCATAGGACAGTATGTGTCGTTTTAATGTTATTTGATGTAGTTTGTTATATTTTGGAATTCGAATGAAAAAAATATTAAACCATAGGACAGTATGTGTCGTTTTAATATTATTTGATGTAGTTTGTTATATTTTGGAATTCGAATGAAAAAAATATTAAACCATAGGACAGTATGTGTCGTTTTAATGTTATTTGATGTAGTTTGTTGTATTTTTGGAATTCGAATGAAAAAAATATTAAACCATAGGACAGTATGTGTCGTTTTAATATTATTGGTTGTAGTTTGTTATATTTTGGAATTCGAATGAAAAAAATATTAAACCATAGGACAGTATGTGTCGTTTTAATATTATTTGTTGTAGTTTGTTATATTTTGGAATTCGAATGAAAAAAATATTAAACCATAGGACAGTATGTGTCGTTTTTGAACGGATATTCAAATCTTAATTTTTTAAAAATATGAAATCGCCTTTCTGGTATTTGGACCTTCTCTTGAACCTTATTAGATCATAACATACCATCGATCAAAATCCTTAGCTATATTGGGTGTATTAATTTGTCTTGATATGAATAGTGGGGCACTCGAGCATAAAACTGGCGAGATAATATCTTTCCATAAAAGAAGGTTCTAAAATTTTTTTTGGAAACTTTTTTCCATTTAAATAAATATGATAGAATAATCCACCTTGGCATCTGAATTAAAAGAAGAAGTTTGGTGAAATTAAATGTTTCATTCGACCATATGAGTCGTCAGCTGAAGAAACACGCCTGACAGACGAGATGTGATTCTTAGTCCAGTATATAGAGGCTTCAAAAGGGGGTCTGGCTAACATTAATTCCCCCACAAGATTTTTTTTTTTTCTAATGTCCTTAGGTATGGTGTGAGTATGCTGAAACCAATTCTTCCAACTCGAAAGCCGGGGGAGAACTTATGGCAGGCGAAAAACCGCGAAATTTCAGCACTTTTAGCACTTTCCTCCGAAGGAAAGTAGGTATTGAGGTTGGACTCATGACGGAATTTTTGAAAAATTTCTTCAAATCTTTATCGATCCTACCTAGTAGACACCGAAAATGACCCCCGTTAAAATTTATATATATATCTATATATATATATATATATATATATATATGCATATATATATATATGCATATATATATATATATATATATATATATATATATATATGTATATATATATGTGTCTGTTAACACGATACCGGCCAGAGTTTTTGTTTTTTCCTCTCGAAACTTGGTATATAGCATTCAATTAGCAAACGATTGAACGAGTTCGTTAACCACCAAAGTCGGTCCACCGGAAGGGGGGGTTTACCCCAAACCCAAAACACTAATTTGACTATGTCAGCCGTAATATTTGTTATATTTCAACGAATCTTGGTATTCGTAGTGGTAATATAGAGAGAAAAGTTAGATATAAAAATGAACTAAATCGGTTCATTAGAAGGGGGGGTTTACTCCGGACCCACAATACCAATTCGCCACTACCAGCCGTGATTTTTGGTATATTTCGACGAAACTCGGTATTCGTAGTGGTAATCTACAGGTAAATATCTGTTGTAAAAATAAACTAAATCGGTTCATTAGAAGGGGGGGGTTTACTCCGGACCCAAATTCCTAATATACTCATACCGGTCGTAATTTCTGCTGTATTGAAACGAAACGCGGTATACGTCGTGGGTAACTCATGCGAAAGATGTGTTGTAAAAATGAGCTGAATCTGTCAATCGGAAAGCGGGGGTTTAATTTGTAATATATTTCAATAGAAAAGCCCGCCAGCCGTAGGTTCAGAAAGCCGCCGCAAGGAGCTCTTTCTACCACTAGAGGGACTGTATCCTGTTCCTGCGTTAGATCAAAATACGATAATATGAGGTTTTTTTGTATTTATTACGTAGTGTAATAGGTACCATCTGTAAACATAACTCTGGAAGCAAATTAATAATTGATCAGTTACTCATTACAAATTTAAAAGAGAACTGTTCATGTTTTTATTTTATTTATGTAGGATATTTTAAGCAAATTGTTCTGGAAAGCAGTCTACACTACCCAAATTCTGAGGAAAGTGCTTAGTTATGCAGCTCCTGCGTGGCGGACTTTTTTTTCGGTTTATCTTCATTAATTCAAAAACCGTTGATTTTGGATAAAAAAAAAACTTCAAATAGGGAGTAAAGAACATTAAATTCTGCTTCAAATGAACTGGTCGAAGTCCAAATTCAGCTAGGTAAAAGTGCCGTAATCGCTAGCCAAAAAACAACACTTTTTTCCAATTTTGTGAAAAACTGTGGTGAGCCTACTTTTAACGAGTTAATAGTAGTAATAAAATGCTTGAATTCATCAATTCTTTCGATACACGCCCTCCCTAAAAGTTAAAGAGAATTAATAACTGATTCCCAAAAAGCACAAAAACCTATAAATTTGAGCAATATTAAAATTTTTAAATCACTTATCAGCCAAAATAAGAATTAGGGACATTTTCATTTGATCGCATTTTGCAAAATTTTGGTAACCATTAGCCACAATTTACTTCTGATTCCATTCTGAATGTATCAAATAACAGAGTATACGGTATGTTGAGGAGAAAGGGGGGGAGCCTCAAGAAATTCCTCAAGAAGGAAGCCAGATTGTCTAGCCAGATTTTTCGTTTTTGTTTCCGGTGTTTATTAAATTGCGTGCATATAATTCACGAACTTTTACAATTTAACGTAAAATAATGTTTTATTTTTCATCTAACTTAATATCAGCACTGATATCATTGAAATTAAACATTCAAATCCTCATTAGACTTAGAAAAAATGAGACTGAGAAATCTTCAAAAATTAAATTTTTCTTAATTCAACAATGAAATTAATTTAAATATTATGATTTTTGAATGATTTGAAAATATATTTCGATTTTTTCCACTTCTAATCAGGATTCGAATGTTTTATTTCAACGATATCACTACTGATATTAAGTTAGATGATAAATGAAATCTTATTTTACGTTGAATTGTAAAATTCCGTGAATTATTTACTCGTAATTTAATGAACAGGAGAAATAAAAAAAAAAATTCTGGCTAGAAAAAGTTGTTAGTTAAATTTATACTTGTAATTAATATCGGGTACTCCGCAAGCTGTAAGAAGAAAGCTACAACTTCTTGACAAATACTGCCAGAACAATCAGCTTAAAGTCAACACAGGAAAAACTAGGGTGGTGGCATTTAGAAAGAGCGGGCGACTGGAGGATCTGCAATTTTTTCTTGGAAAGAAACGAGTCCCAGTTGATAAAGCATGTACGTATTTGGGAGTTACGTTTTACAGCTCAGGCATTTTTCACAAGACGGCAAAGGATATGTGCAAGAAGGGAAGATCAGCCGTAGCTTGTACGACGCAAATACTGTCGAGAACTAAATGCCAACAGTAGAAATCGAGGATGAAGGTGTTTGATGCACTATGCGCTTCTGTAGTGTTTTTTTTTGTTTTTTTACGGCGCATCGACAAATCTAGTCCATTAGCGCCGACATCCAGGGTGCAGCGAGGAAATTTCCCAGCGAGCCGTGGGATTAGAAAATTCCTGCCGCCGGTAGGGATCGAATCCACCACCTCCCGCTCATGAATCTAAGGCGCTAGCCACTAGACCACGGGAGACCCCTACTTCTGTAGTGTTATACAGTAGTCAGGTATGGGGCTTGAGATACTTGCAACTTCTCGAGAGATTCCATGAGCAATTCCTGAAGAGTCTGCTACTTCTCCCTCTTCTTCTTTCCTTCTTATTTAGGTATAAATTTTTCATTATTATAAAGCTAGTATTATATTTTATAATTTTAATGCAAACTTATGTTATTTTAAGCACATTAAGTAGCCTCCCTGTAAAAAGTTAAAACTTAAATACAGCTTTTTATCTATCTATCTATCTATCTAGTTAAATTTATTAGCGTTCATTTAAAAAAAAAAAAAAAAAAAAACGCATTGAAATTGTATAAGATTTAAAGGCTGTAGCCTTTTTTGAACCACGAAATGTTTGGCCCACCTTTGCGCCAGTAAGATCTGCGTTAAGAGCCTCAAATGGGTTATATTTACACAAATAGTGAGATTGGAAGATCTGGAGAAGTAGTGGGAAATTTGAGCCCGAATTGAATAAAAAGCTGATGTTCCTCCTGGACAACTTCTACACCAGTCCTGTAATTTTTACATGGTTTCATGGTTAAGTGACTAATGCAGTTGGCAAATTGTCGAAAAAAAGAAAATAAAGTTTGTATAAAAACAGCAATGAGAGCCAAAGGCAAAAGTACTTTGTCCAGTCACAGGGTAGAGCGACAGAGTTTAATGGATTAAACGTTAAAACAACCCAAGTTGTGTACAAAAATATGAAACACTACATAATGAATGTGCAATCACTTAAGACTTCTTACTAATTATTCTTATAATTTTCAGGTCAATGGTTACTACTAGGAGCATCCATCTTGGCAATATGTTTACAATTTTCGGTGAGATACAAATTTCCATTCAATTCAAGCTAATATTTTTAAACATCTTTTTCAATGTTTCTTGTTTTATTGTGTTTTTTCCCCCCACGTAATGTTGAACAATAATACGCAAACTAATGGAGAAAGAATAAAAAGTCCGAAACCCAGGAACTGCGTCATCTTGGTGCGTTCCCATTCTTATCCCCAGTGACATTTGAAAATCATAAAACAGAAACAGCTAATGTTTTGATTTAATCTTTCGTGAATACTGTAAAATCTGAAAACGATGCAAGATCTTAGGCGTGAAAACAGGATTCTGACAGTATCCCTAGCGGTAATTACTCTACCAGTATTCCCAAAAGAATCGCATTTCGAATTGATGGTTTACATTTACTACGATATCCCAACCGGTTTCCAGATATATAAGAATATATTATAAAAATCAACCCAGAAAATAATAATAATAAACCCTTCTGTCTACCTCAAAAATACTCCACTTCCAGTATCCAGTGTTGGGCAAAACTTATTCAGAATGATGAATAATGATTAATGAATAAATGTATTATTTCATTCATGAATGAAGAATAATTATTTTTATTAATTATTCGTTATTCTGTGAATGAAGGTTATGTTTTATTCACAAATTATTCGAATGATCAATCAGAATAAACATTTTTTAGTGAATAATGATAGATTTATTATAATGTTGGCAGCCGGAAATATGTATATAAATATTCGCATTTGAGTAGGATTATTCATTAGACCAACTAGAAATAAATAATAACGAATGATGAATAATGAATGATGAATAACGAATAATTCTGTGAATAATTCATGATGTACCGTGTGAATAAGATAATTCAGTGAATTATTCATCATTCACTAAAAATTTATTTGAATGATCATTCGAATAATACTTTATTCGAATAATCCCCAAAACTTCCAGTATCTTACGAGGTTCGATATCTAGGATTATACCTTGACAGCCGACTGACCCCCCCACTGAACCCTCACACAAGACTGAAAAGACAAGAACTGAACAAAAGATACGGACTACTTAGACGACTCCTTGGACCTTCATCTAAATTACTGATACAGAACAAACTTACTATATACAAAACAATCATTCGACCCATCTGGACATACGGACTTGAACTCTGGGGATCTGCAAAAACATCCAACATCAACAGAATACAGGCATTCCAGTCCAAAATTGTCAACGCTCATTTCTACGTATCCAACAAAACCCTACATAATGACCTTAACACCCCCCTTGTCCTTGACCTTGCTAAAACCTTTTTCCAAATTTTCCATTCCAAATTGTCTCACCATCCTAATCCTGCAGGTCTATCCTTATCTTCACAATCCCACCCGGCAATCCTCCCAGGCGGCTGAAAGAGACAGTGGCCCCGAGATAAGTTACTTACCTGATCCCTCTGGAATCATTGAAATATTTAGTTAAATAACTAGTGAAGTGCCAACAATGGTTGTCTTTTTGCAAATTTTCCATTCCAAATTGTCTCACCATCCTAATCCTGAAGGTCTATCCTTATCTTCACAATCCCACCCGGCAATCCTCCCAGGCGGCTTAAGAGACAGTGGCCCCGAGATAAGTTACTTACCTGATCCCTCTGGAATCATTGAAATATTTAGTTAAATAACTAGTGAAGTGCCAACAATGGTTGTCTTTTTGCAAATTTTCCATTCCAAATTGTCTCACCATCCTAATCCTGAAGGTCTGTCCTTATCTTCACAATCCCACCCGGCAATCCTCCCAGGCGGCTTAAGAGACAGTGGCCCCGAGATAAGTTACTTACCTGATCCCTCTGGAATCATTGAAATATTTAGTTAAATAACTAGTGAAGTGCCAACAATGGTTGTCTTTTTGCAAATTTTCCATTCCAAATTGTCTCACCATCCTAATCCTGAAGGTCTGTCCTTATCTTCACAATCCCACCCGGCAATCCTCCCAGGCGGCTTAAGAGACAGTGGCCCCGAGATAAGTTACTTACCTGATCCCTCTGGAATCATTGAAATATTTAGTTAAATAACTAGTGAAGTGCCAACAATGGTTGTCTTTTTGCAAATTTTCCATTCCAAATTGTCTCACCATCCTAATCCTGAAGGTCTATCCTTATCTTCACAATCCCACCCGGCAATCCTCCCAGGCGGCTTAAGAGACAGTGGCCCCGAGATAAGTTACTTACCTGATCCCTCTGGAATCATTGAAATATTTAGTTAAATAACTAGTGAAGTGCCAACAATGGTTGTCTTTTTGCAAATTTTCCATTCCAAATTGTCTCACCATCCTAATCCTGAAGGTCTATCCTTATCTTCACAATCCCACCCGGCAATCCTCCCAGGCGGCTTAAGAGACAGTGGCCCCGAGATAAGTTACTTACCTGATCCCTCTGGAATCATTGAAATATTTAGTTAAATAACTAGTGAAGTGCCAACAATGGTTGTCTTTTTCCAAATTTTGTACTTATTTTATTTTATTTTATTTTTTTCCGTTTTGATCATATGTACATATCAATATCTGTATCAACTCACTTGATCATTGTACACTTTATAACTTGTACAGATTTCAAATAAATAAATTTAAAAAAAATAAGAATATATCCAAAAATCCTTAGTTTCTTCCATTTCCTCAAAGTCGATTGAAGATACGGTAAATGTTTTCATTTTATTCCGCACGCCTTAAAACCGCACGGTACAAAATAAAGTGTACCGGGAAGCATAGTAACGCAATAACCTAAGCGTTACAATTCTTTTTACACGAATTACACCCAAAAGTTGTAAATTTTTTTTTTTTTTATTTTATTTATTTCATTTCGCCTCTATCCTGTAGAATCATTGGCAGTTGTCAATTAAAGGTAAAATAAGAAATAGTTGATAATTAAATAATAATGAAGGAAGATTAAAGTAAAATGATCATGGAATAAATAAGAATAGCAATTATGATAATAATAAAATGTCAATTATTTAGAATAATAATTATAATAAATAACTCAAATATGATAAAAAATATGGAGAAAAAAGAATATATCTGATAATTTAATGAATGTTAGTTAAAAAAAAAATTTAAGTTATAATTTTGTATTCTAGTTGGTTTCTCTTAAAAATTTGAAAAGTTTTTTTATAGTCTCTTCATTATCTCCAAGAGTTTCTTCAATGGAAGATCCGATAGCCAGCGATTTTCTTATGGCAGAGTAGTTCCTGCAAGAGACTAACAGATGTTCTACCGTCAGAAGTTCTCCTACATCACAGCTGCATGAAGGTGGATATAGGTTTAGGAACAGGTATGCATGGCTAAGTAGGCAGTGGCCGATCCTTAGTCTGCACAGAACTACTTCTTCTCTTCTTGAAGATCGTTCGCTTGTGTGCCACGTTTTCGGTATTGTCTTTATTTTTCTTAACCCTTTCTCGTCTTTATCAAGCCACTGATTGGTCCAGAGCCTGCGTAGTGTTTCTTTTATTAAATATTTCCAGTCAGAGAACGTTATTTTATTATCTATTTCAGCATTGACGTCGCTTGATAATGCTAGCTTATCGACTTCCTCATTCCCCTGAATGCCACTGTGCGATGGAACCCACAGGAATGATATCATTTGCCTTGCCTTCTTTGCAGTTGTATATATATTATATGTACAAATTTGAACCCTATAAAATGAAATTTTCCAGAGGTACACTAAGTTTTACAAAGAGAAAAAACGAAAATTCATACTCGCAGGAACTGCTTCATCCTACGACATTTCCGTAATTTCTTATCCCGGTTTTATTTTAAACTTTTTGGAACAATTGTACACAAGATTTTCTTAAAACGTTAAACACCTAATCTCATGAAATCTCGAAAAGAAGTTAGATTTATGTAGATATAAATACAACTTTGAATTCGCTATTATTTTCGTCCTTTATGTGTTTTGAAAAATGAAATTTTTTCAGATCGTTGTAAGGTCCCTCTCTGTGTGGGAGAGAGCGAGTGAGCCAAAACCACTTACTCACATACTAAATTAGAAATATCACTTCATATTATAACATAATGAAAATTAATAAATTAAAAAAAAAATTAAGTGTGGAAATGTTCACCTCCCAGTGATAACGTTATAACAGAGAGAATTTATCTGGGCGAATTCAGTATAGGCCTCGCCCACTTCAAATATACACTATAAGTAGACCAGGTTATTTTTATTTTTATTTACGGAGCAACGACATCTTGACCATTAGCGTCGACATCCAAGGTCCAGGGTGGAATTTTCGTTCATTAAAAAGGCTTTAGGGTCGCTCGTGGTCTAGTCGCTAGCGCGTTGGATTCACAAGCAGGAGATAGCGGGCTCGATTCCCACCTCCGGCAGGAATTTTCTCATCTCGCTGTGAAAATTCCTCGCTGCACCCTGGATGTCGGCGCTAATGACCTAGATGTAGATGCGCCGTAAAAAAAAAAAAAAAAAAAAAAAAAAAAAAAAATTAAAAAAAAAAAAAAAAAAAAAAAAAAAAAAAAAATTAAAAAAAAAAAAAAAAAAAAAAAAAAAAAAAAAAAAATTAAAAGGCTTTGCAAACAACTCAACTACGAACCTTCCAACAAGTTCGCACTT
This sequence comes from Gonocerus acuteangulatus, assembly GCA_946811695.1. Taxonomy (NCBI): domain Eukaryota; kingdom Metazoa; phylum Arthropoda; class Insecta; order Hemiptera; family Coreidae; genus Gonocerus; species Gonocerus acuteangulatus. The sequence goes on along the minus strand of OX328123.1, from coordinate 13,409,051 downwards.
ACCTAATTGAAACATTCTACTGAACTGAATAGCACATTTTTGAGAATTTAGTTGTGTTTAAGCGGGTTATTATGATATTTTATTTTCTACCTTAAAATAGATATATTTTGTGACTTTGTGTTGTCAACTTCAATGGCAAATTTTATTCCAACCATCGAAGAGGTTAGAAATCGTTGAGATGAGTTTTGAAAGTTTCTTCGAAATTGAAGTTGGTGATTTCGAAAACTATACGGACCCAAACAGACGTTCTTCATGGCTCCTCACTTTAGGGGTAAAACTACCTCTTGTGGCAACGTCGGGCGTGGCCAGTACTTGAATGGGTGACCGACCACGTTCTGTTGGCATTATAGAAAAGGGTGGCATTCTGTAGATAGCCCGGCGCTAATGGCCAAGTTGTAGATACAACCTCTTGTGTCCAAAATCAAAGTAATTTTCTCGAATTTATGAATGACAAATAAATAAATATTTTTCAATTCTTTATTTTAAGTATTACACAGGATATTAAAGAATCCGAAAAAAAGGTTTTAATATTTTGAAAACAAAATGACAGCGCTTTGTCTGACAAACAGAAACCCTCTTTTTCCCCGGTTTATCGTCTGCAGGTGGCTATTTTTAATCTAGAACATAAACCTAAAATTATTTTGAAAAATGAAGGTTAAATCTAGTAAATTACGTAGGATTTTTAAGAAATATTATTTCATTTTTTTTTTTTTTTGGAAAATGGCGATCAATTCTTCATTTTCTATTAGGAAATCTGTCGAAAATCGCTCATAAAATCGTAATAATTCTATGAATCAAAAATTCCCTACTTACTACTAGAAAATATCATTATGAATTTGCAGTTGAAATTTGAATTTGATCGGATGAAAATCAAAAGCGCTGGCGTATCGTCCCATTTGTAAAACATTTCAGGAAGTCGACTGTAAAGTTAAAAGTTAAAAAAAAATATGTTATAATTTTCAAATGTATCGAGATTTTTGAAAAATTGAATTTTCCGCTACACTCCTGAATAGCATTTTTGATTAGTTAAGGAATTATTCTAGCCCAGGGAAAAGAATAAGTTACAAAGTACTATTACCCCTTAATGATAAATTGGTTATTTTACTGGCTGTTAAAGGAATACTGCCTAAACAAATTTAGAATAAAGTGTCTGAATGTTCTATTGGCGATGAGGCCTGCTTCAGCTGCAATATAGCAGGCTGTGTCAAGTGTGCCTAGATATGGTGCTATGTGTACTGTGATTCTGAAGTAACACATAATCAACAGGTTCTAGCTGAAGAAGGAAGTCAAGAAAGAAGTTGCCAAGTCAAGAAGATCCGAATGATCTAATTAAGAAGACAAACTCCAAGAACAAGTTTCGATCCTTGGTGTAATCTAAATCAAGAATGCGATTTCTCAACGAATATCAAATTATTATAAAAGACAGATAGAAGTGCATTTAAACGCTCACGGTCCATATTAAGCCATCCAAATTGACCAACTTTTAATCTAAATATTTTTTGAATGCTTGTGTGCGTTCTTTTTTTGGGGGGAGGGGCGACATTGCCCCAGATCGACATAAAAGAATCCCGGGGTGTGAATAAAGTGTCCCTGAAGTGGCGAAGAGGGGTCGTAAATGACAGGAAGTGATCCAGATCGATACTGAAGGGGCCTGGTTGTGGATTGAGTGTCCCAGAAGTGATGAAGAGGGGCCGTAAATGACAGGAAGTGATCCACAATTGGCCTGGTTGTGGATTGAGAGTCCCAGAAGCGACGAAGAGGGACCGTAAATGACAGGAAGTGATCCAGATCGATCCAGAAGGGGCCTTGTTGTGAATTGAGTGTCCCAGAAGTGGCGAAGAGGGGCCGTATATGACAGGAAGTGATCCAGATCGATCCAGAAGGGGCCTGGTTGAGGATTGAGTGTCCCGGAAGTGATGAGGACGGCCGTAAATGACAGGAAGTGATCCAGATCGATCCAGAAGAGGCCTGGTAGAGGATTGAGTGTCCCGGAAGTGTTGAAGAGGGGCCGTAAATGACAGGAAGTGATCCAGATCGATCCAGAAGGGGCCTGGTTGAAGATTGAGTGTCCCGGAAGTGATGAAGAGGGCCGTAAAGGACTGGAAGTGATCCAGTCGATTCAGAAGGGGCCTGGGTGTGGATTGAGTGTCCCGGAAGTGATGAAGAGGGCCGTAAATGACTGGAAGTGAAACGGAATTCAGCATGAATGGGTTTGCAAATATTGGACCAGGAGTGGTCCAGAGTGACCTAGACGTGGGCGGGTGTGCACCAGAATTGAGTCAGAATGCCATTGGAATTTGGACCAGAGGTGACCAAAGTAGACTAAACTGGACCGGGAGTGGTCCTGTGCGGGCGGGTCTGAAGAGAATTGGAAATGGCTGGATATAACCGGAAGTGGTTGCTGTGGACCAAAAAATGACCAGAAGTAGACCAAAAGTAGTTAATTTTGCGGTTGCACTTTCCTTTAAATTCTCTGCGTTATGTTTTTACAAACAAAGAAATTCATTGAGTGAATATTGTTTCATTACACCAATTAATTGGTAATGTTTAAAAATGAAACAATGGACACCTAATTTAATTGCAATTAACATTGATATAGTTTATTGCATTTTAATTAATCAAGATTAAATCAATTTCAATTAAGATGTTCAATCGTGATTAAACATAATTGCATCACGCCATGAAAAAATCAATCGTGATTGAAAAGTTAATTTTTCACTGAGGCAATTGAAACATTAATTGATTGATCCTCAACTTAGCAAGTAATTATTTTTTGCTCTCTTGCTTCTTCTTTATTTGAAATACAATTACTCGTTATTCATGGCAATAGTACTTCAAATAATGAATAATTTTCATTTATCAATCAAAAGTGTTTATTCTCATTGATTATTCTAATAATTAGCAATTAAAAATAATTTTTTTTTCACTGAATAATTAATAACGAATAAAAGTAATTATTTTTCATTAACGAATAATAGAATAAATTAATAATTCTGAGTAATTTTTGCCCAAAAGTAATACACACGCCATTTTGTTTTTAAATTACGTTGAAGATTACATATAATTGTTGGTTTATACATGTGTGCTTATCAGGATTTTGGTCCAGTTGCTATTGGCAAGGGAACTAAAAGAAAGAAGAAAGTTAAGTAATATTCATAGAATCATCGTATAAAACAAAAATTAACATTTTATGAACCACCTAGTTAATTTAGTGAAGAAGTTTGGAGTATAGAGGTACTCCTATTTGAAGAATGAATATTGCCTAGCAAGTTACCAGTTGCTGAGTGAATAGAAAATTTAAAGTTGGAGATCCCAGGAATATTATTGCTTTGTAGCTTTATCTTAAGAATGCCAAATATTTTAAGGGTATTCTACATTAATATACAAAAAAAAAAAAAAAAAAAAAAAAAAAATACACAATTATTTGGAAATGGAGGTTACTCATGCAAAGATGTAAATGTGTTCCAGGCGGCGAACATCAACTCCACCTCCTTGTGCCAAAGTGCTGGAAACTTCAGTTCATCAACATACAATTCCACTACAGAATTCGATTTAATGAAAGCAGTGCAGAATGATAACCCGAAATTGATAATGTCCCTTGTGGCGAAAGGAGGGAAGATAAAAATGAAGACCCCAACGGGTAATACGCTGCTTCACGAAGCTGTTTATTGCGACAGCGGTGACGCTCTAAGGACACTGGTTATCCTGGGGTTAGGAGTGGACAGCAAGGATTCTGCAGGATTGACGCCCCTTTGGAGAGCTACAGAAATAGGAAACACTATTATAATGAGGTTGCTGAGGAAAAGCGGTGCCGATATAGGCGTGAAAGGTCAGGGGATGTTTAATGGTTCGTTGCTACACGAAGCAGCAGGTCGGGGCAACGAGAAGTCAGTCACGTGGCTATTGGACGCAGGATTGAGCGTGGATATCATCAACTCTGAAGGGAAAACGCCGTTACATCTAGCGGCGAGATATGGATACGCCGAAGTCGTGAGGACTCTTCTCAGACGCAAAGCCAACGTGAACTACACGGACAACGATGGTCGCACTGCGTTACATTATGCTGCTGTTGTTGGTGATCTTGAAACCATGACGGTGCTTTTGGATTTCGGTGCTGGAATAAATCGTAAGGATAACCACGGGCGCTCACCGCTTTTGCTTGCGACAATTGAAGGACATTACGATGCCGTAAACTTTCTTGTTGACCATTGGGCAGACTACGATTTGAAAGACAATGAAGGCGTCACAGCTCTTCATCTTGCTTCGAAGAGTGGATTCGCATCAATCGTTAAACTGCTTTTGGATTACGGTGCCTCCGTCGAACCGACAGACAACTACTTGGAAACGCCACTATTTTCTGCTTCTAGCGGAGGCCACGTAGGAATCGCTAAAATTCTTCTGGACCACGGCGCGAACGTACGCGCGAAAAACGACGAGAAAATGACCCCTCTCCATACGGCGATATTTAAAGGCAATCTGCCATTGGTTAAGTTATTGCTGTCCAATGGCGCAGGCGTTAACGAAAAGGGAGACGGCGGTGTTGCACCAATCCACATGGCAGCGGGTCTTGGAAGGATCAGCATCATCCAAGAACTTGTCAGCCATGGTGCGAATGTTGATGATGTCGACACCAGCGGGAAGACACCGCTGCACTACGCTGCTTTCAAAGGACTTCTCAGCACGGTTCAGCTGCTCATAGACTACGGGGCGAAGCTATACATCCGAGACAATCAACGGAAAACGCCGCTCAGATTAGCATCCGACACGGGAAACACAGCAGTAGTAGAATTACTTAAAACATACATGATGAATCAAAGGCTTCCTCTCAACTAATTTGGATGGTTTGTTGTTCCTAATTCTAAAAAAAAAAAAAAAATAATACAAAAAAAAATAAGTGGGCCCTATTGTTTTGTAATTCAAACGTTACAGGAGTCCATAAAATATTTAAAACATTATCTCCCTAACTTAGTGTGTGAACTCAACAATTTTCTCCAAACATGTAAATCCAACCACAAAACGCACTAAATTTACACTCTTAACCTACCTAATAGAATAACCTACAGATAGGGCCACGCCTATACTGAAAAGATAATCATGGCTACAGTGAATCAGCTGTTTATCACCCACGATGAAACTACTAAGTTATAATTAGCTTATAATCTTATTATACCTACATAAAAGAGTGTTATGATGAAAATCACATTCAAATAAAAATAAAGAAAAAATGTCTATTCCCACATTTCGAGGCGGGCCAAACGAATTTGATAAAAATATCTAACTCGGATGCATATAGACTTTTTCAACAATAGTAATATGACTAATCATAAGATAAGTAGCAACATAATTTAATTTATTGCAAACAAGCTATGGGATTTTATAACTTAATAAGTAGTTATTCCGAATTGACTCATACTGAATCTGTAAAATATTTTTGATAGATTAAGTGTAATTTTTATTTTTAAATATTTCAAGTATTTGAAACATTTCGTTTCGATTTTGCGACAAATAAAAAATATTAATTTATTCGCAGATACCTCCATTGCAAAAAATATTAAACTGATTAAAACAAGTTTTGTTAGTTCCTAATTGCATTAAAATGCACTGCCGAAAAAAAAGATAGTATCTGGCAAAGCCAAGAATCATTTGTAGTATTTTTAAATAATAGAAACATTATACGGAATTTCGTTACAAATCATTTGTTGCCTTGGGAAAGCCTCTAGCATGGGGTCTTAAGAAGTACAAAAAAAACGTGATTTTTTTCAATTGTTATTATATTATATTACTTATTATTATAGTTATTGTTTTATTTAATTTTCTGTAATTTTTTCTTGTGCTTTGTTCAATTTTTTTCTTTTTGCATCTCTTTATTAACTCTTTTATATACTTTATTTTGTAGTTATTTGTGTTTAATTTATATATTTTAATACTTTGTTTACATACGTTTGTTTAATTTTATTGTATATACTTTCAAAAAGTATGTGAGGAAATTACCTTGCTGCTGTGGAGCTCGATAAATAAATAAATAAATGTTTTAAAAATTTTTCTGGGAAATTTTCGATTTTCGCAAACCTTAATTACTATTATCTGTAAGGGTTTTAGTTAATATATCTTAATTACTATTATCTGTAAGGGTTTTAGTTAATATATCTTAGTTTTTATAGAACTGTTTGGCAATAGGCAAGATGATGGTGCCGAAGAATTCATTAGGCGATTTTATTATTTTTGTTTGTGAATTATCTACAGGGTTTCCTGAAAGCTGGAAAATGTAATAACCATTTCGTTAACAAGATCCTTCCACAGTTGTCTATCACAACGGTAACTTTATTGTAAAGAGAAATTTTTTTTTTTGTAGTTTTTATAGTCAACAATTAAGTAGACCACTTGTGGAACCAATGACGCATCTCATTTGGAACAAGGTTGGTTACATCCCAAAAAACATAAAACCTTTTTCATTTTATCACCTGAAACAATTATTTTGATAATGGAAATGTAGTAAATCAGTTTTCTATTTCAATCAGTTTTCAATCATATTGAACGTGCGAATTTAACGTTTTGAAAAAGATTGTGTTCGTTTATTCAAAGCTCATCTTTACAGGTTTTTTCCTCCTAGATAAATAGAAAACATACTTGTTAACAAAAAGATTCGTCGATTAGGCACTCTTCTATTTGTGAATCGGCGCGCAAACCCTCGCACCGTTTCTAAAGCATTACCGTTGCAGAAATCGCACAAAAAACTATATCAGTGTCCAGAAATAGGCTTTTAATTAATTGGTTTCTTCAAACAATACGCAATGACAATTTTTTTTTTTTTTTCGATTTTCTTCTAAACGAAACAAAAACGGAAAAATCTCGGAAAAGTATTTTTTGTTTTAGTTTTTCGGTCCCCTATACGCTCCTGAAGTTTTGCCATTTAAATTCGAGCCACCCTGTATGTATTTGTGTGTGCCTATTTTTAAAAATTTAGTCAGTCTTGAAAATAGTTATAAAATCATTAATGCAGAAATTGGTGGTAAATGTAGGTAGACGTGGGTAATCTATAATATGACATTACTCATGTCTTCTTCTGGATTTCACCCTAGGCTTATATCACATTACCAATAATGCACTGTGTGGTTTAATTTTGTATTGCAAATAAAAAATAATTTTATGTTTACGATTATTCTGGGTTGTCTCACAAATCGATTGCTGTACTTGCATTCTAATTATAATTATATATGACCAGTGTCATTGCGAAGTACTGAAACAAAGCTATTGTTTCAGGCTGCGAGTGACCAATGCGAGAAGTCGACAATATCATCAGACGACAAAGACCTTAACGACTTACTCTCAGCGGTGAAAAGAAATGACCCTCATGAAGTACGATACCTTTTATATAAAGGCGCGAATATAGACATGAAAACTACATCCGGAGAGTCGTTACTGCACGTGGCAATTATTTGCGAATCGCCGGAAGTAGTGGAAAAATTGATCTGGCTAGGAATGGATCCCAACGCAAAGGATGGAGATAGTCCACTTTGGACAGCAATGCGTGCAGAAAATGTTACTATCTTGGAAATCCTTAGAGAAAATGGTGCAGAACTTGGATTGAGAAGGGGTAAATATGGAGACACTCTTTTGCACGAAGCTTGTAGGATTGGAAATGATGATATTGTTTCATGGCTATTGGACGCAGGAATTGAAATAGATATTAGAAACAATCAGACGAAAACTCCTTTGCACATCGCTGTAGAAAACGGTCACCAAGTTTTAGTACACATGCTCATCTCGAAGGGTGCAAACGTCAACAGCAGAGATACGGGCGGTAGCACTCCTTTGCACATTGCTGCTTCTGTTGGACATTTGGCTGTTGTGCAGAATCTTATAACTCACGGAGCAAAAGTTAACTCTACAACCCTCTTTGGGATAACTCCTCTACACAAAGCCGCAGAAGGCGGACACGAGATGGTTATAGAAGAGCTCATAGCCAACGGTGCGGATCCCGATGCCGCCAAAACGATTTCGGGCTTAGCACCTTTGCACGTGGCGGCATTCAATCAGCACGCAGTAAAGGCTTTATTGCGCAACGGTGCAGATATTAACATGCCGACGTACAATGGTGCAAAAGCGATCCACTGGGTGGGCTATGACAACTTAGTTGACCAATCAGAGGTTGTGCAGCTTCTCCTGGAGAAGGGTGCAGCTGTGAATGGACTCATGAAAAACGGCTGGACACCTTTGCACTTGGCTGCATTGTACGGCAGTGCCAGTACCATCGAGAAACTCATATACAGCGGCGCAGATCTAGACGCCATGGATGCCAATGGAAGAACTCCTCTGCATTTTGTGACCGTCAAGAACAATCTCGATCTACTACAGCTGTTTATCGAGAGCGGCGCAGATGTTCATGTGACGGACAATGATTGGGAAACTCCTTATTCTTGGGCCATGAGCAGAGGACTGAACGGTATAGCTGATCCCTTGAGGGGTATAATCACCCGAGCAGCTTGACAATAGTGTACATACAATACCTAAAACTGTAAACTACTGTAACATAATTAGTACATAAATGTGATCATAAAATGTTAAAAGTATACTAATTTTGTCATAGTCATTCAAAAAGAGCTTCACTGCATTGGAGAAATAAAATATTTCGAAATTCTCTACTCTTTTGTGATAATTAAACTGATTAATATTGTCTAGTCTATAATTTAATAAGCCTTTAATGAAATATCTGATTTTTTGTTTATTGGATCCAAATTGGCGGTAACAAATTATTAGCATGTTTCCTCCCTTCCTCCATCTATTGGTAGAAAACTCGCTTATGAGGTCGGCCTAATGATCTATCCGGAATGCTTGCTAGGAGAATCCCTCCATAGGAACGTGGTTCTTATGCGAAATTCGACCAAAAACAATTAAAACGCTTACGTTATTGTGTTACTGGGCTTCCAACTACAACTTTTATAATTAACTAGCTGTTACCCGGCGTGCCATGCTACCTATTTTCTGTATCTAGAAAAGCAAAAATAAAATAGAAACCAACAAAGTAAAAAAGTTTCGAAACTGTGATCTCCGAACTGTGAGTCCTAGACTATTTTGACCTAGCGTATGACACTCCACGGATCAAGACCCACATATGTGCCCAGTTTGGTCAAAATCGGTCAAACGGTGTGGATTTGTTTAAAGAACAAACATACAAACTGACAGCTAGTAGACGTTTTTGACCTAGGCTATGATAATCACCGTACCAATACCTAGCTGTGTGCCAAGTTTGATGAAAATCGGTCAAACGGTGTGGGTTTGTACAATGGACAAACGTACAGACTATTGGTAGACGTTTTTGGCCAAGCCTACGACACACAGTGGTGCCAAACGCCCGATTTTGGGAAAAAACCAGAACGTACTTGAATCTTTATGATTTTGGTATCATTTTTAAGGTATTGTGTAGTGCTGAGTTGAATGAGAATTATTATTTCGGAAGATAAACGGGTTTTATTGTACGAAAACCGTGAAAAACAGCAAGTATACGATTTAAAAAAGTCACATTTTACTCAATTGGTAGAGATATGTTTCCTTCCAAATGTATTTTTACTGGTGAGTTGAATAAATTAACAAACAATGTAATACAGTTAATTGGTCTCGACGTATTTATCTTTATTAACATTTTCGCTTATAACGAATACATTTTGACATTTTTACAGGAGATATTAGGTAGATCACAAAGTGTTCAACAACCCTCTGCAGAAAAAAGTAACGGTAAACTCATTTTTCGTAAAATAATCGCATCGCTTCATTTTATTAGGCTGTGCACACATACGGCCGAGTACGGCGATGAAATTTATATGAAAGCAACTGCAAAACATGTACTTTTAGGTAGCACTATGCAGAGAGCACAGCTAAGTAACGTTTTTTTTTCTACACCAAATAAACTACGGATAATTGAGTTCCATTACAGATATCTTCACAACCTAAATGCACCAAGTTCATGGTACATTTTGGCAAAAAAGAAAATTCGTTTGAAAGCTACATATACTCATGAGACTTCCTGGGTAATATCAATTTCTCAGGAATAAAACAAGTGGTATAAAATATTGTTTTACTTTTCTCTAAAAACTGTGAGATTTTTACTCAGTGAGAAAACAGTCAACAAAATGATTTTTGTGATCATACCTATCAATAAAATGGAGAATCAATATTACAGCAGTATTCTACAACTAATTAGGTATAAACAACGCGATTGAACACCTTCGGTTTTGGAGGTTTTTTCCCTCTCGGCACCACTGTACGACACTCCCTGTGTGCAAAGTTTGGTAAAAAATCGGACAAATGGTGTGGATTCGTATAAGGAAAAAACAGACTCGTTATTTTTATATATATACAGATTGTACGAGGGAATCTAATGAACTCATTTTCACTACCCATTTAATAGTACGTATCGAGAAAAAAGAGATTTTCGAATATGTTCTTATATATCTGGAACGTGGTTTGGAAAGTGAAAAAAAAAAAAATGTAGAGAACCTATTCGAAAGCTTATAAAATTTCCTACAAGTAATTATTGTTTAGGATATTGTCAGTTAAATGGAGTAATTATTGTTTAGGATATTGTCAGTTAAATGGAGTAATTATTGTTTAGGATATTGTCAGTTAAATGGAGTAATTATTGTTTAGGATATTGTCAGTTAAATGGAGTAATTATTGTTTAGGATATTGTCAGTTAAATGGAGTAATTATTGTTTAGGATATTGTCAGTTAAATGGAGTAATTATTGTTTAGGATATTGTCAGTTAAATGGAGTACTTATTGTTTAGGATATTGTCAGTTAAATGTAGTAATTATTGTTTAGGATATTGTCAGTTAAATGGAGTAATTATTGTTTAGGATATTGTCAGTTAAATGGAGTAATTATTGTTTAGGATATTGTCAGTTAAATGGAGTAATTATTGTTTAGGATATTGTCAGTTAAATGGAGTAATTATTGTTTAGGATATTGTCAGTTAAATGGAGTAATTATTGTTTAGGATATTGTCAGTTAAATGGAGTAATTATTGTTTAGGATATTGTCAGTTAAATGGAGTAATTATTGTTTAGGATATTGTCAGTTAAATGGAGTACTTATTGTTTAGGATATTGTCAGTTAAATGTAGTAATTATTGTTTAGGATATTGTCAGTTAAATGGAGTAATTATTGTTTAGGATATTGTCAGTTAAATGGAGTACTTATTGTTTAGGATATTGTCAGTTAAATGGAGTAATTATTGTTTAGGATATTGTCAGTTAAATGTAGTAATTATTGTTTAGGATATTGTCAGTTAAATGGAGTAATTATTGTTTAGGATATTGTCAGTTAAATGTAGTAATTATTGTTTAGGATATTGTCAGTTAAATTGAGTAATTATTGTTTAGGATATTGTCAGTTAAAAGGAGTAATTATTGTTTAGGATATTGTCAGTTAAATGGAGTAATTATTGTTTAGGATATTGTCAGTTAAATGTAGTAATTATTGTTTAGGATATTGTCAGTTAAATGGAGTAATTATTGTTTAGGATATTGTCAGTTAAATGGAGTAATTATTGTTTAGGATATTGTCAGTTAAATTGAGTAATTATTGTTTAGGATATTGTCAGTTAAAAGGAGTAATTATTGTTTAGGATATTGTCAGTTAAATGTAGTAATTATTGTTTAGGATATTGTCAGTTAAATTGAGTAATTATTGTTTAGGATATTGTCAGTTAAAAGGAGTAATTATTGTTTAGGATATTGTCAGTTAAATGGAGTAATTATTGTTTAGGATATTGTCAGTTAAATGTAGTAATTATTGTTTAGGATATTGTCAGTTAAATTGAGTAATTATTGTTTAGGATATTGTCAGTTAAATGTAGTAATTATTGTTTAGGATATTGTCAGTTAAATGGAGTAATTATTGTTTAGGATATTGTCAGTTAAATGTAGTAATTATTGTTTAGGATATTGTCAGTTAAATGGAGTAATTATTGTTTAGGATATTGTCAGTTAAATGGAGTAATTATTGTTTAGGATATTGTCAGTTAAATGGAGTAATTATTGTTTAGGATATTGTCAGTTAAATGGAGTAATTATTGTTTAGGATATTGTCAGTTAAATGGAGTAATTATTGTTTAGGATATTGTCAGTTAAATGGAGTAATTATTGTTTAGGATATTGTCAGTTAAATGGAGTAATTATTGTTTAGGATATTGTCAGTTAAATGGAGTACTTATTGTTTAGGATATTGTCAGTTAAATGTAGTAATTATTGTTTAGGATATTGTCAGTTAAATGGAGTAATTATTGTTTAGGATATTGTCAGTTAAATGGAGTACTTATTGTTTAGGATATTGTCAGTTAAATGGAGTAATTATTGTTTAGGATATTGTCAGTTAAATGTAGTAATTATTTTTTAGGATATTGTCAGTTAAATGGAGTAATTATTGTTTAGGATATTGTCAGTTAAATGTAGTAATTATTGTTTAGGATATTGTCAGTTAAATTGAGTAATTATTGTTTAGGATATTGTCAGTTAAAAGGAGTAATTATTGTTTAGGATATTGTCAGTTTCCTGTTGTGGTGCCTAAGATTTTGCCTCATTGATTTTACGTTTTTTAAGAAAAATTATTTAGGATCAGGCAATAAATTATATTAATTGCTTTTAACAGTTGATCATAATTTAATAACATTTTTTTCAACTATTTGCTATAAAAATTCATCTTGACCACCTTGGTGTAAAAATGTAGGTATGTATTTTCTAAAATTAAATAATTCAATAAAAAAATTAAAATTTTCATTCTATAGTATATTTAATTTTTGTAAATCATCGAAGTATTTTTGTTACAGGAAACAAGTGTGGTAGTAACTCCATTCTGTGAAAACTCTACAGTTACATCCAAAGAAAAAGGGCCGAAAGAGCTACTCTTAGCAGTGAAAAGCAACAGGCCACAAATGGTGATGGTCCTTACTTCAAAAGGCTTGAATATCAACATGAAAACTGACTCGGGTGACAGTTTACTTCACGTTTCTGTAATGTGCGGGAGTAACGAAGTAACTCGAACGTTGTTAAAACTTGGCGAAGATCCCAATGTACAAGGCCACAACGGTCTGACGCCGATTTATCGAGCCGCCGAAATAAACGACGTAGAAGCTATGAAAGAACTTTACGAAAAAGGTGCAGACCTTCAGGTTAGGAATGCTCCGTTGAACGACAGTTTGATGCATTTAGTCTGTCAGAAGGGGCACGTAGAAGCTGCTAGTTGGCTTTTTTCAATCGAGGAAGCTGCCGATTTGGCTACTGCCAGGAACAACCGCAGTGTAACGCCATTGCACTTTTGTGCTCAGAACGGACACTTCAAATTGGCGAAGATGATGTTGGAACATGGTGCTAGCTTACATGCTAGGGATATTGAGGGGAATACTGTCCTGCATTATACTGCAAGAAAAGGTCATCTCGACGTTGTAAAATATTTGGTAGAAAATGGAGCAAATATTGACGCGACGTCTAATGTGGGGAACACTCCATTGCATAGGGCTTCAGAATTCGGCCATGAGCATATTGTGAAATTTTTTCTCGAAAAAGGCGCATCGGTGAATCCAATGATGAACGTTTTTGGTGTTGCACCACTGCACCTAGCAATATTCCATTTAAGCACAATAAAACTGCTGTTGGATCACGGTGCCGATGTAAACATTAAAACATACAGCGGCGAAACTCCGTTGCATTGGGCCGCTTCGGGTGTGGTTAGCAATCAGCCCCGTGTCCTCCAAGAGTTGATAGACAGAGGCTCCGATGTCAACAGCCAGATGAGAAACGGATGGACCCCTTTGCACATCTCTTCCTTGCACGGTTTGAACAAGAATGTTGAAACCCTTCTAAAAAATGGTGCAAGTGTCAACGAAAAAGATTCCAACGGCAGAGTGCCGTTGCACTTCGCAGCAGCTCGTGGGGATGTGGAACTTCTGAAGCTGTTGCTAGGAAGGGGAGCTAGGTTGGATATCAAAGATGCAGACGGCGAAACGCCTGTCACTTGGGCAGAGAATTGCGGCCAAAGCCGTTTTCTTGAGTACCTCAAGTCCCACAGAAATTAATTAATATTATGATATTCCATCTTATGTTTCTTAATATGAATTTATTAATCGACTGATTACAAATTTAGCCAAAAATGTATGGGTAAGTTCGAACAAAAATTTAAAGATTCTTATTTTCAATTTTAATAAAAATTCTGTAACTAGGTTAGTAATTGTTTCAAAAATATGAAGTAAGGAAAAATATGGAGTACATACCTTTCAGTAGATATTATCAGTAATTTCATTGTAATGTTCCGGATTTTTAAAATTTTAGTACCAACATAATGACAAATCTCAGGAAAGGATAAGTAACATTTAATATTCCAAGCTCCCTACTTTAATATATCATACATTATATTTGAAAGGAACAAAAATTTGAGAACTTTTAGTCTCTTCAAACTATTATCAAGCATAATGTCTATGTTTGTTCCTAATTTTTTAACAAATCAGATGAACCTTTAATCTAAACCTACAAATAAATATAAATAAGCATTCTAATTACTTATTTAGACTATTCACTAAGACTCATTCATTGCATAAAGACTTACATGTTTACATAAAACACATTATCTCTTCATGAAGGTGACCCAAAATATTTGTAGTATTGTGTTGGTAAAGCAGGGGGCGAGGTTAGCTCAGAGGTAGAGCACTCGACTAATGAACTGGAGGACCAGGTTCAAAACCCGAGCGCGCACTAAAGATTTTTTCTTCTAGTGCTGCCGTTCGAGGGTTGGATTTGGGGTCCCAGATCGTCCCTAGGCTCACCCAGCCTTTAATTAATTTAATTAATAATGGGTACCTTGGGTGCTAATGACTCTAGCAGTCGAAGCAGCCAAGGGGAAAATCAGGCGGCCGGAGCATAGTATTGACCACACTATCTCCCTAGTGTGCCGTATGGTCAAGAATCAGATACCTCTACAGTATCTGCCCCTCTGGGCCCTTGTGGCCTGTTACGGGACTGATTTTTTTTTGTTGGTAAAGCAGGAACATTTTTCACTACTTTATTTATTATTTCGTCCGACGTGTTTCGAGTCTTTTCCCCATTTTTTAGTGCTCTTGTTATCGTCACTAGATTTACGCCAGCCTCCATTGAGAGTACATGGTTAACAAAGAACTTCCTCAAAAGAAGTGCCCCTGTCAAGGAGCGAAAAAAGCACAAATCATGTCGGGCAAAACTTATAAATAAAGTTGTTTAAAAATATAAGGGTACTGCTTTACAATTCTCTTCGATGAAGTGAATATAAAACACATCATTTCTTACAATCTCGAGGTCTGCCATTTTTTAGATACTCTCAAAACAAAACAAAATTGTACCATATGTAAGTACAAAACAAGTCGGTGAGGTTACAAGGTAAGTACCAAACCTGTGTTCAATTTACTCAAATCATGTTTAATAACCGAAATAGAAAGCAAAATTCACTACTTTTGTAGAGAATGTTAGTTAAACGTAAATTAGAAAAATATATTTTTGTTTCTTGACATAAATATAATTTCTTAGATTGTTAATAAAATTCTGACTGAATTTAGTTCATCAGTGTTACTCCTTTCCGAGAAGTCATTCAAAGCACCCATTTTAACTATATAAATGAAAAATGGTTTAGTTATATGAAACTACACAACTAATGCTTTGATAAAAAAAATCAAAGACAAAACATTTAGAAAACCATCACACGCATAGCAAAATATATTAATGCAACTTACAGCACATATTACTTAAAATATTACCTATGATGTTTCGCAGAGTAATAATTATTGAAGACTAACCCTTTCCGTACGCAATGAGCCGCAAGAGATATGTTCTGCTGTACGGGATACTAGCGGCTGGCGTTGGTCCCCCTGTACGGGATACTAGCGGCCGGCGTTGGTCCCCCTGTACGGGATACTAGCGGCCGGCGTTGGTCCCCCTGTACGGGATACTAGCGGCCGGCGTTGGTCCCCCTGTACGGGATACTAGCGGCCGGCGTTGGTCCCCCTGTACGGGATACTAGCGGCCGGCGTTGGTTCCCCTGTACGGGATACTAGCGGCCGGCGTTGGTCCCCCTGTACGGGATACTAGCGGCCGGCGTTGGTCCCCCTGTACGGGATACTTTTCCCACTCTCGCTCACAGCCCTTCGACTTTCAGTGATTCCCTCGCCGTACTTAAACTCGTCTTTTATCATTTTCATTTTTATTTTGCTTACAATGATTATTCATTTTTATTTAGGTTGAATTAGTTTGGCGTTTAAATAATTATTTTATGTCGAAAAACTTCACAATAAAAAAAACAGGTTTTCTAAGTTTAAAAAACACGATTATAAGATCTTAATACTTCAGGACTAAAAGTGAACTGATTTTGCAAATAAATGCTGTTAGGAATGTACAGACGTATAAAAACAAACGGTAATTTGACGTGGGTTGACCGGGTAAATGGGCGGAGAAGGCAACGATTTGTAATTCGAAATAAAACGACCAAAAACTTCATTCAACTGCCATCTAGTAATAAGCAGGAATACTAGAAGTGCAATACGGTAACGCTAGATAGCTCTGAAGTCGAGAAATGAGAAGATAAAGAATGCGAGAGATACGCCGAACTCTCGACTGCTGTACAAGTCCACGGTACGTGGGTCCCGTCTTCCTTCGAATTCTACACAAGTCCACGGTATGTGGGTCCCGGCAGCTCTCGACTGCTGGTGCAGTCCACGGTACGGAAAGGGTTAATGGTGCGAAAATTACGCCATAAGCTTGGATAAACGTATGGAGAATATGTGTGGTAAACTTTCACAAAATCCTTTAGGTAAATCATGAATACAAGTTTGGAAAAGTAGTTTCCATGGAAATACAGTATAGAACCATTAATCTGAACTAACTAAATTTCGCATTCTAGTACTCTGAAATTTAAACTGCACTGTAGTGTGACAAGAAGCAAATCGAACAGATGGATCGCTCAGAAAAACTGATTACAGACTTAATCTGTTAGATAATGGTTTGCTTTTTACATTTTGTGTAAATGCTATAAAGAACATGGATTCTACATAGATGTGAGAGTAAATTATAACTTGCTTACGTATTTTTTAGCACTTTCCTCCGAAGGAAAGTAGCTATTGAGGTTGGACTCATGACGGAATTTTTGAAAAATGTCTTCAAATCTTTATCGATGCTACCTAGTAGACACCGAAAATGACCCCCGTTAAAATTTATATATATATATATATATATATATATATATATATATATATATATATATATATATATATATATGCATATATATACATGTGTCTGTTAACACGATAGCGGCCAGAGTTTTTGTTTTTTCGTCACGAAACTTGGTATATAGCATTCAATTAGCAAACGATTGAACGAGATCGTTAACCACCAAAGTCGGTCCACCGGAAGGGGGGGGGGGTTTACCCCGAACCCAAAACACTAATTTGACTATGTCAGCCGTAATATTTGATATATGTCAACGAAACTGGGTATTCGTAGTGGTAATATAGTGAGAAAGTGAGATATAAAAATGAACTAAATCGGTTCATTAGAAGGGGGGGTTTACTCCGGACCCACAATACCAATTCGCCACTACCAGCCGTGATTTTTGGTATATTTCGATGAAACTCGGTATTCGTAGTGTTAATCCACAGGTAAATAACTGTTGTAAAAATAAACTAAATCGGTTCATTAGGAGGGGGGGGTTTACTCCGGACCCACAATACCAATTCACCACTACCAGCCGTGATTTTTGGTATATTTCGACGAAACTCGGTATTCGTAGTGGTAATCTACAGGTAAATATGTGTTGTAAAAATAAACTAAATCGGTTCATTAGAAGGGGGGTCCCAAATTCTTAATATACTCATACCGCTCGTAATTTCTGCTGTATTGTAACGAAACGCGGTATACGTCGTGGGTAACTCATGAGAAAGAAGTGTTGTAAAAATGAGCTGAATCGGTCAATCGGAAAGCGGGGGATTAATTTGTAATATATTTCAATAGAAAAGCCCGTCAGACGTAGGTTCACAAAGCCGCCGCAAGGAGCGCTTTCTACCACTAGAGTGACTGTATCCTGTTCCTGCGTTAGATCAAAATACGATAATATGAGGTTTTTTGTATTTATTACGTAGTGTAATAGGTACCATGTGTAAACATAACTCTGGAAGCAAATTATTAATTGATCAGTTACTCATTACAAATTTAAAAGAGAACTATTCATGTTTTTATTTTATTTATGTAGGATATTTTAAGCAAATTGTTCTGGAAAGCAATCTACACTACCCAAATTCTGAGGAAAGTGCTTAGTTATGCAGCTCCTGCGTGACGGACTTTTAGTTAGCGAAATTGAAAAAATTACAAGACTCTTAAATGTAAATTAAACGTACGACTTAACATGAAAATACTTGTCTTCGTTTCTTTTCCGAGTTCAGAAATTATACAAAAATTATTTAAGTGATGCTGTTTGCATTAGGGTGAGTTTCGGATTGAAGCGTTCGCACTATATGCTTTTAAAATATTCTTAAAAAGTTTGAACAATTCATTTAGCTGAAAAAGTTGATTTTTTGATAATATGAAATTCGTTTAATCTCTTCATTGTTAGCATAACCATGGCAATTATCGAGAATAAACATCACAGCCAGATATAAAGAAATAACTACAAAATGGCAGAGGAATATAATATTTAAATAATAATTTTGTTATTTTTTTTATTTTATTTTTGTTAATCCTGTAATAAAATATTGCAGTTCATTAATATAACATTGTTGATTGTATTTTCCGGTTGTTTGAGCAAATATCGACTGTATATGCTACTCCAGAGCCCCATATTCCCGAAATATTGGTACCACAGCAGTCTTGTGCTCTTCTAAAGCGAGCCTTAGCGGTGTTTGGCCGTTCACGAGTCTTGCGTTCAGGCTGGCTCCCTTGTTGGCGAGCATCCTGACTACTGCAGAGCTGTTAGACATTGCGGCGAGGTGCAGAGGTGTCATACCTGTTCTGTCGGCTGCATTGACGTCAGCACCTCCATTGATGAGAAGTTGTGTTGAGTTAAACCACCGGTTAGCGATAGCATCGTGAAGGGGTGTATCACCTGAAACAACACAAAAAATGAAAAAAAAAAAAAAAAATGTTATTTACAAATAAAATCTCTATGCTTCAAAAGGTTGCAATTTGTATTCTTAATTCTCAAATTTCTATTTTCTTAGGAAAATTAACTCGCCAGTCAAAATGTATATTTAAACCTACAATCAATATATATACATATATATATATATATATATATATATATATATATATATATATATATATATATATATATATTATATATATACAAAAAAAAAACACTTTAATCTGAGAAATTTTAGTACTATTTGAAAAACCATCATATTTAAATAATTGACAAAGATCTAACTGAAAAATTGAATAATAAGATTACGAAAACTTTACTAATAAAATAATATGTGGAATATGAGGATGAGTGAGAGTAGAGAGATTACCGTAAATTGTTTGAATTTACCCAGTAAACAAAGTGGGACATAGACAAAAATATATAAATAATCTGAATAAAACAAAATGAGGGGAGATATATGAAATACAATTAAATGCATACCTGTATGCAAAAAAAAAAAAATTAAAATCCTGTCACAAAATAAATGTTAATAATAATCACTTAGAAAACAAAGAAAATAAAACTTTTTGTCAAATAATAATGTGTGTATATGTATATATATATATATATATATATATATATATATATATATATATATATATATATATATGTTGGTCTAAGAAATATTGCGATGTTTGTAGATTCTTACATATCGTCTTCCTGTGAAGACAAGAGAATAGCAAAGAGGCGGGATTTAAATACAGGTAAGGAAAGAGAGTGTCGAATCGAAAGAGGAATCGAGTTCCTGAAGGAGGAGGCTCGGGAGATGAAGGAAAAGTCGAATGAAGTTGTTTCATGAGTGGGAGGATAGAGATCGGAGGGACGGGAGCGGGTACCACGGGAATGGACAGAGTATTTAAACTGAAGGAGGTTGTAGTTATAGGAAGGGGATTTGGAAGATATGGTTTGGTAAAGGAAGGAACCTAGGAAGTATTGTCGTCGAATTGATGGAAATAGCCACTTCAACTCGGAATACCAGAGAGCTCCAGAAGGAGGAGGTTCGGGAGATGAAGGAACGGTCGAATAAGCTGTTTCATGAGTGGGAGGATAGAGATCGGAGGGACGGGAGCGGGTACCACGGGAATGGACAGAGGATTTAAACTGAAGGAGGTTGTAGATATAGGAAGGGGATTTGGAAAAAATGGTTTGGTAAAGAAAGGAACCTAGGAAGTATTGTCGTCGAATTTATGGAAATTGCCACTTCAACTCGGAATAACGGTGTGAAATATAAATATTCCTTATTTATATTTGTTTTACTGTTTACTCTCCGATGGGTAGCGAATTATGCTACCAGCGGAATTAACTATAACAAAGCTATGACAAGTAATGAATCTTCAGACGGCAGAGCGTCGTATTCATTGAAATCCAGATAACGTCGTTCTCATAATAAGTACCATTAAACCAAAAAATACTTATTAAAAAAATTATAATTTTAACGGCTTAATTTTCACTAACCATTGTCACTTGTTGCGTTGACATTAGCGCCCCTAGCGATGAGATACTGCACTGCGGCATCATTTCCACGTGCGACAGCCCTATGGAGTGGAGTCAGTCCGTTGCTGTCCCTTGTCTCCAAATCGCACCCTCTTTCTAAAAGATAGTCCAGCACTACGGGACTGCTCTCTGCAGCGGTGTGCAGCGGAGTTCGGCCGTTGGCGTCTCGTGCGCTGATGTTTGCACCCCTTTCGACTAATAGGCGCACAGTTCCCCGATGTCCGGATCGAGCTGCGTCGTGCAAAGGTGTCGCACCGTTGCTCTTCACGTCGTTTATCTGTAACATGTTGTAGGTTATCGGATGAACCGTAGCTAGACAGAACATAATTATTCCTGACCTCACGCCATCTGAGAATAATAGCTCCAGACTATTTGTACAAATAGTACTTAGAAAATTACACTCCTACGATAGAACAACAATTCTACGATATCGCTAAGTACAAAGCAACCCAATCGTGACTGGCATTCTCAACCATACAATTTGGGTCATGGTCCAAAATACGTGGTTTACACAGATTTAAAATTATTTAAGAAAATGCATATGAAGATTCGCATTCTTATAACAAACCTACGACCAGCTTATATTTGACAAGGAAAGGATCAAATTCATGAAGTCTGTTATATTAATTTAATTCCGTCGCGCAGGAGCTGCATAACTAAGCACTTTACTCAGAATTGGGTAGTGTCGAGAGCATTCCTGAATAATTTGCTTAAAATAACCTATATAGATAAATAAAATAAAAACATAAGTAACACCTGTTTCAATTCAATTCAAACATAGTACAAAGTCGATCCCCCCCCCCCTTCCAATAGGCCAATTTAGTTCATTTTTACAACATTTCTTCCTTATTAGATACCCACTACGTATACCGCGTTTCGTTACAATACAGCAGAAATTACGACCGGTATAAGGAAATTAGTTATTGGGGACCTGAGTAAACCCCCCATTCTAGTCAACCGATTTAGTTTATTTTTTCATCATATTTTTCTCTTCAGTTGAACACAACAAATACCGAGTTTCGTTGAAATATAACAAAAATTACGACTGGTATTGGCAAATAACTACTTTGGCTCCGGAGTAACCCCCCCCCCCCTCCGGATGGACCGATTTTGTTGATTAACGAACTCGATCAATCGTTTGATGGGGGAATACTATATACCAAGTTTCGTGGCGAAAAAACAAAAACTCTGGCCTGTATCGTGTTAACGGACACATATATAACTATATATATATATATATATATATATATATATATATATATATATATATATATATATATAAATTTTAACTGGGGTCATTTTTGGTATCTAACCAACTTCTAAGAGGGAGGTTCTTATGAAATACTTTAATTTTGGTGCATTTATTGGTACCATAAAACCTTATACGTTTTATTTTTAACCACAGAATTATGTTTTTGATATTTTATTCTATTTAGCTACGTTATTCTATCAATTATTTTCACAAAAGTTAAAATGTTTTATTGAATTTGTTAGTTTTTGTATTATTTGATAGTTTTATTATTATTTACTTATTGAGTGTTATTGTATATATTTTTCATCATTAACCTCACTCATTGTACATTTCTAGTATCTAAATTTCTTTCTTACATATATATAAATAAAATACATCTAGTATCGAAAAAATGGAACGTGTGGACAAAGAATTGCAGAGTTACTGTAATGTGGGGGAATACTCTTCATATGCTACAAGAAGGAACCTGTAAAAGAAGTCATTTTATAGCAAAAAATGTAAACAAAAAACGTTTAACTAGGTGTAATAAAGTAATCATAACCAAACGTAAATTTCCTTTTTAATATTTATATATATTGAAATATTATAAAATTGTAACCCTTTCTCTTTCAATATATCATTTGAATAGCCGGAAGGTCATGTATATATAGAACTCGTCAACTTCACTTCATATGCTTTATTTTTATGCTCTACATGTTTCGCGTCTCTTGACCTACTAATCATTAGTATGGACGTGGCCCTACCTGTGGAAGGTCTTCCGTAGCTAAGGCTAAATCTATGTATATAGGATTAAGTTGCTCCTGAAGAGGCGTCAAGAGACGCGAAACATGTAGAGCATAAAAATAAAGCATATGAAGTGAAGTTGACGAGTTCTATATATACATGACCTTCCGCCTATTCAAATGATATATATTGAAATAGTACCTCTCACGTTTTACTCATCAGACACCCCATGTATTGTCGTACGGCTTAGTCACAAATAATATATATTGAAATAGTACCTCTCACGTTTTACTCATCAGACACCCCATTTATTGTCGTACGGCTTAGTCACAAATAATATATATTGAAATAGTACCTCTCACGTTTTACTGATCAGACACCCCATGTATTGTCGTACGGCTTAGTCACAAATGATATATATTGAAATAGTACCTCTCACGTTTTACTCATCAGACACCCCATGTATTGTCGTACGGCTTAGTCACAAATAATATATATTGAAATAGTACCTCTCACGTTTTACTGATCAGACACCCCATGTATTGTCGTACGGCTTAGTCACAAATAATATATATTGAAATAGTACCTCTCACGTTTTACTCATCAGACACCCCATTTATTGTCGTACGGCTTAGTCACAAATAATATATATTGAAATAGTACCTCTCACGTTTTACTGATCAGACACCCCATGTATTGTCGTACGGCTTAGTCACAAATGATATATATTGAAATAGTACCTCTCACGTTTTACTCATCAGACACCCCATGTATTGTCGTACGGCTTAGTCACAAATAATATATATTGAAATAGTACCTCTCACGTTTTACTCATCAGACACCCCATGTATTGTCGTACGGCTTAGTCACAAATAATATATATTGAAATAGTACCTCTCACGTTTTACTCATCAGACACCCCATGTATTGTCGTACGGCTTAGTCACAAATGATATATATTGAAATAGTACCTCTCACGTTTTACTGATCAGACACCCCATGTATTGTCGTACGGCTTAGTCACAAATAATATATATTGAAATAGTACCTCTCACGTTTTACTGATCAGACACCCCTTGTATTGTCGTACGGCTTAGTCACAAATAATATATATTGAAATAGTACCTCTCACGTTTTACTCATCAGACACCCCATGTATTGTCGTACGGCTTAGTCACAAATAATATATATTGAAATAGTACCTCTCACGTTTTACTCATCAGACACCCCATGTATTGTCGTACGGCTTAGTCACAAATAATATATATTGAAATAGTACCTCTCACGTTTTACTCATCAGACACCCCATGTATTGTCGTACGGCTTAGTCACAAATAATATAAATTGAAATAGTACCTCTCACGTTTTACTCATCAGACACCCCATGTATTGTCGTACGGCTTAGTCACAAATAATATATATTGAAATAGTACCTCTCACGTTTTACTCATCAGACACCCCATGTATTGTCGTACGGCTTAGTCACAAATAATATATATTGAAATAGTACCTCTCACGTTTTACTCATCAGACACCCCATGTATTGTCGTACGGCTTAGTCACAAATAATATATATTGAAATAGTACCTCTCACGTTCTACTCATCAGACACCCCATGTATTGTCGTACGGCTTAGTCACAAATAATATATATTGAAATAGTACCTCTCACGTTTTACTGATCAGACACCCCATGTATTTTCGTACAGCTTAGTCACAAATGATATATATTGAAATAGTACCTCTCACGTTTTACTCATCAGACACCCCATGTATTGTCGTACGGCTTAGTCACAAATGATATATATTGAAATAGTACCTCTCACGTTTTACTCATCAGACACCTCATGTATTGTCGTACGGCTTAGTCACAAATAATATATATTGAAATAGTACCTCTCACGTTTTACTGATCAGACACCGCATGTATTGTCGTACGGCTTAGTCACAAATAATATATATTGAAATAGTACCTCTCACGTTTTACTGATCAGACACCTCATGTATTGTCGTACGGCTTAGTCACAAATAATATATATTGAAATAGTACCTCTCACGTTTTACTCATCAGACACCCCATGTATTGTCGTACGGCTTAGTCACAAATAATATATATTGAAATAGTACCTCTCACGTTTTACTCATCAGACACCCCATGTATTGTCGTACGGCTTAGTCACAAATAATATATATTGAAATAGTACCTCTCACGTTTTACTCATCAGACACCCCATGTATTGTCGTACGGCTTAGTCACAAATAATATATATTGAAATAGTACCTCTCACGTTTTACTCATCAGACACCCCATGTATTGTCGTACGGCTTAGTCACAAATAATATATATTGAAATAGTACCTCTCACGTTTTACTCATCAGACACCCCATGTATTGTCGTACGGCTTAGTCACAAATAATATATATTGAAATAGTACCTCTCACGTTTTACTGATCAGACACCTCATGTATTGTCGTACGGCTTAGTCACAAATAATATATATTGAAATAGTACCTCTCACGTTTTACTCATCAGACACCCCATGTATTGTCGTACGGCTTAGTCACAAATAATATATATTGAAATAGTACCTCTCACGTTTTACTCATCAGACACCCCATGTATTGTCGTACGGCTTAGTCACAAATAATATATATTGAAATAGTACCTCTCACGTTTTACTCATCAGACACCCCATGTATTGTCGTACGGCTTAGTCACAAATAATATATATTGAAATAGTACCTCTCACGTTTTACTCATCAGACACCCCATGTATTGTCGTACGGCTTAGTCACAAATAATATATCTAGAGGGAGGTTAATTTTTATTTATCTTGAATGTTAATTTGGTTTATGAGTAGTCCATTGTTCGTTGTTCAGCATGTAAATTTAAACAAGAATCCACTCTCAGGATGCTGAATTAACGCATTTAAATTAATGGAGTTAAAAAACAAATTATTCTATTAATTTAAAATAAAATATTTCATTATTCATTTCATTTTTATCCTAATTATTACTTTAACCAAACATTTTAAAAGTATATTTCTTACCTTAAGGCCTTTTTCTAATAGCCAGGCAACCACTCTGTTCTTTCCTCTTGTGGCAGCTTCGTGCAGCAACGTTTCATCGTCAAGACATGGATATCTCACCTGTGTAGGTATATAAAGCATTTATGCTGAATTATCATTTTTTACAAGAAAAAATAAAAGAGGCCTGAGTGTTTTCGATGCGCTGGAAAAAAATCTGACCTCATAATTGTTTTATGACCTAAGGGTTTAGAGATATCCTACACAATGTTCTTTAGATACACTAAGGTCATAGTGCAAATCGAAAACAGCGCATCGAAAACCTTCATGTCATAGACGAGTTGGTAGATTTCGTGCTCAATTAATGAGAAACGTGTTTTATGAACAAAAAATATCGGACCAGCCCAGATTGGAATCTTTTCCTGGACAAAATAAAATAAAATAAAAAATGGAAAACTTAAAATTGTAACAATTGATGATTTGTTTTGATCTTGCGTGGAAAATATGTGTTAAAAGATAAAATTATATCTAAAAAAAAATACTCTCGCTTTCCTATGAATACACTCAACTTCCCACTATGAATGCACTATTACAAATACGTTTCTCATTTATTTAACTTGTTTACTTGAATACTCATTTTACTGACAAAAATACAAACACTTAACAACCGAGACAAAAAGAAACAAAACGCCATTCAAAAGAAGACACTTATATCTATTTATCCTGTACTTCATAATGGATATCAGTTTATAATAAGATTCAGGACCAGTGGTTTCGAACTTTTAAAATAATTTTAATTGCCAATTAAAGAGATAGCGTTAAAGCTTAATTAAAAGTGCAAATTGTAATTATTATAAATCTCCGAAGAACAATATTTATTTACCTGTATATCTGCTCCTCTCCTTTTTAGAATATCTAATTTCGTCACATTTCCTTCCCTAACTGCTCGCCAAAGTAAATTTTTTGGCGGGCTGTAACAGTCGTCGTTTTGCTCAAGTCCAGAACCTCCTGAAACCTATCGAAGGAAACCGCAAGTGTTTTTAGAATGAAAATTGAACAATTCAGACATTATTATTACTATTGGAAATCGAATATTTTTTCTCTTTAGTGTATTCATGCATTTCAAAAATGAATTCTGAGTATTATTAAGGAGCGTAATAAACCATAATTGATTTTTATAATAATATTGCAATTTTTTGAAACAAAATCGATTTTGTTTATGTTGGATTTTGAGAAAATATTAATTAAATTACAATTTCTTTTTGTAGACAATATTTAAAATCGTGGATATTAATTAACATATGATGAATGTAGGAAGTGACCTGCAAATGAGCAGGAAGTGGATGATATGTAAACAGGATAAAAGCAAGAGGTGAGTGGGTTGTGGACCGGAAGAGTACTGACGCGAGGCGGAAGTGAACCGGAAGTCAGCGGCAAGTGGACCAGACGTGAACAGTACAAAAGGAAGTGGTTTGTGTATTGGGTACCGGAAGTGTACGTGATGCAAGGCGGAATTGAACCGGAAGTACGGGAAGTGCACCAGTTGTGAACAGGACAAAAGGAAGTGGATTGTGTATTGGGTACCAGAATTTTACTTGATGCGAGGCGGAAGTGGACCGGAAGTGAGCAGGAAATGGACCTGATGCGAACAGGGCAAAAGCATGAAGTGAGTGGATTGTGGACCGGAAGTGTCCAAAATTGATTATAGTCTGTTACTTCGGATATTTTTTTTCAAATACTTTAATCCAAGCGCTACCAAAATGTAGGTATGTATGTTATTATTTATTAATATCAATGTCTAAGAAAAATACATTTCAATTTGGTTTCAACTCAATAACTCAAAGCCGTAAAAGACACCATATTTTTAAGTCCGAAAAATAATTTTCAGCGTCGAGAATTCTGCTGGTTGACGAACATACCAGTTAAAACGAAACATAGCATTTTTGTTCAAACATTCATGCAAATTGAATCAGTTTTGAGCCTTTTAAATGCAAACTGACATGTTTTAGCACTTTCCTCCGAAGGAAAGTAGCTATTGAGGTTGGACTCATGACGGAATTTTTGAAAAATTTCTTCAAATCTTTATCGATCCTACCTAGTAGACACCGAAAATGACCCCCGTTAAAATTTATATATATCTATATATATATATATATATATATATATATATATATATATATGTGTCTGTTAACACGATAGCGGCCAGAGTTTTTGTTTTTTCGTCACGAAACTTGGTATGTAGCATTCTATTAGCAAACGATTGAACGAGTTCGTTAACCACCAAATTCGGTCCACCGGAAGGGGGGGTTTACCCCGAACCCAAAACACTAATTTGACTATGTCAGCCGTAATATTTGTTATATTTCAACGAAACTTGGTATTAGTAGTGGTAATATAGAGAGAAAAGTGAGATATAAAAATGAACTAAATCGGTTCATTAGAAGGGGGGGTTTACTCCGGACCCACAATACCAATTCGCCACTACCAGCCGTGATTTTTGGTATATTTCGACGAAACTCGGTATTCGTAGTGGTAATCTACAGGTAAATATGTGTTGTAAAAATAAACTAAATCGGTTCATTAGAAGGGGGGGTTTACTCTTGACCCAAATTCTTAATATACTCATACCGGTCGTAATTTCTGCTGTATTGTAACGAAACACGGTATACGTCGTGGGTAACTCATGAGAAAGAAGTGTTGTAAAAATGAGCTGAATCGGTCAATCGGAAAGCGGGGGTTTAATTTGTAATATATTTCAATAGAAAAGCCCGTCAGACGTAGGTTCACAAAGCCGCCGCAAGGAGCGCTTTCTACCACTAGGATGACTGTATCCTGTTCCTGCGTTAGATCAAAATACGATAATATGAGGTTTTTTGTATTTATTACGTAGTGTAATAGGTACCATTTGTAAAAATAACTCTGGAAGCAAATAATTAATTGATCAGTTACTCATTACAAATTTAAAAGAGAACTATTCATGTTTTTATTTTATTTATGTAGGATATTTTAAGCAAATTGTTCTGGAAAGCAATCTACACTACCCAAATTCTGAGGAAAGTGCTTAGTTATGCAGCTCCTGCGTGACGGACTTTTTTTTTTTTGTCATATGATAATTTTCATGAACTTATTAGAATATGCTTACTATGCTCTGAGCTGTTCCGACTACGATAGCTGCCAAAAGTAGCAATCTTGTATCTGAAATGAAATAGTGAAGTACATAATAATTTAATAGATATATATTGGATTATATATATTGAATATAACACTGAGGTCACATATAACTTAGTGCTCGTTCTGATAATGGCGCTGAGGGCAACTCGCCAATAAAGGGGCAGCACTGCAATACTAAAATATTGATAACAGCTCTACGTCACACTCGGAGAGAGGAAGTAGTTTTGGCCAGATTGAGAATAGGACACTCTGTGCTAACAGATACCTTTCTCCTAAAAGCTCTACACTAGGGTGTCCCTTATATGGGCGACAACAATTTTTTTTAGATATCGAAACGCATACCCTCCAATTCTTACAATACTCGTATACAAAATTTTATATTTCTACGTCAACATTAACCCGTGCAGACCGAGCTCTGAAAATTTTTAAAATCGCTGTTTTTAACCCCTTCCGTTATATAGGTGGCAAAATTAAATGAAATATTTCTATTTTATCAAAATAATAATAAAAAAGAAATTTAGTAAATACATACTTATTTATTAAAAGAACATAAAATTACTGATTAGATAGGAAATGTTCTTTTGAGAGTACAATTTGTACAGTCTGGATAGAGATTTCTGTGCTCTTGCACGCAGTCTAGAAAATATTATTTTTGCTCTTCCTTTGCAGTGATCAAACTATGAAAATCTTGCATAAGTTTTAGAGCTCTTTCAGCTGTATCATTGACTGCTCTTAAAGAAAGAACCATCATTTTCGTCTCTAAATAGGAAACATCTTCCCACGTACCTAGCTTTTTCCCAGAACTCTCAAACGAAAAGATTTTCGCTTTCTCTAACAGTCAATTTAACTTCGCGACTGTTTAAAAAAAAGTACTTCCAAAAACCTGACGGTTAGATGGTAACTTTGCAGCTGTTATTTGTTGTTTCACGGCCCCAACTAAGAAAAAATTGTTTTTTATTGCTTCCAAATCCAACTGTCATCTTCTTAATGTAAATCAATATTTGTTAATGGCGAGAATAAAAGAGATCAACTGATAAATACGGCGAGTGCGCGCAGCTCCTACCAACCGTAACCGTATGAACTTGTCTATGCAACTCGGCACGGGTTATCCTACTCCAAATAAGGTAAAAATTTATTTTTGAGTGTTTTAGGAGTAAATGAACAAAACTAAAACCTATGCGTTAAAAAATAAAAACTTTGAAAAATAAGGGACACCCTCCGACGCACAGTGGTCAAAAACCGCCCAAATGCGCTCAAAACTCAATAACATGTGATATTGTTGATTTAGAAACCTGAAATTTAATATTTCAAGTAGGACACGATTTTTCACTCGGATCACTTCAGACATTTTTTGCAGTCAACAACTGACTTGAGTACTGCAAAAAAAATCCATCTTCGATTTGATTCGAATGTTTACATAGAGATAACGCCCGCCAGTCTTACCGAGTTCGTTCACGTCTAGCACCGAAATAGGCAACTTTATGCAGCCAATTTCGGTCTGGGCTCTTTCTATACAAGTCAACGAAAAATCTAAGCCCGAAATTAGAGAGACGCAAAAAGTATAAGACAAAACGAAATTTGACACGTGTAATTTTTCTACTTTTTAAGTATCCCCGTCCACGTCGACGATTCTAAAAATAAAAAAAAATATTTTTTTTTGGCCTTCGAAAATCCCGTTAAAACAAGAAAAAAATGCGTCAACCTTATTGGTCTGAACAAGTAGAGTTGCAGGAACGATTTTGGTACATGAGGATTTGTGAATTTTCTTCGTTTCTTGTACTTCAATGATTAACCACCGTCCTGCAATCAACGGTGGGGGCCTAAAACTCAAGAAATGACACTCTCAGGAGGTCATTAACATTTATTTAAGGCCAAAATGTTCGGAGAAAATACTTCAAAAAATCAAGTTTTGAGCGGTTTTTGACTATTTTTGACCACTGTGCGACGTGTGGACATGCGACAAACCATTGACAGTAGAACATGTTATGGGCCTTTTTGCAAAAACTTAAAGTTACTTTTAGTAGTGATTGAAATGATTTTGTTTATTTATTTAAAGTTTAACGTCCATTATTACAAACTCAGAGTTTTAGGACGGGTTATATATAGGCTACCACCCTTTACTAGCCAGGGTAGGGTTGATGCCTTTTCTTTTTTCTAAAGCAAAGCCCCCGCCCCATAATGGGAATCGAACCCACGACCTTTGGCACGGAGTGTGCTACTCACGTCTTAGCACTCACGGCCACCGGTCCTCCAAAAGTGATTACTCATTTTGAATACTATATTTACATATATCAAATGGATTCTTCCTAGCCCTTAGCAATTTGTAAGTAATGGCCTAAATGAATATTTTTCATGAACGAATATTTTTTTTATAAAAAGGTTAATATTATTAAAAAATATCGATAAAAAGACAAATTAATTACTAGCTGGCAAAAATGATACAATGTCTTCTATAATATTCTTGGAAGCAGCTTCATTCTTATTTCTTTCTCTCCAAATTGGAACAGCTTCTCTTATAACCCAATCCCCCCTTTACAAACATATATATATATATATATACATATGCCTACAAACATAAATACACATACATATATACATACATACATATGTGGAAAAAGACAAAAACATAAAATACTAGAACATAATATATAGAAGTGAACATAATATATAGTGTTTGGATTATTAGGAAAACAGATATAAGAATAACAGATTACATATTAGATTAGATATAAGAATAACAATATGGGCTTACCGATGGGAAGATAGAGAACTATTCCTCACAAATGCGGGATCATTTCTGACAGTTAATACAGGGAAATATAGGAAGAAAGGAGTTGGTGAGGGGGAGGGGGGTTCTATGTTCTCTGTCCATCGGGTGGTCCAGAACCCCCCTCCCCCTCACCAACTCCTTTCTTCCTATATTTCCCTGTATTAACTGTCAGAAATGATCCCGCATTTGTGAGGAATAGTTCTCTATCTTCCCATCGGTAAGCCCATATTGTTATTCTTATATCTAATCTAATATGTAATCTGTTATTCTTATATCTGTTTTCCTAATAATCCAAACACTACATATTATGTTCACTTCTATATATTATGTTCTAGTATTTTATGTTTTTGTCTTTTTCCACATATGTATGTATGTATATATGTATGTGTATTTATGTTTGTAGGCATATGTATATATATATATATATATATATATATATATATATATATGTGTGTGTATATTTCAGTACTACATCCGTCCTACTTGTTTTTTACAGCCCTGATGAAGGCTTGAAGTTCTGAATTTTTCTTTTTCTTTTTAGTATTTATGAGTTTTCTTAATCTTTCTTTAGCCGTACAAATGGTGATTGACAATCCTAATGGAATACTTTTTAATTGAACGAGACAGTGACTCAATGTTCCATGTTTTAATTGAACGAGACAGTGACTCAATGTTCCATGTTTTAAAAACATTTTGTGTGAATGAAGGAATGGAAACACTTGCACGATAGAGGAGGCCGATTACCTCCCAACATTCTATTCTGTTGTTTTTACGGAAGTAGGGAATACAATTTTTCATAAATGGATTTTTTTTTTCTTTGTCAACTGATAAGGGCTGATTCTCGTCTATCTCAAACCTCACAGTCGGATCGAAAATAATTCCAGTGGATGCCTGGCGATCTATGACCACAATGTCTGTCCTTCTTGTCGAACCATCTTCGGCTATGCAGCTCACTTCTTCAAATCCAGTTTTCTTCCTGAACAAATCTGCATCATAGGTTCCCACCTTATGATGTCGATTTATTCTTAGAAGTTCCGATTTCGGAGAGAAACCCAGAACGTGGGGGCGGGTTGTAGGCTCGTTGTTTATTTAATTTAAAAAC
This sequence comes from Gonocerus acuteangulatus, assembly GCA_946811695.1. Taxonomy (NCBI): domain Eukaryota; kingdom Metazoa; phylum Arthropoda; class Insecta; order Hemiptera; family Coreidae; genus Gonocerus; species Gonocerus acuteangulatus. The sequence goes on along the minus strand of OX328123.1, from coordinate 13,376,331 downwards.
ATTTACTGAGGACCCAAGTAAAAAAAAAAAAAAAAGAAAGAAAAATCATTACTTTCTCTAGTTATGTATATCTTTGCCATTTCCTCTCTAGTTATGTATGTCTTTGCCATTTCCTCTCTAGTTATGTATATCTTTGCCATTTCCTCTCTAGTTATGAATAGCTTTGCCAGGTCCTCTGTTAATTTTTTTATTTGTTCCGAGCTAAGTTCTGTATAAAAAAAACTGTTCAATTTGTTCATAAGACCATTGATTTACCTAATAAGCGCATAAAACATGTTTTATAACCTATTTTGATGATTTAAATTGTTGTTTACTGTTTTTATTATTCTCTTTTGTAATTGTGTATATTTATTTTTTAACCAAACAAGGCTGCCAAAGAGCACGCCAAATCGTTTAAAATATAGATATTTATGAGAATCTGGCTTTCTTAACCGAATTCCCGCCATCCTAACCTAATAGCCATAAAATCTAGGAGACTTTTCATATTATTTTAAATGAAACTCAACTTACCAAAACATATGCCAAACCTTGGTGTAGGGTGCTTTAAGAAATGCAGCATTGTCCAGATTTTTCTGTGCTCTAAAAAATTATATATATTTAAAACAAAAACATATTGATACATAAAACAATTTTAGCCTTTTTATCAAATAAATATTATAATTTGCCAGTACATATAAAGATAAGGTAAAAATGCAGTTTCCAGCCCTCCAAACCGATTTCTTTCAAACTTTGCACAATAACGTATTTTGATGCACTAAACACGAATACGGTAAAAGAAAACGTCGGATTTAACTAGGAAAGAAGTTATAAAGCACTTAAGTTCACTGTTGTGCAGGTTATGAGAGCTGATGTAAACAACTAAATTTGTCAACATACGCATAAGCGGGTATAGAAAAGTTCGTAATAAGGAAGTTTAATTGAAATTTACCATAAATTATCGAAATTCATCAGCAGTTATATATTTACAATCATTTTTTTAAATAATGAAACACTCTTCACATTTCTTGTTTCGTTCATGAAAAGTATTATATCAGAAATCCCTTAATAATTAGCTAATGCCTTTATAATAGCAGAAGAATGTCTAGGACGAATGTCTAGGAATGCAGAAGAATGTCTAGGGCGATTTTAAGGGCAAACATGCTATGCGTTTCCGCTCGCTCCGCTCGCTCAAGAAGATAACAAAACCCCAGTGAATCCAACTCGCTAAAATTAATAGAATTCTATTAATTTTAGCGAGTTGGATTGACTGGGGTTTTGTTATTTTCTTGAGCGAGCGGAAACGCATAGCACGTATGCCCTTAAGCGACAGGTGACGACGGGTGAGAATGCCTTAAAATTAACAATATCTTTGAATAAATAGTTTCTGAACATTTCAAATGAGAGTTCTCTGTTTCCCAATATTACGTATCTGCGCATGCGCATGTTTACAAATACGCTGATGACGCCTAGTTTTATAACCTTCCTAACTTTAGTGCTTAATATTATATTCTATTAATTTTAGCAAGTTGGATTGACTGGGGTTTTGTTATCTTTTTGAGCAAGCGTAGCGAGCGGAAACGCATAGCATGTGTGCCTTAAAGTCGTCATTTATGCCTTAAAGTCATGTATGCCTTAAAGTCGTCACAAATTTAATTGTTTACATTAGCTCTCATAACCTGCACAACAGTGAACTTATGTGCTTAATAACTTCTTTCCTAGTTAAATCCGACGTTTTTTTTTATCGTATTCGTGTTTAGTGCATCAAAATACGTTATTGTGCAAAGTTTGAAAGAAATCGGTTTGGATGGCGGGAAACTTCATTTTTACCAAAGATAATTTTAGTACTCGGAGGCTATCTTCAGAATTAGAGAGTTTTTAGATACACAAGAGAAGTACCCCTAATGATGATTTGAATTTATTTAACTTGCTTTATAAGTACAAGTTCGGAATTCAAATTGACTTATGGCTAATTAATCTATAATATTACAACACTTAAAGTAAATTGTGGAGAAGTTATTCAGTAAATTAGCATGGGAATGGAAGAATTACCACTGATGCACTTAAAGTAAATTGTGGAGAAGTTATTCAGTAAATTAGCATGGGAATGCAAGAATTACCACTGATGCACTTAAAGTAAATTGTGGAGAAGTTATTCAGTAAATTAGCATGGGAATGGAAGAATTACCACTGATGCACTTAAAGTAAATTGTGGAGAAGTTATTCAGTAAATTAGCATGGGAATGCAAGAATTACCACTGATGCACTTAAAGTAAATTGTGGAGAAGTTATTCAGTAAATTAGCATGGGAATGGAAGAATTACCACTGATGCACTTAAAGTAAATTGTGGAGAAGTTATTCAGTAAATTAGCATGGGAATGCAAGAATTACCACTGATGCACTTAAAGTAAATTGTGGAGAAGTTATTCAGTAAATTAGCATGGGAATGGAAGAATTACCACTGATGCACTTAAAGTAAATTGTGGAGAAGTTATTCAGTAAATTAGCATGGGAATGCAAGAATTACCACTGATGCACTTAAAGTAAATTGTGGAGAAGTTATTCAGTAAATTAGCATGGGAATGGAAGAATTACCACTGATGCACTTAAAGTAAATTGTGGAGAAGTTATTCAGTAAATTAGCATGGGAATGGAAGAATTACCACTGATGCACTTAATGTAAATTGTGGAGAAGTTATTCAGTAAATTAGCATGGGAATGGAAGAATTACCACTGATGCACTTAAAGTAAATTGTGGAGAAGTTATTCAGTAAATTAGCATGGGAATGGAAGAATTACCACTGATGCACTTAAAGTAAATTGTGGAGAAGTTATTCAGTAAATTAGCATGGGAATGCAAGAATTACCACTGATGCACTTAAAGTACATTGTGGAGAAGTTATTCAGTAAATTAGCATGGGAATGGAAGAATTACCACTGATGCACTTAAAGTAAATTTTGGAGAAGTTATTCAGTAAATTAGCATGGGAATGGAAGAATTACCACTGATGCACTTAAAGTAAATTTTGGAGAAGTTATTCAGTAAATTAGCATGGGAATGGAAGAATTACCACTGATGCACTTAAAGTAAATTGTGGAGAAGTTATTCAGTAAATTAGCATGGGAATGCAAGAATTACCACTGATGCACTTAAAGTAAATTGTGGAGAAGTTATTCAGTAAATTAGCATGGGAATGGAAGAATTACCACTGATGCACTTAAAGTAAATTGTGGAGAAGTTATTCAGTAAATTAGCATGGGAATGCAAGAATTACCACTGATGCACTTAAAGTAAATTGTGGAGAAGTTATTCAGTAAATTAGCATGGGAATGCAAGAATTACCACTGATGCACTTAAAGTAAATTGTGGAGAAGTTATTCAGTAAATTAGCATGGGAATGGAAGAATTACCACTGATGCACTTAAAGTAAATTGTGGAGAAGTTATTCAGTAAATTAGCATGGGAATGGAAGAATTACCACAGATGCACTTAATGTAAATTGTGGAGAAGTTATTCAGTAAATTAGCATGGGAATGGAAGAATTACCACTGATGCACTTAAAGTAAATTGTGGAGAAGTTATTCAGTAAATTAGCATGGGAATGGAAGAATTACCACTGATGCACTTAAAGTAAATTGTGGAGAAGTTATTCAGTAAATTAGCATGGGAATGCAAGAATTACCACTGATGCACTTAAAGTACATTGTGGAGAAGTTATTCAGTAAATTAGCATGGGAATGGAAGAATTACCACTGATGCACTTAAAGTAAATTTTGGAGAAGTTATTCAGTAAATTAGCATGGGAATGGAAGAATTACCACTGATGCACTTAAAGTAAATTTTGGAGAAGTTATTCAGTAAATTAGCATGGGAATGGAAGAATTACCACTGATGCACTTAAAAGGGTTAAATAAATTTAATTGATAATTCTGAAAGAAACATTTTGAATGTCGGACTTAAACATTTTGATGATTCAGACATTAAAATCTTAAAATAATAAGCCTAAATGTCACCATTTACCTAAATGCCACCAGGAACAATGACCTTAAGTGGTAGAATTTCTGTTCTGCAAACAATTATTTATATTTAAAACATATTGATACATAAAACAATTTTAGCCTTTTTATCAAATAAGTATTATAATTTGCCAGTACATATAAAGATAATTTTAGTACTCGGAGGCTTCTTCAGAATTAGAGAGTTTTTACATATACAAGAGAGGTACCCCTTATGATGATTTGAATTTATTTAACTTGCTTTATAAGTACAAGTTCGGAATTCAAATTGACTTATGGCTAATTAATCTATAATATTACAACACTTAAAGTATATTGTGGAGAAGTTATTCAGTAAATTAGCATGGGAATGGAAGAATTACCACTGATGCACTTAAAAGGGTTAAATAAATTTAATTGATAATTCTGAAAGAAACATTTTGAATGTCGGACTTAAACATTTTGATGATTCAGACATTAAAATCTTAAAATAATAAGCCTAAATGTCACCATTTACCTAAATGCCACCAGGAACAATGACCTTAAGTGGTAGAATTTCTGTTCTGCAAACAATTATTTATATTTAAAACATATTGATACATAAAACAATTTTAGCCTTTTTATCAAATAAGTATTATAATTTGCCAGTACATATAAAGATAATTTTAGTACTCGGAGGCTTCTTCAGAATTAGAGAGTTTTTACATATACAAGAGAGGTACCCCTTATGATGATTTGAATTTATTTAACTTGCTTTATAAGTACAAGTTCGGAATTCAAATTGACTTATGGCTAATTAATCTATAATATTACAACACTTAAAGTAAATTGTGGAGAAGTTATTCAGTAAATTAGCATGGGAATGCAAGAATTACCACTGATGCACTTAAAAGGGTTAAATAAATTTAATTGATAATTCAGAAAGAAACATTTTGAATGTCGGACTTAAACATTTTGATGATTCAGACATTAACATCTTAAAATAATAAGCCTAAATGTCACCATTTACCTAAATGCCACCTGGAACAATGACCTTAAGTGGTAGAATTTGCCCATAAAAAAAATAAAATCTTGAATACTATTCAAATGTATTCATTTAAGAATCCTAAAATCGTCTAAATTGGCCAATTTTCAATCTGTAAGATACTTTTGTAAGCTTGAATTGAGAGTTTTTTTGTTTTTTTAATAAATATTACAAATATTTTAATTTAAAAAATGTTAATTGTTTCGCTATTACCTCAACAGCAAAATTCTTATGCAAAATCAATTGAACCGATTAAAACTAAATTGAGTCGATTGTTTTATTATATAATCAACATTTTTTCATTTGATGGATTTATCATACACATTGTCATTGTGCTCAACTGCAAATCAATTTTAATATTTCTTAATAATTTAACATTATAGACAATTTTATGGAAATCTTTTTGCGCCTTGGGAAGGTCTCTGGCATGAATACTTTCAGAGTTACTAGCGAAAGAAGTATTTATAAAATGTGATTTTTTCGGTTTTTATTCACATTTAAAAACAAATCCTACGGGACATTTTCGATTTACGCATATCTACCACAATTACTTTTATGCAAAGTCTTCCGAAGATATTCCCGCTAAAGTTAGCTTGCCTCCTCTCAACATTCAACTAAAAACACATGCACCATGGTCTACTGTCCAAGTTTCAGCAATCAAAATAAATAAAGGATATATATCTTACTAAAAACACTCCTAGGTGGTCGATAGAAGAGCAGAAACGCTCCTAGGTGGTCGATAGAAGAGCAGAAACACTCCTAGGTGGTCGATAGAAGAGCAGAAACACTCCTAGGTGGTCGATAGAAGAGCAGAAACACTCCTAGGTGGTCGATAGAAGAGCAGAAACACTCCTAGGTGGTCGATAGAAGAGCAGAAACACTCCTAGGTGGTCGATAGAAGAGCAGAAACACTCCTAGGTGGTCGATAGAAGAGCAGAAACACTCCTAGGTGGTCGATAGAAGAGCAGAAACACTCCTAAGTGGTCGATAGAAGAGCAGAAACACTCCTAGGTGGTCGATAGAAGAGCAGAAACACTCCTAGGTGGTCGATAGAAGAGCAGAAACACTCCTAGGTGGTCGATAGAAGAGCAGAAACACTCCTAGGTGGTCGATAGAAGAGTAGAAACTGTTTCAGAAGTAGTACGGAGAACTGCACAGCCCGACATTGCACAGCATATGTAACACTACTGACCCTTCTCTAAGACATTCTAACAGTTTCTTATCAATGGTTTCGTCATCACATTCATTAGGTTTCTATCTATGTCATTAGAACAGAGACAAACACTATATCATGGAACTGATTAAAACACACAACTTATGTACATATATGAATGTTTTTACGTGAACATATGTAAATATATTTTTGTTTGTGTCTCTAAGTATGTTTTTGAAAGGGTGCACGTAATGTTATACATCCTAACCCAAAAATGTTGGGGGATCCAGCCATACATTGAATGCAGATGTAATTTTATAATAGCAATTAATAATTTTTTTTACTATAAACTAACAGAGAATTGTTTTAAAGCGTATCTGGAGGCCCGGTTGCCGTGAGTATTAAGGCGTGAGCACTTGACGCTCCTTGCCAAGGGCCGTGGGTTCGATTCCCACTATGGGGTGGTGGCTTTTTTTGAGAAAAAAGAAAAGGCACCAGTCCTATCCTGGCTAGAAAAGAGTGGTAACCGATAGATAACCAGTCCTAAAAAATTCTCAATTAATAATTAAAAAATTAAATTAAAATTTAAATAACTAAAGCTCATACCGCGCTGGAACCAAGCGCCAGTATCAAGGTTCTTTAGTTTCACTTTTATTGTAGTACTTAATGGTACACGATATTTTTTGTTTCAATACCTGACGCGTAAATAAACAGAGCAGATGGTTTTCCAACACGGGAACAGGCAACATACAATTGACCATGCGAGAAACATGGGTTTTCTAGATTAATACCACAAACACTTAATCACTGTCCCTGGGATTTGTTTATAGTCAAACTGAGTTCATAGGTCCATTAGCAACACAGCTGCAGGCACTATAATGAATTCACAGCAGCTCGATTTAAACTTGCACCATTATTAGTCGAATGTCGGGCTTCACGGGTCTGTCTTAACCGAATTCCTTCACGTTCATTGCGATCTTCACGTCCCTGGGCACGTTTAGGGAAATCGGTTCAGTTGTTCTCGAAATTTGCGCTTACCAACACATTTAGCGATTCATTTTTATATAATAGACTAGCTGTTACCCGGTGTGCAATGCTACCTTACTACTTTATATTAAATATCTGTAGCCGGGCTTACCATGCTACACATGCTTCATATTAAATAGTTGTAACCCAGCTTCCATGGTACGCCTACTTTATATTATATATTTAAAAAAATGAATGATTATATTATATTTGTCCAAATTATGAGAATATAAGATAATAAATTGAGAGCTCGGCTGAAAAATTAATTTCCATTTTTTTAAGAGAAAGTGGGGTGGAAAATAAATTAATCCTTATTTTTTTAAAAAGTACCCTTACTTTTAAAATGGTATTACAATTAAATGATTCCAAATAATTTAATTGCAATACCGTTTTAAAGAAAATCCAAACCAAACTCCCTGTGTTTAATTTTTTTAAAGAAAAAAAAATTAAAAAAATTAATTAACGTTATGATTAGTTATAAGTTGTAATAACCTACAACTGAAACTATATTCTTTATTTTCATTGATTTTTTTTTTAAATATAATATTTATTTATTTTAAGGGCTTCGCATCTAAAGCTAAAACCTCAACCTTGCGCAAATATAATATTAATATGTTATATTGTTTACCTGTTCATGTAATAATCCGTAACTGAGTTTTTTTTATGAATGAAAAAGTAGGTAAGTCGTGCAGGGTGTATGTTATTTATGCCAAAAGGAAAGTTTTAAAAACATAGTTTGTTAATAGTCCTTTCTATTAAAGCTTCTGTTTCAAATTTTATGGTTCATGGGCTCTTCTATAAGGATAGTCCTTCTATCATAGGAAATAGGGGCCTCTAAGAATAAAAACAAATTTAAGATATTTTTCTTGCAGTTATGGACAACAATGAATTAAAGGTATTTGGGAATTTCAATAACGACATTGACTTGGCGAGCAACAATATTTTTACCAGAATTGCAACCGTATTTAAACATTTAGTCCAAGAGCTGGTAACACACTTTTCAAGTGTTTTATGTGCCTTGAAATTGTGCTATAGTGGGTCTCTAGTGTAGATAAAAAGTTAAGTATGTGGTTGCTGGACATACCTTGAAACACCAGGTACTGCACATAGGGGAAAGGTGTTAAAAAAATATGTCACTAAAATGGTATTTTATTCAGAAGCCAACAATCTTTAATGTATAATTAAGGCAAGTTGCTTTATTTCTAGAACAGCCACAACTGTCCTGTCCAGATGATTGGTGCTCATCCCACCAAACAAAAAAAAAAAAAAAAAAAAAAACGAAATTACGACATGCAATACACCAAAATTCCAAGGTGCATAAAACACTTCATGAAATGTGCGTTACCAGCTATCCGACTAAATGGTGACAGTCAGAGGATATAACTATCCCAGACAAAAGGAAGCATATGGCAGAATATAATGATTAAATTATTATGGATATTAAATTAATAAAAAATTGCATGGAAAATTTAATTACTTATTCATTTATTAGAACACCACAATTCACGTGACTTCCTCTTCTTATAAAAATAATATTTTAATACATTAATTTATCTGCAAAAAAATAGCATGTAAAAGAAATATTATAAGAAGAATAACTTTATTAAAAAAAAAATTAAAGTGAGGCTGCCCAAATTAATAGGGTTGCTAAACCATACAGCTCTTATAATAATAATATATTGTTTCAAAATGTGGTGAAAATTAATTCATTTATATACATTCATTTGTATGATTATAAACATTTATATAATTTATTATGTACATCTATCTATATGCGAATAAAACAATAAGTTAAATATAACAACATTTAATATAATATTTTAATAATATTTGCATATGTATGTGAGAGAATTAATTTCAAGTTCATAAATTTAAGTCCTTTACAAAATGACATTGTTCACAAAGGAGTTTTTAATGTTTAAAAAAATCTTTATGTTTAAAACAAAAAGTTATATCTTTTTGGAACTTTAAACTTCACTTAAAGCTACATATTCTGCATATGGAGACTCTTCTGTACCATCTTTTTTCTTTCTCGATTTCCAGTATAATACATTACCAAATAACCTAATAAGAAAACCAGTGGTGGATTTTCCTTCTAAATGATCATTTAAGAATATAGTCTCTACATCCATCTGTTCAACATTTAGACCCATTTGATATCTTCAACTTCCTTATTTCAACAAAATCTCAAGCATTATTTTGTTTCAAACTATCTATTTCTCTATCCCAAAAATCACAATGGCTTGAACTTTATCAGATTCGCCCTCAGCCAATCCAATACAGCTTATGTTTTCTTGGATAACATCAACATGCCTAGCGACAATGATTTTATTATTCAAAAGTACTTTATATCCCACTTCACTATACTCGATTAAAATGCACATATTCACCTTTTTATCCCATTTAGAAGTTATTATTTGTTCTGGTTTCCTAACAAAATTTTTACTACCATATAAATTAAAGTTAGAAGCATCTGGTTTCTTTCCAAAACAGATTTCATAGGGTATTTTATTGTCAATGGTGTTAGCTAAAGAGGGATTTTTCAAATAAGTTGCTGCACATACCATTTCTGGCCAACATTTTTTTCTACAATATCTTCTGCCAGTAAGCAATGAGATATATTCATAATTGTTCTAGTAAATCACACCGTTTAACTCATGAATTCATGGGGCAGGGATTAATTTTGATACCCTTTTTTTTGGTAGTCATAATTCTTACTATTTAATATTCCTTTCCAATGTCACACCTCATAATACCAATTTCCTAAGTTTTCAACCTCATTTACTTATTGAACAAAGGAATGAAAAACTTCTGTTTTAGGTTTAATAGTTTAAATCCTAGCAATCTTACTATTTATTTATTTATACATCAGTGAGACCGCGACAAAGGGAATTCATCACTAAACACTTAAATAACAATAAACAATACTGAACAATTATGAAGAAATTAACATGAGGGCAATCTTACTATAATCATCTATAAATGAAACAAAATATTTTTCACCTTTGAGACTCCTAGTTAAAAAAAGGTCCACATCAGTGTAAACAATTCCAAAATACTTTTAGCCTTGTTCTTATTGTTTTCCAAAGGGACACGGTCCATTTTACAATACAAGTTTTATAAATTTATAACATGTCCAGATAAACTGATTGTTTCATTTCAGTTGTTTGAATTTTATTTTTTTAACATAATCTGAAGTTTCTATGTACAATTTACTATGCTGTTGATTCCTTTAGGTATAATCTATCAAATTTCTTAATTATGTCTTAGGCTGTTGTCAAATCACAAAGAAATTCAAACTGTTTATTTGATCTTGCTGATCCCAATCTTCACCAACTTTGGTCTCCTTTGCCTTTTCAATGACATTTACACACCTCATCAGTTTAAAAAAAAAAGTTAAGTGTTTTTCCACATACTAAAACCCTCTCCATCAAATACCAGTACAAACATATTCATTTAACAGAAAAGCGAGTGAGAGATTATTCAACCGAATACTATAACCGACATTGCAACCTTCCTTTACTAAAGAGAAAAAACTACCTCTCAACAAAAGTTTTGAAATTATTATAGTTCTGAATAGAAACATGACCACTTAATTATATTATATTAGTCCAAATTATGATTAGATAAACACAGAACATTTTTATGATATACTTATTTATACGATATTAGTCTATATTCTGGTTAGAGCAGTGTTGCCCTAGGCAATCAAATGAAAATTGATTTGATATGAAGAAAACTGATCTGATATTAAGGAAATTAATCTTAAAAAATATGATATTTTATTATATGATATCTTATATGATATTTGTCCAAACTCTGAGAATATAAACCTACTATTTAGATAAACAAACAAAGGTTTTTTTATTGCACTTCTTCTTAGAAGGAGGGGCAACACTGGAAAGAAAATGGCGATTTCTGACTATAAACTCTTCTGTATATGACAGTTTCGAACTCGTTACTTCCAAACTATGAATCCTAGAAGATTTTGAGCTAGCCTACGAGATTTCCCGGATCAAGACGTATCTATGTGCGAAGTTTGGTCAATATCAGTCAAACGATGTGGATTTGTATAAGGAACAAACAAACAGAAAAACAGAAAAACAGACACGTGATTTTTATATATATAGATATACAAATACGTTAACTGTTAAAAATATTATAGTTGAGAACATATGTTTTTATTTTAATATGAATTTGCGTTAAGGAAGTAAAAAAGACCCAAAAAGTGTTGTTTTATACTTTTTCGGGATATTTTTTAAATTTTTCTCTCCGTAAGAACCATCCTCGTATTTCAAGGAATATTATAAAAAAAGAATTAGCGAAATCGGTTCAGTTTTTCTCGAGATTTGCGCTTACCAACACATTTAGCGATTCATTTCTATATAATAGATAACGTTTCTTACAACTATATAGCTCAAAGTAAATAAGACTTTTTTGTTTCAAAATAAGGCGCTTGGTTCCTTTCTGATTAACACGATCCAAATGTACTCTTGTAAATAACTGTTAACAAACCATATTGTTTTTATTGGCTACAGTTTTAAAGTTAATGTTATTGTTTTTATTATTATTTATGTTAATGTTAATGTTATTGTTTTTATTGGCTACAGTTTTAATGTTATTATTTAATGAGCTCAGTAGTGAATTTAAGAAATACCACCTACTAAGCATAGAAACCTTCGATTAGGTTGAATGTTGGAGGTATGAAGGAGGAGTTGAGAGGCCAATCAATCTTCCGGAAGTATATTAGTCCCGAAAATAATTTGTAGTGTAATAATTAATTTGTAACTGTTACACTACAATAAGATATGCGCTAGTGTTCATATTTTAAAATAATTTATAAGAAAGGCACCTAGAAGATTATAAACATTTTTCAATGTAATTTAATAAACTAGGGAAACAAAAATCTTCATTTAAAAAAGAAATGCATTGAAATCGGTTACGTTTCAGAGGCTGTAGACGTTTCTGAAACAAAATATATCGTTTTCCCAACTGTGCGTCGGTCATCCGATATCGATCTCGCAAAAGAAAAGTATGAACGGCTGGTAATTGGAAGTCATCGGATCGGATCGGGTCGAGAGATATGTAGCCACCTCCATTAAAATGCTTGTCTTTGTTTTCCTTATGGGAGTCGGTGGCTACCGGTTTGGATCTGATCAATTCAATTTGTAAAATTGGATGCAAACATTTAAAATGTAATTAGATGCATACATTTAACATTTTGTTCTAAGCTTTAGTTGAGGATGATCATAAATAAATACTAAAAAAAGAAAAATATTTTGATGTTGCGCATTATATAATAAACGGTTTCTTTGTTCTCTGTGAGGAGGAAAAAACGAGTGCCACAGATCTGCACAGTTCCTTTCCCATGAATCATATGGAACAACCATAGAAATACAACAAGAGGCTTTATAAAATCATACCAGAATACAACTAAAGCTTTCAGGACCGTTTTTCATAATCGCCGTAAGAACCGTTCCCTAAAGAAGCTTATAACGGATTTTATGAATGAGATTCCGAGGACTTTTGGTCCTATTTGTGTCAATTTACAGTAAAAAAAAAACATACTCCTCAAAGCATTAAGGTTTTCAGAAATGACTGCTTTTATTTCCATTATCCTGGCTTCTTCTCTGAAGAGAATTATAAAGCATTCACATACGTAGGAAATGTGTAATCCTAGGAAGTTAAAATAATATTACCGTTATAAACAATGAGTTCATAGATAGTGAAGTAAATGTTATCTATCTTACAATGCTAAAAAAAGGTCTAAAGTCGGCCATCTTACCATGACAAGAAACGCCAAAAATTTGAATTTCTAAATAATAATAATAAGATTCTAAATAAAAAAGTCCTTCACGCAGGAGCTGCATAACTAAGCACTTTCCTGATAATTGGGTAGTGTCGAGTGCATTCCTGAATAATTTGCTTAAAATAATCTACATAGACAAATAAAATAAAAACATAAATAACACCTGTTTCAATTCAATTCAAACATAGTACAAAGTAAATCCCCCCCTTCCGATAGACCGATTTAGTTCATTTTTACAACACTTCTTCCTTATTAGATACCCAGGACGTAAACCGCGTTTCGCTACAATACAGCAGAAATTACGACCGGTATGAGCAAATTAGTAATTTGGGTCCGGAGTAAACCCCCTCACCTAATGAACCGATTTAGTTCATTTTTACAACACATTTCTCTCTTTAGTTGACCAGAACGAATACCGAGTTTCGTTGAAATATAGCAAAAATTACGAATGGTATTAGCAAATAACTACTTTGGCTCCGGAGTAAACCCCATCTCCGGATGGAGGGATTTTGTTGGTTAACGAACTCGATCAATCGTTTGATAGGGGAATACTACATACCAAGTTTCGTGGCGAAAAAACAAAAACTCTGGCCTGTATCGTGTTAACGGACACGTATATAACTATATATATATATATATATATATATATATATATATATATATATATATATATATATATATATATTTTTTTTTTTTTTTTTTTTTACTGGGATCATTTTCGGTGTCTACTAGGTAGGAACGATAAAGATTCGAAGAAATTTATCAAAAATTCCGTCATGAGTGCAACCTCAATAGCTACTTTCCTTCAGAGGAAAGTGCTAAAATGAACCTAAAGGAATATGTATGTATATATTAATAATTAAATTTTGCAAAAAAATCTTGTTGCTTAGCACAAGATCGGTGGTAGAGCACTCGACTAATGAACTGGAGGACCCAGGTTCAAAACCCGAGCGTGCACTAAAATTTTTTTCTTCCAGTGTCATCGTTCGAGGGTTGGATTTGGGGTCCCAGATCGTCCCTAGGCTCACCAAGCCTTTAATTAATTAAATAACGGGTACCTTTAAAGGGATAAACCAGGCGGCCGGAGCATAGTACTGACCACACTATCTCTCTAGTGTGCCGTATGGTCGAGAATCTGATACCTCTACAGTACGCATAGGGAATTAATGGCCGCTGAGAAGGTGGCATGTAGGCAACGAAATATGTAGTGCAATCAGAAAATAAAAGTCCGTCACGCAGGAGCTGCATAACTCAGCACTTTCCTCAGAATTTGGGTAGTGTAGACTGCTTTCCAGAACAATTTGCTTAAAATATCCTACATAACTAAAATAAAAACGTGAATAGTTCTCATTTTGTAATGAGTAACTGATCAATTATTAATTTACATCCAGAGTTATGTTTACACATGGTACCTACTACACTACGTAATAAATACAAAAATCCTCATATTATCGTATTTTGATCTAACGCAGGAACAGGATACAGTCACACTAGTGGTAGAAAGCGCTCCTTGCGGCGGCTTTGTGAACCTACGTCTGCCGGCTTTTCTATTCAAATATATTACAAATTAAACCCCCGCTTTCCGATTGACCGATTCAGCTCATTTTTACAACACTTCTTTCTCATGAGTTACCCACGACGTATACAGCGTTTCGTTACAATACAGCAGAAATTACGACCGGTATGAGTATATTAGGAATTTGGGTCCGGAGTAAACCCCCCCTTCTAATGAACCGATTTAGTTTCTTTTTACAACACATATTTACCTGTAGATTACCACTACGAATACCGAGTTTCGTCGAAATATACCAAAAATCACGGCTGGTAGTGGCGAATTGGTATTGTGGGTCCGGAGTAAACCCCCCCTCCTAATGAACCGATTTCGTTTATTTTTACAACACATATTTACCTGTGGATTAGCACTACGAATACCGAGTTTCGTCGAAATATACCAAAAATCACGGCTGGTAGTGGCGAATTGGTATTGTGGGCCCGGAGTAAACCCCCCCTTCTAATGAACCGATTTAGTTCATTTTTATATCTCACTTTTCTCTCTATAATAACACTACGAATACCAAGTTTCGTTGAAATATAACAAATATTACGGCTGACATAGTCAAATAAGTGTTTTGGGTTCGGGGTAAACCCACCCTTCCGGTGGACCGACTTTGGTGGTTAACGAACTCGTTCAATTGTTTGCTAATTGAATGCTATATACCAAGTTTCGTGACGAAAAAACAAAAACTCTGGCCGCTATCGTGTTAACAGACACATATATATATATATATATGCATATATATATATATATATATATATATATATATATATATATATATCTATATATATATATATATATAAATTTTAACGGGGGTCATTTTCGGTGTCTAGTAGGTAGGATCGATAAAGATTTGAAGAAATTTTTCAAAAATTCCGTCATGAGTCCAACCTCAATAGCTACTTTCCTTCGGAGGAAAGTGCTAAAATGTTACAAAAGAAAAACGGCCGTCACGCAGGAGCTGCATGACTGTACACTTTCCTCAGAATTTGGGTTGCGTAGACTGCATTCCTAAATAATTTGCTTAAAATAATCTATATAAATAAAATAAAAGTCCGATTCGCAGGAACTGCGTCATCTTAGCGCGGTTCCGTTCTTATCTCTAGTGTTTACGAAGGCATAGAATAGAAACAGTTATTACTTTATTTAGATCAATAGCGAAACAGCTATCCAAATGAAATCTCAAACAAACCAGTCTTGAAAGGTCTTGATTTACAATCTTACCTGTATGGGTCAGCTATACCATAAGTCGGGCAGAAAGGCCTCCGCTCAGAGGCATTTGGAAAGCCTTGGGATCTCTCTCTTTGAACGCTACATTTCTAACAATAAATTGATCTTCTTATTTTACTTAATCTGTTTTATTGTCAAATACATTATCTGACTATAAGCAATTTAAAAATAACAAGGAATAAAACAGACAAAAAGAACAGTTCGAATAAGCGAAATCAATTACTTTAAAGTTTTAAGCACTTATTTCTCCGATTGACATCGCCTAATCAAAACTTTCATTAGAACCTTTTTTGTAGAGCATTTAGTGAGCTTTCTAATGGTCATCTTCCGTTTCCCAAGATTCTCAACCTTTTTCGAGATATTAAGGAAAGTATACAAAGTTACTAAAACTTTTTATGTCTGTTAATAAAATATTTTATTCTAACCCTTCCTAAACTCCAAACGTAACAAAAATTTCAACATATTAGTTTTAATTAATGTAGAAAATGTTTCAACTGAATCCCATAATTCTAAGTACCAAAATCAAAGAGAAAAAGAACAGTTCGAATAAGCGAAATCAATTACTTTAAAGTTTTATGCACTTATTTCTCCGATTGACATCGCCTAATCAAAACTTTCTTTAGAACTATTTGTGTAGAAAATTTAGTGACCTTTCTAATGGTCATCTTCCGTTTCCCAAGATTCTCAACCTTTTTCGAGATATTAAGGAAAGTGTACAAAGTTACCAAAACTTTTCATGTCTGTTCATAAAATATTTTATTCTAACCCTTCCTTAACTCCAAACGTAACATAACTTTCAACATATTAGTTTTAATGAAATTAGAACATGCAGATAATGTTTCAACTGAATCCCGTGATTCTAAGTACCCAAACCAAAAACGGAATTCAAAAACTATTTTTCCAATTTTCTCGACAACGGTTAAAGCTATCGCCTTGAAAATGGTTTCATTCGTTTTTCTAGCCCAAGAAGCCTATAAAAAGAGTACTTACAAGCTTATGAACTCAAAAACGTAAGCGTTACGATTTTTTCTGCGCGAATTTCGCCCCAAACGCCATCTTCCAGTGGGCGGATTTTGCTGGTTAACGAACTTGACCTTTCAAATTGGACGACGGATTTTTGTACCAAATTTCATCAAAATCGGACCATCAGGGAAGCCAGAAATGAGCGAACAGACAAATATATATATATATATATATATATATATATATATATAAATAAATATATACATATATATATATATACAAATTTGAACCACCGTTATTTTCGGTCTCTAGGGGTTCTGAAACGCGAAATTTTCTAGTCGGCACTTCCGGATTGTTTCATTGTATCCCCTATGGGGGAGGGAGGAACCGCGCTAAAAACATGCAAAGTTCTGCTCTTTTACATTTTTATGAGCAACTCCAACCAAATTATTTTAATTAATTTCCTACTCTACTTAATGCCGATGCCTTTAATTAATTTTCTAAACCACTTAATAAATTTACGAAATCATCACATTTTCGTCTGAGGCAGGAACGGGATACAGCCCCCACTAGCGGTAGACGTGAGAAGTAATATCAAGATAGAGCTTTGCCAACTTACGTTTCCCTGGAAAATTCTAATTAAACATAGTGCTATGTAAAGCCCCTTACGATAGACTGATTTACTTCATTTTTACAACACTTATTTATAATTAGAGAAACAAGAAGTACTCCGAGTTTCGTTCCAAAGCAACCGAAATTACGATCAGTATGAGCAACTTAGTCATTTCGCTCCGGAGTAAACCTCCCCCAACCTAATAAACGAATGTAGTTTATTTTTACAACATATTTTTCTCTTCAGGTGAAATTAGTGTTTTAGGTACGGTGTAAACCCCCCTCCTGGTGGACCGATTTTGGTGGTTAACGAACTCGTTCAATCGTTTGCTATTTGAACGCTATATACCACGTTTCGTTAAGAAAAAACAAAAACACTGGCGGCTATCGTGTTAACAAACACACACACATATATATATATATATATATATATATATATATATATATATATATATATATATATAAATTTTAACGGGGATTATTTTCGGTTTATACTAGGTAGGATCGATAAAGATTTGAAGAGAGTTTTCAAAAATTACATCATAAGTGCAACCTCAATAGCTACTTTCCTTCGGAGGATATTACAAAAAAGGAAATACTATTTTATGACCTACACCATATACATATATATTTATATATATATATATATATATATATATATATATATATATATACATATATATATATATATATATATATATATATATATATATATATAGACGCATAAATCCGAACAGGGGTCATTTCCAATATCTAGTAGGTAGGATCAATAAAGATTTAAACAAATTGTAAATCATTTTCATTATTGGAAGCTGAATAGCTTCGGAAAGACCTAAGTGCTACAAAAGCAGCATTCTTCTCATCAGTATCTCTTAATTCCCTCAATTAGATAGTGAATTGCATAACAAATAATTATTTCCTGCAAAAGTAACTGATTCCTCCAAAAGAAAAGTGAATGGTTTGAAAGTAAAAGCCGTGCCTTCCATTAAAGTGTTGATCTTCCTTAAAGTGAATAATAGTCTCCTTGCTCCTGATTAGATAACGGTATCATTGGACCGATACAGGATTGAAAAGATATTCTCTATTTTTATCGCTTTTTACATCATGTTTACTTAATTATCTATCATTTTCCGCTCATTTCTACTGTAACCAATGTATAAATTGTTTCTTCTATGCTGATTGTTATGCTTCAGGAAAACAATAGTGTTTACCCTCATATAAATTTTTTTTAGCACAGACCAATCATTATAAAATGTTTGAAAAGTATATCTACGAATCTCTTAAGATGACAAGGGCCAAATTGTTTGGTACCTCTTGATTATATTATCGCCTAGTATAAATATAAATATTTATTTAAATTTTAACGTCCACCCTTTTCTAGCAAGAATGAGGCCGATGCCTTTTCTATTTTCGAAAGAAAATCCATCACCCCTGTTTGTGCCCACGTCTTAGGGTCCAACTACATTGGACCCGATCCGACAGCCACCGACTGTCGGTAGAAAAACGAAAACAAGCATCTCAACGGAAGTGCCGACATTTGTCCGATTTTCGGCCGTTCAAACTCGTTCGTTTCTAAACCGGACGACCGACGCAAAAAGGCGCGAAACGATATACTGTTTTTAAAAACGTCTACAGCCCCGACATCTTAACCGATTTCAATGAATTTTTCTACAATGAAAGCTAATAAAATTTAGAACAACTTTGTCTAGTCACATTTTTTGTTTTTTGTTTCCCTTGTTTATAAAAAAATACGCGGAAAGATGTTTATAACCTTACAGCTACGTTTCTTATAAGTTACTTTGAAATATGAATACTAATTCTTCTCTTATTGTAGTGTAACAAATAGAAATTAACTGTTATGCAAAGATTTTTTTTTTTTCGGGACTGATATACTTCCGGAAGATTCATTGGCCTTTCAACTCCTCCTTTATACCTCCAACAAGGAAATCGAAGGCTTTCATGCTATTTCTTAAATTAATCACTCGTTTTAACTTCTATACGAGTTCCTTAGTGACAAGTTGATACAAAATCGGGTCGGATCGGGTCGAGACTAATGTAGGCACTCACGTCGGCCGTTCTCTCAAGCGATATCGGATCGGATCGGATCGAGACAAATACGGGTCTAATCTAGGAGCAGCCTTAGCAAGCACGGCCACAGATCCTCGTACTTACAGAAAAAAATATTTAAAACGAAATGATAAAATCACAAGCACTTGTGTTTGGATAAGCACTTATGTAGACAAAATTGGTAGTCCAGGGCGCATTTGTAATAACGTACTTATCCATACATGGATGTTGGGGGAGGGGCAAGCTAATTTTTACAATTTTATTTACAGAATAACTCAAATAACATCTAAAAATTCGCGGAATATGTTTTTTTTTTGTAATATAAAAACTTTAAAAAAAATTGAATTAACTTCTTTCGCTCGTAACACCGAAAGTACTCACTATAGGGACATTCCCAAGGCGTCAATAGATTTTTAATTAAATTTCAGAGTTGTTAACATTTATTCACTTCAAAATGTATAGAAAAAGAGCAAAAAAAAAAAAGAAGTTTTTTATATTTAATATTAAATAACCATTATCATACAAAGTGGTACGATTTCTGCCCAAGAAAGCATTAGAATGAATTAGGTACGATTTAGAATTATCTATACAAAAGTGGTTTACATGTATACAAAAGTGGTATTTGTTTTACTTAAACCACTATCCTTGATATTATTTTTTCAAATGAAACATCAACGTTTTTCTTTTCAGGGCACATCAACACCTAGGCCATTTCCACCAGGCTGTATAAAGGTTCCTAAACATCCATGGTAGACCAGGGTATTTTTCCAACCAGCCGTGACATGAAAAAATTCAATCTGCTGCAGGTGGGACTCGAAACCCCATCTCACGCTTGAGAATCCAAAGTGTTAGCCTCCGGACCTTATTTTCTTATTGTTTCATTTTTTATTTTTTTCAGTTTGAAGCACAATCGCAACGAAACTACAATAAAATAAATATCTTTCCTTGTAGAAAAAGCAATCAAAATTATTTGTTCTTTCTCTCCTAGCCTTGACTCGTATCATTAGCTCCATGCTATTGAAGTGTGGAGTAAATGACGAGTTAATAGATTCCAGGTAAAGCCCAGAAGAAGGGTGTAATCTTGGGGCGAGGGGCAAATGGGATTTTAGAAATAAAGAGGATTTTCAAAAAAAGAAAAATTGCCTCTTTCTGAAATAACTATACTCGCGCACTTTCATTACGCTTCGGCAAACTTCTTCACTCTCTAAGCAAGGAGGACTTCTGTTATATTCTATTAGGCGTTCAGAAATTGGAATATGTAATTCACTTCTTCGACGATCTCATTAAAAAAAGTTATTTTTCTCTATATTTGCAAGAAGGTTTAATAATAATTTCATTATTATTTACTGTATCCCGCTTCAATGTCGATTACACAAAGAACAGTATCATCTGAACTAAAATAACCATGCTGATTTGTATAGTTATGCCATTTTTATTTGAAGGATTCACCTATAAAAAGTCCGTCACGCTGGAGCTGCGTAACTAAGCACATTCCTCAGAATTTGGGTAGTGTAGACTTTTACTTAATATTTTAAGCTGCTTGAAACAGTTCTTCTCTTTTACATTTTTAATGAGCAGCTGTTTCAATTATTAATTTTGTAATTAGTTTCCCTCCAGAGTTTTGGGTATACGTGGAAATACAATCCTTAATAAATAGACAAAACTTAACATTTTCGTCTATTGGTCTTTTTGAATAATAAAAGCGTCTCCATAAACAGTTTAGGAATAAGGTAGAGCGCACCTAGTGTCAAAAGTTAGAACCCTGCAATCCAAAAAGTCATAACAAAACGGAGGTGCTCCTAGCGGCAGCTTCACATAACTCCAAACGGCCGCTTTGCCAAACGAACCCCTCCCCTTTCGATGGAGCGATTTAGTTAATTTTTGAAATATTTTTTTCTCATAAGATAAACAGGAGATATACCGCGTTTCATTACAATACAGCAGAAAATACGACCGGTAAGAAAAAATTAGTAATTTGGGTCCGAAGTACCCCCCCCCCCCCCCCACTCTACTAATAAATCGATTTAGTTTATTTTTCTCTGTATATGACCATAGAGAATACCGAGTATCGTTGAAATGTAACAACAAGTACGGCTGGTAGTCGCGATTTGGTAATTTGAGTCCGGAGTAACCCCCCCCCCCTCCTAATAATCCGATTTAAGTTATTCTTGCAACACATTTTTCTATTAAGATTATTATTCATGTTCCATAGCAAAACAAAGAATAATACGGCCGGAATGTGGAGAGAATTATTTTGTCTCGTAAACCCCCTTCTCGGGTGGACCGAATAGATGGATGGATGGATTGGGCTTTAGAGCAAAGAGCTTTCAGAGCATCATTGCCCGATCTCATTTATGTCACACTCACGTTTGTATTTTCTCGGAAAAAATATACTTATGGTTTACAGTTATTATTATTTATTTTCTTGCTTTATTTTTTATTTTTATTTTTTATTTATTTATTTATTTTTTTTTATTTATTTTTTTTTTTTTTACTAGTATAGAAACTTCAATTTGAATGAATCGTATTTCTTTAGATATTCACACATTTATATATATATATATATATATATATATATATATATATATATATATATATATATATATATATATACACACACACATGCACACATATACACATCCACACACATACATATATATATATATATATATATATATATATATATATATATATATATACATATATACATATATACACATATATATATATATATATATATATATATATATATATGTGTGTGTGTGTGTGTGTGTGTGTATATATCTATATGGACCGAATAGAAGCAGTTATTGGTTGAAAAATTTCGTGAATAATATAAAATGTTTTCATTAGTTGTCCTTTCGTTAAGTAACCTATAAACCTATAAAGCGAGATCCGCAAGCATATAAACTCGAAAACGTAAGCGAACGAATTGCGATCCAAAAACCGTGTTCCAGTTGACGGATTCTGCTGGTTAACGAACTAGACCTTTTAAATTAGAGGAAAGCTTTTTGTACCAAGTTTCATCAAAATCAGACCATTTTTAGCACTTTCCTCCTAAGGTAAGTAGCTATTGAGGTTGGACTCATGACGGAATTTTCAAAAAATTTCTTCAAATCTTTATCGATCCTACCTAGTAGACACTGAAAATGACCCCCGTTAAAATTTATATATATATATATATATATATATATATATATATATATATATATATATATATATATACAGGGTGTCCCGTAAATGTCTAGTCATATTGAGAGGGGTGATAGAGGACCCTTCGGGGAACAAAAAATGTTCTATGTCGATTTCCCGAATTCTCGCCCATAAGGGAGAAAACGTCGTTTCATTGTTTTATCGAGACAAACGTGGTTTTTAGAAACATAATCGTTGTAGTTCCGTCCCAGGTGGTACTACTAGAAAGGGAGTGAAACCAATCGAAAGCTGAGTAAATTTACTATAAGACTAGTTGAGAGTAAACGTAAAAATGAATGAATGTAAGTATGTATATCTTACAAAAAGTAGGCAATTCTAAATTTCCTGACTTTTTATTGATATTTCTTTCCAGCGTTACTCCTCAATGGGCAGGATCTGAGATTTCCGGGTTTCAGAAAAACTTTCACATTTAACCAGCTTTTCATTCATGTATCACAATCCTGTGTTATTGAAGTATTTGAACGGTTTAAGTACAAAAGTTTAAAAAAAAACATGGATCTGTGAAAAGAAAATTATATTTTTTTCTTCAATTTATTCAAAAAGCTGAAGGGAAATATTTATTTTTATAAATGTTTACAAAAATATTAAGTAAATATTTACTTAAAACAATAAAAAAAAATTACTCCCACGAATATAAAAAAAATTCCTAAAACAGTAAATAAATAAAATACACATTTATTTTGAATTTGTTAATTCAGGTAACTAATACTGCGTCCAGGAGGCGGCCATTAAGGAACCCCAACCATACATTAACCTCAAAAATTATTATTTTTACCTAGATCACACATTTGAACACATTTTTACAGGTACTTATATTTAGAAAACAAATGCTTTACCTTAAATTAATACTGATGGCTACGCTTGTGAAACTCACTGGGATTCTGAGCCCATGCGTTTTTGTTGTGGTAATTAAAAATTCTATCCCTCATAAATAATATGTACATAGTCCTGTAAAAATGTGTTCAAATGCGTGATATAGGTAAAAATAGTAATTTTTGAGGTTAATGTATGGTTGGGGTTCCTTAATGGCCGCCTCCTGGGCCCAGTATTAGTTACCTGAATTAATAAATTCAAAATAAATGTATTTACTGTTTTAAGATTTTTTTTTATATCCGTGGAAGTATTTTTTTTTATTCTTTTAAGTAAATATTTACTTAATATTTATGTAAAAATTTATAAAAAAAATATTTCCCTTCAGCTTTTTGAATAAATTGAAGAAAAAAATATAATTTTCTTTTCACAGATCCATGTTTTTTTTTAAAACTTTTGTTCTTAAATCGTTCAAATACTCCAATAACACAGGGTTGTGATACATGAATGGAAAGCTGGTTAAATGAGGAAGTTTTTCTAAAACCCGGAAATCTCAGATCCTGCCCATTGAGGAGTAACGCTGGAAAGAAATATCAATAAAATGTCAGGAAATTTAGAATTGCCTTCTTTTGGTAAGATATAAATACTTACATTCATTCATTTTTACGTTTACTCCCAACTAGTCTTATAGTAAATTTACTCAGCTTTCGATTGGTTTCACACCCTTTTTAGTAGTACCATCTGGGACGGAGCGATTATTCTTCTAAAAAGTACGTTTGTCTCGAAAAAACAATAAAACGACGTTTTCCCCCTTATGGGCGAGAATTCGGGAAATCGTCATAGAACATTTTTTGTTCCGCTAAGGGTCCTCTATCACCCCTCACAATATGACTAGACATTTACGGGACACCCTGTATATGTGTCTGTTAACACGATAGCGGCCAGAGTTTTTGTTTTTTCGTCACGAAACTTGGTATATAGCATTCAATTAGCAAACGATTGAATGAGTTCGTTAACCACCAAAATCGGTCCACCGGAAGGGGGGGTTTACCCCGAACCCAAAACACTAATTTGACTATGTCAGCAGTAATATTTGTTATATTTCAACGAAACTTGGTATTCGTAGTGGTAATATAGAGAGAAAAGTGAGATATAAAAATGAACTAAATCGGTTCATAAGGAGGGGGGGGGGGGGTTTACTCCGGACCGACAATACCAATTCGCCACTACCAGCCGTGATTTTAGGTATATCTTGACGAAACTCGGTATTCATAGTGGTAATCTACAGGTAAATATGTGTTGTAAAAATAAACTAAATCGGTTCATTAGGAGGGGGGTTTACTCCAGACCCACAATACCAATTCGCCACTACCAACCGTGATTTTTGGTATATTTCGACGAAACTCGGTATTCGTAGTGGTAATCTACAGGTAAATATGTGTTGTAAAAATAAACTAAATCGGTTCTTTAGGAGGGGGGGGGGGGGTTTACTCCGGACTCAAATTACTAATATACTCATACTGGTCGTAATTTCTGCTTTATTGTAACGAAACGCGGTATACGTCGTGGGTAACTCATGAGAAAGAAGTGGTGTAAAAATGAGCTGAATCGGTCAATCGGAAAGGGGGGTTTACTTTGTAATATATTTCAATAGAAAAGGCAGCTAGACGTAGGTCACAAAGGCGCCGCAAGGAGCGCTAGAGGGACTGTATCCGGTTCCTGCGTTAGATCAAAATACGATAATATGAGGTTTTTTGTATTTATTACGTAGTGTAGTAGGTACCATGTGTAAACATAACTCTGGAAGCAAATTAATAATTTATCAGTTACTCATTACAAAATTAAAAGAGAACTATTCATGTTTTTATTTTATTTATGTAGGATATTTTAAGTAAATTGTTCTGGAAAGCAGTCTACACTACCCAAATTCTGAGGAAAGTGCTTAGTTATGCAGCTCCTGCGTGACGGACTTTTTAGCATGTGAGAGAGCGAAATGACAAATATATATAAAAATTTAAACCGCCATTATTTTCGAGATCTGTAGGTTCCGAAACATAAAATTTTGTAGTCGACAATTCCGGATTGTGTCATGAGGTCAACCTCATAAGCGGGGTTTCCCCTATGGAGGGAAGGAAGAACCCCACTAAAAACGTGATTTTTTCGATTTTTTTTAAGAGTTAAAATAAAAAACAATTTTGGAAATTTTTCGATTATTGTTTCTTGAGTTATACTAATGATATTTCCAGAATAATTAGCCTTGCTCAACATCTAACTTAACACTAGATTTATCAGACCAGTCATCTTGACTGGTCGTGCAATTCCTACTACATATAACATTTTCTTTCCTAAATGATTTTATGACTTTTGTAGCTATAAGTAGAGAATACATTTAATGAACTTAATGTTACTTTATATATATATTAGTAACAAATATATTTTTCGTTATTGACATTTATACTAGTACCAAGTCTGGTGAATCTAGTGTTCAGATAATTTCGCCCTGGTCAAATTTTATTCTAATCATCTAGCTTCAAAGGTTTTGTGTATCTAAATAAATATTTCCATTAGAACTATCGTATAACACCAAGGACGGTACTTAGAAACTAAACTATAGTTTAGTCTAACTAACTAAATCGTTAGTTAGAACGATTTAGTATACTGGACGATTTAGCTAATTCTTATAATGAGTTACACAAAAGTATGGGCCTGTTTGCCAAGAGCACGTCCAGTTACTTCTCCAGTTACTTGTGAAGTATCTGTAGCGATTACAGCAGTGATTCAGCGCATGCGCATAACTCGTTAGCTTTTCTATTGGTTGTTGCTGGTAGTAAAGTAACCTTCAACACTCAAGTCATTCCAACTCGCAGACATTAATAGAATTCTATTAATTTTAGCGAGTTGGATTGACTAGAGTTTTGATATCTTCTTGAGCGAGCGGAAATGCATTGCACGTATGTCCATAATGCGAAATAAATATAAAATATAAATATGTTATAGAACCACCGGACAAAGCATCGGTGAGGAGGCCCCTAAACTTCACAATTACCATTGATTTTTATAATATTAACCTTTTTATTAATAAATATTGCTTGCTGTAATATATTCTGCTTATTTTGATTTATGCTTTACAAGCCTAAAAGTATTACTTACAAATACAAGTTGTCTAACGGTTAGTTAGAAACCATATTATATAAATATAGTAGTAAATAGTTGTAGTGATTGAAGATATTTTAAATACTTTTCATTACTATATTTATATAATATTGTTTCTAACCTTAGATAATCTGTAAAGAAGTAATTGATAACCTCCAAAGAACCTGTAAACTAATCCGTAAGTACCTAAATCACTGTTTAAAATCGCGGCAGATACTTTAAAGACCACGCAAGCCCACCCAAAAGTATTTATATTAAGACAATTACAATATATTATTATAAATTATAAGTTGAAGATAAAAGTGTTGAGTCTAAAGATACCTGGTCTGAGCGAAGGCTGGCCTTGTACTGGTTGGAAGGCCGTCTGCAGGAATGGCTGTTGCTCCTGATTATTGTCTTTATTTATTCCACGTCACAAACCAACTCTTAAAGCTCATTCCGTCGAGATTTTATAGAAACCGTTCAGATAAATTAACATATTTACATACAAATCCCTCCGTCACACGCTTCTACCTGCAAATATGTCTGATCCGTTATTATGTCAGCGCGTTTTCTCACTCTCTGAGAGGAAACCCGCTTATTACCCCAAACCGAAAATGCAAACAGGAAGTGCATAGAATAAAAAAATTCTCGTTCGATAATTCATACATTACTAATTTATATAGCATTTCCAAGTATATTTGAACCTTTTCCAAGTCAACTGTAACCTTTTCCAAATCAAATGTCACCCTTTCCAAATCAACTGTAAACTTTTCCAAATCAAATGTCACCCTTTCCAATTCAAATGTAACCCTTTCCAAATCAGTTGAAACTCTTTCCAAAACAAATGTAACGCTTTACAACTCAATTGTCACCCTTTTTATTTCAATTGTAACCGTTTCCATTTCAATTGTCACCATTGAATTTTTTTGCAAATTGACCATAATGGGGAATGGGCGAATTGAGGGCTTCAAAACTCAACGGGATAAATCATGAAAATATTTTTATTTAAAAAAAAAAAAAAAAAAAAAAAAAAAAAAAAAAAAAAAAAAAAAAAAAAAAAAAAAAAAAAAAAAAAAAAAAAAAATCTATCTCGCTAGTGACATAAATGTCTGTGCGTCGTTAACACGTTAACTGCCCCCGGGGGCATGCACCGTATATTCCCTTTACGTAAAACTGAAGTTGAGCGTCCTCAAAACGGATTTCCTTCAAATTTTGTACAATAACGTATTTTGATGCACTAAACGCTAATCCGTTAAAAAAAAAGTTAAACTAGGAAAACTTTAGTGCTTAATAACTTCTTTCCTAGTTGAAAGCGAACATTTTTTTAAACGGATTCGTGTTTAGTGCATCAAAATACGTTATTGTACAAAATTTGAAGGAAATCCGTTTTGAGGACGCTCAACTTCAGTTTTACCTAAAGGGTATATACGGTGCATGCCCCAGGGGGCAGTTAACGTGTTAACGACGCACAGACATTTAGGTCACTAGCGAGATCGATTTTTTTTTTTTTTCTTTTTTTTACTTATTAGGTATTTCTTGTCTTTTTTTGTGTGGAGCAAGTTGGGTAACCAAACTTTTCTAAAATAAAGTTTTTCTTTCTCTCCCTTGTAACTTATTTTTTTTATGGACTAAAACTCTGCCGTAACTTAACAAACATGGTATACAAGAGTGTTTATGGGAAGAAAAAATGTTTAAATGGGCAAAAAATACGATTTTCCGAGTGTAGCCTCGATGCCGAGTGAATGCGATGCTGATTTGAAGACAATTTTTTGAGCGAGCTTCGTTTGGTCCCTTTTTAATTGTTAACTTTTTTTTTGGTCATCCTTCAATAAATTTAATTATCAAAACCCATTTGTTTCATCTTTATTAC
The DNA here is from genome assembly GCA_946811695.1 of Gonocerus acuteangulatus. Lineage (NCBI taxonomy): Eukaryota > Metazoa > Arthropoda > Insecta > Hemiptera > Coreidae > Gonocerus > Gonocerus acuteangulatus. The sequence continues at coordinate 13,347,891 of OX328123.1, read as the reverse complement.
AAGAAATTCTGACAAAAATGAACTTTTCAGAACATTAAACTTTAAAGTCGCCTTCAATTTTTTCCCGATCAACTTCAAATGTTAACTGCAGCTTCGTAATGATTTGCTAGTAATGTACGAAGGATGCTTCTCGATTAATTGAATTATAACGATTTTATGAACGATTTTCGACCGATTGTTTAATAGAAAATGAATAATTGCTCACCATTTCCGAAAAAAAATAATATTTCTTAAAACTCCTACGTACTTCACTAGATTTAATCTTCTACTTTCGAAATGATTTTAGTTTTCGTTCTAAATTAAAAATTGAAAACGGAAACTCTTTTGGAAAGCCTAAACAATACTGAAGACAACTGCCTTTACTTGGAGCTGTAAAAGTGAATCCCCTCCATTTACTAGCCTTTTGAATCTAAAGGGAAAAGTAATGGAGAACTGTCCTTCCGAAGGTACACTATTAAGCAGGTAGGATCGTTAGTGTCCTTCCGTAATGGCACTCGCAGCGAAAGTGTTAATACGAGGGGAATCGAAGAAAACCACTTTTATCGGAATATTATTAACAGTTTTTAGGGAATCTTTATATTTTTTTTATTTCGAAATTATGGAATATTAAAAACGTTATACGTGAATATGGTAACAGAGAGAGGGGGGAGGGAAGAAATGTGTGTAATCGACTTAAATGAGAAATGTGTAATACGTAAAAGCGTGAAAATGATTTTTTTTTATATATATTATTAAAAATTACAAAATTTATGGAAGAATTTATAGTTTTTATAAATGGGAATCAACAAGTGGTAAGGTAATAAAACATCCCCACCACAGAATTATCGGTAAGTTATAGATACAATCCTTAATGTTTTCACGTCACTCGGCCGATTGTTCCATTATCTCGTGAAAATCCGATTCCAAGCTTTCAACAGGTTGGTTATCATTCCGATACCGATTCGAAAGGATTAACCTTATCGTCTCGATGCTTTCCAAACAATCGGCACAGAGATTGGAAGAAATGGCAAATTACCATAGAAGATTTGTATTGCTATAGAAGAATTTCTTATCTTTCGGGAAGCACGAAGGGTCATTGGTTCCTTTTAAACAATTTTGCAACTAAGCCATTAAAAATAATTATATTACTAATAATTTGAGGATAAAACTGATAAAATAAAAAGTAATGTATTATACAGGGTGTCCCACATTGAGATAACTTTAAGGGTTTATTCTGCACCTCAATTGTAGTTCAGGGACGCAGAAATGAGCGTCCTATCTCAACATGTAGCAGAGCTATTCAAACTTTTGTCTATTTTCAAAACTATTGGGTTTTCTTATGAAAAACTGTGTTTTCCGGATTTCTGATCTATGTATCGTAAATGACGACCACATTTTTAGAATCTACATTAAATTTCCAATAGGAAACTCCCGTTATTGAAATGTTGTCATGTAAATTAGGAGCTACACTAGGAGCCATATAGATGTGAACTATTGTTATTAGGTTTTTCCACACTCATTTAATATTTTCTTAATCAGCTATTTGTAGACTTAGCGGTTTGCCTCCGCCTCAAAAGTTGCCTTATTTAATAAGCTTTAAAATGGTACCCTGTTGTTTCAAAAACAAAAATTATTTAAGTATATTTTTTCTGATTTCTATGTCATAACCAGTACATTTCATAAGAAAACCCAATGGTTTTGAAAATAGACAAAAGTTTGAATAGCTCTGCTACATGTTGAGATAGGACGCTCATTTCTGCGTCCCTGAACTACAAATGAAGTGCAGAATAAACCCTTAAAATTATGACATCTCATTGTGGGACACCCTATATAACAATAACTTTAAGGTTGAGATTAATTCCAGGATAACAAAGCCTAAAAATTACTGTAAAAATTTTAAAAAAAGGACTGCTCTTTTTAAGAGAAAATGATTTTTAAATAAATTTGAACAAAGGGTTGTTAAATTGAAGTAAATTAAAAAAATAAGGGGATTTTTAATATCAGTTAATTGTATTAAAAAATAATTGTTTTTTTTCTTCTAGTTTGAAAATGGCTATAAGTCCGAACCGTTACATGTAAAAGAGGAGATAAAATATGGGATATTGGTTAGAGGTTTAGAAAAAAAAATGGAAAGGTGTTTTTATTAAGTTTGTTGGTGTGAAAAAATATTATAAGATAATAACATATTAATTTTGATTCCTTCAAACTGTACTAGTAAAAAACACATTTCTAAATAGTGAAATGAAAGATGATGCAAGAGCAGTATCTCTGACCTTTTAAGTTGCATCTTAGACGGGAATGCACTTCTAATTTTCTTCCCTTTCTCCATCGAGGGTTAACAACCTGCTTTACTCAACGTAGTTTAATATTTCCGAGAAGGAACTGGGTAAAATAACTCTATGGCAATAATGATTTAATTTTATAATTATTCATTAAATGACCCTTAGCTCAAATATATATAACTGGCGAATAAGGCGGAAGGTCAATAAAATTACGTCACACACTTTTACACTTTTTATTTCTCTTCCCTACATGTTTCGCAAAATTTTGGTGGTGGGGAACAAACTCAGAACTTAAATTCAGCCTCAACTTGAGGAATAGAACCTTCCACTAGCAGGGCCTCATCTAGACTGGTCATTCACTGAACGAATCCAATATGGTGTCAAATAGTCAGCTGATCGATAATTGGTCTGTCATATCATTAAAATTGATTTTAATTTCCAGATTAAATGTAGTCTTACAACACTTTTTAAAAAAATCCCTTACACAACCCACCATTTTCCTATTTTTTATCAAATAAATTAATGAAAATATTATTAAGATGGTGTATTTCGGTTTTTTTATTCTGTTTTTAATGATGTGTATGTTTTCTTTAATCTTTATTTTCATTCTATTTCTTTCTTTCCCTAATATTCTGATGTTTTCAAAATCAAAATCATGACCATATTTTATAGCATGATAAGCCAACGCCGTTTTTGATTGATAATGGAGAAAACAAAACGGCTTTGGCTTATCATGCTATAAAATATGGTCATGATTTTGATTTTGAAAACATCAGCATATTAGGGAAAGAAAGAAATAGAAGAAAACATACACATCATTAAAAACAGGAAAAAAGTGATAAATAAAAAAACGGAAATACACCATCTTAATAATATTTTCATTAATTTATTTGGTAACAAAATAGGAAAATGGTGGGTTGTGTATGGGATTTTTTTAAAAAGTGTTATATGACTATATTTCATCTGGACATTAAAATCAAGTTTAAAATATGACAGATTGATTATCGATCAGCTGACTATTTGACACCATATTGGATTCGTTCAGTCAATGGCCAGTCTAGACGAGGCCCTGCTAGTGGAAGGTTCTATTCCTCAAGTTGAGGCTGAATCTAATGTTTAAGTGTGTTCCCCTGAAGAGGCACCAAAAAGGGTACGAAACATGTAGGGAAGATAAATAAAAAGTGTAAAAGTGTGTGGCGATATTTTATTGACCTTCCGCCTTATTCGCCAGTTATATAGATTTAATTTTAATAAAAGTCCAATTCGCGGGAAATGCGTCATTCAGCGTGTTTCCGTACTTGTTCCTTTTGACTTGTCCTTGGGAAGCTTAGAATATAAATTAACAATATCAGGCGTTCCAAAGCACAGGAATCTGACAGTAGCCAACTTACACAGTAATCTAATTACCCAATCACTTATTATTAGGGAAGGCTCTATAAGGCAATAAAAAATGTATAGGAATCAACGTGTTTTACTGGAATATAATTTTACTGTTAAATGTAGGTAATAAGGTAAAAAAAAACAATACAAATAAAAAACACAAACAACAGTGTAAGAGCCATAACCAATAATTCCGAAGATTTCAGCACCTACAACTCCCAACGAAATCGCCCCATCGAAAATTCCTTTAGAACCGTTTTTGAAGGAGATGTAGAAAGCTTTCCATTTCCCAATCCTTTTCCAGATATTTATTTATTCAAATTTTGACGTCCATTATAATTAACTCAGAATTTTAGGACGGGTTATTTATTGGTCATCACTCTTTTCTAGCTAGGATAGGGCTGATGGCTTCTCTTTTTTCTAAAGAAAAGCCACCACCCCATAGTGGGAATCGAACCCACGAACCTAGCCATGGAGTGCTAAGTGCTCACACCTGAACACTCACGGCCGCCGCACAGCGGGGCAAAAAGACATTTCGTGTTTCAAAAAAAGGCTATAACCTCTAAATCTTAACCGATTACTATGAAAAAACTATGGCTATTACTAATAAAATTTAGAACAACTTTGTCTGTCCGGATTTTTGTTTTTTATTTACCCTGTTTATTAAATTACATGTAAATAATTCACGAACGTTTACAATTGAACATAGAATAATATTTTATTTTTCATCTAACTTAATATCAGCACTGATATCGTTGAAATTAAACATTCAAATCCTCATTAGAATTGGAAAAAATCAGACTGACATCTTCAAAATATAAATTCATCTTAATTTAACATTGAGATTAAGATAATATGATTTTTAAATTATTTGAAAATATATTTTGATTTTCTTCAATGTCTAATCAGGATTTGTTTGTTTTCTTTCATTTCGTAAATAAACAAAACTCTGCCAAGACAAAGTTTTTTTTTTAAATTTTATTAGCTTTCAGTTAAAAAAAAAATTATTGTAATCGATTAAGGTTAGAGGCTGTAGCCTATTTGAAACACGGAATGTCATTTGGCCCTACTGTGCGCAGAGCCTCCGTCCAGATATTTAAAAATATCCTAAAACTTCTCATGTCAGTCGCTGCAATTTTTTTTTGGGGGGGGAATATATCCTTATCTCCAAATGTAATAAAATTTAAATACCTTAGTTTGGATGAATTTCAAACATTTTGTCAATACAAATGCTAAGTATCGAATGTGGAATGTGGATTGGTACCTTATAGATGACTTTTATATATTTTATCTTATTATACATTTTAATTAGACTTAATCCACATTCGTTAGTTTAATTATCTGTAATTGAATATCATTTTTCTTTAATTTTCGAGAGTTTGCCGCAACGTACATCAGTCTAACAGCTATCAGTATAGATTGAAAATGGAAAATACGTTTTATCACAAAGGATACTTTTCCTTCGTATCGAAGATATTTGAGTGGCTTAATATGAAAGTCTTATCCTACCATCCTAATCCTGAAGGTCTATCCTTATCGTCCCAATCCCACCCAGACAATCCTCCCAGGCGGCTCAAGAGACAGTGGCCACGAAACAATTTACTCACATAACCGTATCATGATCATTGAAATAGTTATTTAGACAGCCACGGAAGTGTCAACAATGGTTGGCTCCTTCCAAATTTGTATGGTTTTAATTTTTTTTACTTTAACCGTTTTGTTCAATTTATTACATTATATATCTGTATTTACAAACTTGATAATTGTACATATAATAATTTGTACAGATTTCAAATAAATAAGTTAATAATAATAATAAAAAAAAAAAAAAATAATATGAAAGACGGACACCTGTCATTTTCTAAATGTTGAAAAAATCACCTTTTATGTTCGCAAGTTATAGTGAATATTTTTTTGAAAATATTTATTTCATAATTAGTCTTACATGTTTGAAATTGACAGTGTTCTGTTTCTGATATCAATACCACTCAAAAAATTAGTGAAAATTACATTTGAACCCATTGGGTGTTTGGTAGGTGTTCGTTTATGAAAAAAAAAACTCCACAGCAGGAGTCCGTTTTTGAAACAAAGCATCTAGTTTACGCCCGTTTTTTTACAGAAACTAATTTCATCGTCGAAAAGAGCAGACAAAAACCTACAGGAATCCACTGCTAACTCAATTTCGATTTTTTTTTACAGATGTCCGTCTTTGATTTTAAGCTACTCATTTCAATGGAATCCAACTATTTTAAATACTTAATCCGAAAATACTAGTTGGAAAAACTATTTTTATCCACTTTCTAGAAAACGGTTACAGATATCGCCTTAAATCTCAGACAGTTCTAAACATCTGGATTGTCAACAATATTACCACTGTAACATGCGTTTGTTAAAGGACTCAAAAATTTATCTACTGACCAAAAGCGAAACCTGAGGTACTGATTTTTTGAACTTACACCACATTACAAGTCCATCCATGGAAGGTGATATCGATTCATTCAATAATCGATGCTTTGTCCGGTAAAATGACACTTTTATTGAAATCTACAGTTGTCATGGAAGTGAAGCTTTCACAATTATGTCAGAAATGAAAGCAGATGATAATTACAGCTAGAGATTGCTATAGTTGTAAAGAAAGTCCCGGTAAAGAAGAGGGTGTGGTTTTTCTAAGGGTTCCTGGGAGGGAGTCATAAGGACGCCTTCAATGGTCGCTTTCTTGCACAATCGTTGCACAACAGGACTTATTGGCATTAGTATACAGGATGGATGATTTCAGATAATGGAAGATTAATAAAACGTTGTTTTTTTTATGTTAATCTATATTGAATAAATGATTGCATGATTCATGCAATGTCTTGATCCGGGGAGCCTCCTAGGCTAGGTCAAAAACGTCTACCTGCTATATGTCTGTATGTTTGTGCCTTATACAAATCCACACAGTTTGACCGATTTTGACCAAACGTCGCACACAGGTAGGTCTTGAGACGATGAGTGTCGTAGGCTAGGTCCAAAAATGTCTACCAGCTGTCTGACTGTATTTTGTTTATTTAGTTTTTTCTTCTTGATCGATTATTGTGATACTTTATCAATCATGATGACTAGTAACACATTATGGATTTATATATTTGGTAAGAATAAATATTTCAATAATAATAATAAGCTTTGTAAATTTTTTTTTTTTATTTATTTTTTTTTTACGGCGCATCTACTTCTAGGTCATTAGCGCCGACATCCAGGGTGCAGCGAGGAATTTTCCCAGCGAGCCTTGAGATGAGAAAATTCCTGCCGGAGGTTGGGAATCGAACCCACCATCTCCCGCTTATGAATCCAGCGCGCTAGCCACTAGACCACGGGAGACCCCAAGCTTTGTAAATAAATAAAAATATTGCGGTTCTTTAGTTTGGCAATTTCATTAATTGTTGCAAATTCAGCACATTTCAAACTGATGTAATATTGAAGTTTACTCTCACGAAGACATGAGGCTTGTTAAAATATCTCTTTTTCTCTCTCAAATATTACAAATATGTCAAAAAGTATTTATGTACATGCATACTATTTTGAAAATGTCTCGTTTTCTGTTATCTGTTATTATGAGTTGTATGATTGAATCGTCACGCTTCATTGTTTTCAACACGGTACGACATTCTTTAATTTTTAGTATTGTAATGTGTCCAATTCGAAGTCTTCTAAGGACTACTCGTTTTTTCCTTGAACTGCTTAGTATTTGTCATTAGAGCTTATCCCTCTCACTAAGCTGGCTTTGTGACAAGTGACAAGTATTCGTTCTCATGTTGTTGGATAAGTGAGTTCAGGACAGACCGTCCACTAACTGAGTAGCTACAAAACACTTGCCGCGCTGTTTACACGATGTGACAAGTGACAAGTACTCGTTCCCATGTTGTTGGATAAGTGAGTTCAGGAGAGACCGTCCAGTAACTGAGTAGCTACAAAACACTTGCCGCGCTGTTTACACGATGTGACAAGTGACAAGTACTCCTTCCCATGTTGTTGGATAAGTGAGTTCAGGAGAGACCGTCCAGTAACTGAGTAGCTACAAAACACCTGCCGCGCTGTTTACACGATGTGACAAGTGACAAGTACTCGTTCCCATGTTGTTGGATAAGTGAGTTCAGGAGAGACCGTCCAGTAACTGAGTAGCTACAAAACACTTGTTGCGCTGTTTACACGATGTGACAAGCGACAACTGTGTTGTGGAGTGGTGTTGGGAGTTTACTTGTCACTTAGTTAATGGAATCCGTTCACTTGAACTTGTGGCGTTCACAAATATTTGTCATTTGCCACTAAAAAAGAATCTCTTTCCACTAAGGTACAAGTGCTTAGGCGATATGCATCAGTGGCAAGTACTAAGCCCCAGTAGAGTCCAAGGGTCCTTAAAATCTGGCTGCCAAGATGGGTTCCCTAATTGGAGAAATTTCCTTCTACCGTGGTTGCATTAGTGTTGTGTCTTCGTCAGATGTCAGAAACTTATAATATCCTAAAAGAAACTGCAAAGTTTCCTTAATTTCACAATTGGGTGATTGTGAGGCATATCAAATAACTTCATGAGGAGCCTACAATAAGAGGTATGTAACACAAAATAAGAAATCATTCTATGAAAGTCATAGGTACATTAGAACTAACATACCAAATTATACTACTAAGGAGTCCCTCGAATTTACAATATACCATATCACCAAATTACTATGGAAGCCAAATTGCAAGAAGGATACTTTCCCTGTTGTTTGAGGAATGTGAACGGAGAGCAATTATGGATAATTAATGGTTTCGTTGTTACAAAAATGAAGGGCGTGGGCCGACATTTGCAGAAACTAGTGGGAGTTGGCAGCACCCACTTTAGTAGTAGGCGTTAATCATTAGCAGTTGGGGATTAGAAAGTGTCTTATATTATACAATACTATAGTCACTCCATTAATGACTTGTCATCTTTCTTGACCAGCCACAATATTTAGCTCTAGTGAACCTGAAAACTCTTTTCATAGTTAAAGCAGCTCTCCTTTCGTTTCTGTATTTCTGTAACTTGGAACAAAAAGGACCAATGCCCAAACCTCTGAAATTAGCGTGAACTGCACAAGTGACATCAGCGTGGGATAAACATTGATTTTGAAAAGGGCCAATGTCTTCCGGTTGTTAATTAACTTTTTTAATTCTCTTTTATTGGCCTTCCGCCTGAAAAATATTGGATTGAAGAAGATCAGGTCACTATAAAATATAAATACAATTGTATAAATACAACCCACAAAAAAAAAACTAGGTTATTACAAGGAGCGTTAAGAAGATATTATTATTAAAGTAATGATGGTAAAAAAGCAACCCTTCAAGGTAATCGAGTCGCGCCTCCTCCAAACCGATATATTTGGACTTAAGGAGAGCCTCTTAAAGTTCAACAAGATTAAATATAGATTCATAAAACCTTAACTATAGTACAAGGCTATCTTCACCAAGCTAACGTCAAACAAAGTTTAAACAACTATTCAATGTTTAGTAACAAAATAATTAGTTATAAATTATTAATTATTAATATTATAATTATCCAACTGCTCAAAGTATCTCTAAGAAAAATTCTTTAAACTTTGCCAAATATCTATATCTTATACCAAATATATATATAGTATCTTGCCTCTCTGGGAAGAACAAAGCCCATATCTAGTCAGAACAATATTCAACAAACTAATCAGCCAATTTCAAAATACCTTATTAGAATATGATCTAAATCGCGTAAACAATAGTTGATTCAATAGATTATATAATAAGATAAAGCCTACTCACATAACGGGAGCATCATATCTTCAGAACAATATTCCCTTTTAATAAAATAAAACTCTTAGCCCAATTAAGGCTCACTTCAGAAAATATGATAATCCTCTACAATAAAAATAAACTCACCATCGATACAAACACGCCATGTTCTGCCTGCAAACTACAAGAACTAGAAACCCTAGAACACATATTCTTCACCTGCCCCTTGTACTCTCCTATAAGGAAGTTGTATATAGATAGATACATCAGAGTTAATCCTCCAAAGGTAGAAATGCTGCTATCAGCTCTAGATAAGGCTCTAATTAATGATCTAAATAAATACTTAGATAGTATCATAAAGCTGAGGTCATTTATTTTATTATAGATTAAACATCTGTAATTTGACATTATCTTCTTTATTATTAAATTTATTTTTGTTTTTACTTTGTGTGAAATTACACTTAGCTTAAGATGTATTTATGTATTTCTTTTTCTTAATTTGAAATCAGTTGAAGCCTCATTTTATTATTATTTATTACGTGTAAAAGATAAAGTTTTATTTTATTTTGTGCAAATTATATTTTTTATTAATGCAATAAGGCTGCAACCCTTGCATATAAGTTGTAAAACTTGAGCAATAAAGCATATTATATTTTATTATATTATTATATATATATATAGTATCTTTCATAAGGTGTTAATTGGCATCAAATTAAATATATACATATATATATATATATATATATATATATATATATATATATATATATATATATATAAATCACGTGTCTGTCTGTTTATCTGTTTGTTCCTTACACGAATCCACACCGTTCGACCGATTTTGACCTAACTTGGGTCACAGGTAGATCCTGATCCGGAGAGTGTCATGGGCTAGGTCAAAATCGTCTATCAGCTGTTTGTCCGTCTGTTTGTTACTTATACGAATCCTCGCCGTTTAACCGATTTTGATTCCCGCCGGCGGCAGGAATGTTTTCATCACACGGCTCGTTGAGAAAATTCCTCGTTGCCATTTGGATGTCGGCGCTAATGGCCCAGACGTCGATGCGCCTTAAAAAAAAAATAAAAGTCCGTCACGCAGGAGCTGCATAACTAAGCACTTTCCTCAGAATTTGGGTAGTGTTCCCAGAATTTCTGCTTCCCAGAACTGCTTTCCAGAACAATTTGCTTAAAATATCCTACATAAATAAAATAAAAACATGAATAGTTCTCTTTTAAATTTGTAATGAGTAACTGATCAATTATTAATTTGCTACCAGAGTTATGTTTACACATGGTACCTACTACAGTACGTAATAAATACAAAAAATCTCATATTATCGTATTTTGATCTAACGGAGGAAGAGGATACAGGCCCTCTGATACAAAGCGCTCCTTGCGGCGGCTTTGTGAACCTACGTCTGACGGGCTTTTCTATTGAAATATATTACAAAGTAAACCCCCGCTTTCCGATTGACCGATTCAGCTCATTTTTACAACACTTCTTTCTCATGAGTTACCGACGACGTATACCGTGTTTCGTTTCAATACAGCAGAAATTACGACCGGTATGAGTATATTAGGAATTTGGGTTCGGAGTAAATCCCCCTTCTAATGAACCGATTTAGTTTATTTTTACAACACATATTTACCTGTAGATTACCACTGCGAATATCGAGTTTCGTCGAAATATACCAAATATTACGGGTAACATGGTCAAATTAGTGTTTTGGGTTCGGGGTAAACCCCCCCCCCCTTCTAATGAACCGATTTAGTTCATTTTTATATCTCACTTTTCTCTCTATATTACCACTACGAATACCAAGTTTCGTTGAAATATAACAAATATTACGGCTGACATGGTCAAATTAGTGTTTTGGGTTCGGGGTAAACCCCCCTTCCGGTGGTCCGAATTTGGTGGTTAACGAACTCGTTCAATCGTTTGCTAATTGAATGCTATATACCAAGTTTCGTGACCAAAAAACAAAAACTCTGGCCGTTATCGTGTTAACAGACACATATATATGCATATATATATATATATATATATATATATATATATATATATATATATATATATATATATATATATAAATTTTAACGGGGGTCATTTTCGGTGTCTACTAGGTAGGATCGATAAATATTTGAAATTTTTTTTCAAAAATTCCGTCATGAGTCCAACCTCAATAGCTACTTTCCTTCGGAGGAAAGTGCTAAAAGGGAAATAAAGTTTTCGATGCATTGAACTTTAAAGTGGATCTTCTCAAAACTATGTTCTTCAAATCCGGGGATAGTCTAGCGCTTTTAATTAACTTCAAATTTTAATTGCAGATTTCTAATCATTTATTCTAGTAATGTAATTAGGGATTTTTCAATTCATTGAATTATTAAGATTTTATGACGGGCGTTTTAATAGAAAATGAAGAATAGTTCAGCAATTTTGAACAGATTAATATTTCCTAGAACTAAACTGTTAGATGTATTTGTAATTGGGTAAAGAAGGACAATAAGGCAGGGATCGAATAAACAATTATTTTTTACAGAAAAATTTAGAATTTAACTTAAAAAAAAATTGATTTTATATGTTAAAAAATAAAAAGCTGTTTTAAAAAGCTTTTTTTTTTTAATTTTAAAAGTAAAAGCTATTTAAAAATCATAAAACTATGTACATTAAAATAAAAGTTAAAATAGTACTTTTATTTTTTTTTTCAAATAAAAAGCTTCAGTATTTTAATCAAGAATTTTAGGGTTTCTTTTTTTTTACAATGCCTGGAATACTGAGAAGAAAGGAAATACACACTTCCATAGCTGTATTAACTAGGACTTATCCTACACCCCCAGCCCAGCCACTCAAGTTAGTGTTGAAAGAGACTTTTCAACCCTAAAGTATATATTAAATCATTATAGATATAATATAAATTCCACCAAATTACAAGATAAATTATTATTGAAATTTAATTAATTCTTCAAAATAAGGAAATTTTCTTTGTTTAAGAACTATTATTTTTAGCACTTTCCTCCGAAGGAAAGTAGCTATTGAGGTTGGACTCATGACGGAATTTTTGAAAAATTTCTTCAAATCTTTATCGATCCTACCTAGTAGACACCGAAAATGACCCTCGTTAAAATTTATATATATATATATATATATATATATATATATATATATATATATATATGTCTCTTAACACGATAGTGGCCAGAGTTTTTGTTTTTTCGTCACGAAACTTGGTGTATAGCATTCAATTACCAAACGATTGAACGAGTTCGTTAACCACCAAAGTCGGTCCACCGGAAGGGGGGGTTTACCCCGAATCCAAAACACTAATTTGACTATGTCAGCCGTAATATATGTTATATTTCAACGAAACTTGGTATTCGTAGTGGAAATATAGAGAGAAAAGTGAGATATAAAAATGAACTAAATCGGTTCATTAGAAAGGGGGGGGGGGTTTACTCGGGACCCAAAATACCAATTCGCCACTACCAGCCGTGATTTTTGGTATATTTCGACGAAACTCGGTATTCGTAGTGGTAATCCACAGGTAAATATGTGTTGTAAAAATAAACTAAATTGGTTCATTAGGAGGGGGGGGGGTTTACTCCGGACCCACAATACCAATTCGCCACTACTAGCCGTGATTTTTGGTATATTTCGACGAAACTCGGTATTCGTAGTGGTAATCTACAGTTACATATGTGTTGTAAAAATAAACTAAATCGGTTCATTAGAAGGGGGGGTTTACTCCGGACCCAAATTCCTAAATACCTATAAATTCCTAATATACCGGTCGTAATTTCTGCTGTATTGTAACGAAACGCGGTATACGTCGTGGGTAACTCATGAGAAAGAAGTGTTGTAAAAATGAGCTAAATCGGTTAATCGTAAAGCGGGGGTTTAATTTGTAATATATTTCAATAGAAAAGCCCACCAAACGTAGGTTCACAAAGCCGCCGCAAGGAGCGCTTTCTACCACTAGAGTGACTGTATCCTGTTCCTGCGTTAGACCAAAATATGATTATATGAGGTTTTTTGTATTTATTAAGTAGTGTAGTAGGTACCATGTGTAAGCATAACTCTGGAAGCAAATTAATAATTGATCAGTTACTCATTACAAATTTGAAAGAGAACTATTCATGTTTTTATTTTATTTATGTAGGATATTTTAAGCAAATTGTTCTGGAAAGCTACCCAAATTCTGAGGAAAGTGCTTAGTTATGCAGCTCCTGCGTGACGGACTTTTTTTATTTACTGTAGGTAATATATTTGTTGATACAAAATAAAAAATGAACATTAGTAGCATTAATTTATTCCTTTAACATTTTTCCTATTAATTAATTTAATAAAAAATACATACTATAAAACTTTTATGTTGAAAAATAACAGTAAAAAAAACCTTTTTCAAAAAAAGGTTAAAACCCAAAAAGTTATTTTCCAACTTTTACTAAAAATATACTTTTTTTTTTTTTTTTTATTAAAGCTAACAGCAATCTTCGACCTTGTATTGAAGGCCTTAATGGTAGCAGGAAAAATTTAAAAAAATTGAAAGGCTCAACGAATCTTTTGACTTTTACCCATCTTGTCCAATATTGAGATTGTAACACTTAATTTCACTCAAATTATCAACGTTTTGGTTCGTTGTGCAATTTTTCCCAGGATATCCGCGTCAGCTGTAGATTCCTGTATGTATAGATATTTAGCGATGTTAGTATTAGAATAGAATGCGAGACAGCATTGGTTTACATCTTATCGCTAAAAACGCCGGTTGTCTCTTCCCGAGAGGATTAGGGATGGTTAGGGATGGTTGTGCAATTTTTCCCAGGATATCCGCGTCAGCTGTAGATTCCTGTATGTATATATATTTAGCGATGTTAGTATTAGAATAGAATGTGAGACAGCATTGGTTTACATCTTATCGCTAAAAACGCCGGTTGTCTCTTCCCGAGAGGATTAGGGATGGTTAGGGATGGTTAGGGATGGTTGTGCAATTTTTCCCAGGATATCCGCGTCAGCTGTAGATTCCTGTATGTATATATATTTAGCGATGTTAGTATTAGAATAGAATGCGAGACAGCATTGGTTTACATCTTATCGCTAAAAACGCCGGTTGTCTCTTCCCGAGAGGATTACCATAAACCATTTGCAATCCTACGGGAAATAGCCATGGAAAATGGTCAAGAGTCAACCGTTGTCTCATCTTCTTGCATCAGGAATCGTCTCATCGGTATTTATGCTTCACCACATCCTTCATTAGTTATTTATAACGCGAGAACTGACGATTCCCTCATCCGTCCTTGCATAAGTAACCGGTAAAGCAATCGGCAAAACAGGGAGTAACGAGTTATAACAAAGTTAATTTTTCTTCTGTTTTAGAATTGTTGTGTCCTCTCCCTACGGAAACATAAATCACGTCCAGACGACGCAACCCATTATGCTGAGAACAAATGTCATAAAAAAAAACTTATTTCAGATGCACACACACACAAACTACTCAGTTCATTGCGAGAGAAAATGGTGTTGACCACTCAACAGTTGTTCGCAATCTGAAACGACTTGGTCATCTAAAAACCTCCATTATTATTCCACCAACCCCATATTTTGAAGGAGATTTATAAATCTTTCAAATGATACCTTCCCTTATAATTCTAAAATTGCGCATAAAAAAAACAAAAAAAAACTGCTGTATGATAAAAAATTATATTTTACAAAATACTTCCTATATTCCAAATGAAACCGACATTTATTTAGGTTCGTTTGCAAAGATGTCAAAGTTCCAAATCGATTCGTCCTTTTGAGTACCAAAAACTGATATTTTCCCCAATTTTTTCAACAACAATCGCCAATAATGTCCTTCAATTTGCTTTCCCACATTAGAATATCCTTACAAAGTGGACCAAGTGATTTTTATCGCCCGGCTTTCGCCAAAGAAAAAAGAATTTTAGTGGGTGTAGATTTTTGCATTCTGGAATTCGTCCTTTCGTTAATTATATATATCAACACAATGTTTTGGCTAATCATTTTGAAAAAAGTTTTGAAAATCATACTTAAAAACGAAAGGTCGAATTCCAGAAAGCAGAAAAATACGCCCACTAGAATTCTGTTTTTTTTTTTCGTCGAAAGCCGCACTATAAAAATCACTTTCTAAGGACATTCTGATGTGGGAAAGCAAAGTAGAAGGACATTATTGGCGATGTCATTAGCATTTAATAAGATATTGGTAGAACTATAATATGGGTTTTTGGGTGTCGAAAGACAAATCGATTTGAAATCTACGCGAACAAACCTATATAAATGTTGGTTTAATTTGGAGTGCAGGAAATATTAAGCAAAACATTATTTTTATAATACATTTGTAGTATTTGAACTCATATGGAAGGCAATTTTGAAAGCTTAACAAAATATGGAGACCCGGTGGCCGTGAGGGTTAAGGCTTGAGCACTTAACACTCCGTGCCAAAGGTCGTGGGTTCGATTCCCACTAGGGGTGGAGGCTTTTCTTTAGAAAAAAGAAAAGGCATCACTCCTATCCTGGCTAGAAAAGGGTGGTAACCTATAGATAACCCGTCCTAAAATTCCTAGTTAATAATAAATGGACGTTAAAATTTAAATAAATAAATTAACAAAATATCCTGCAAAATTTAATACAGGTGTAAAAATAATGCATGTTTTTTTAATCGTAAATCATAATATGACCAATTCGTTTCAGACGGCCAGCAACTGACGGTAACGTATATATATATATATATATATATATATATATATATATATATATATATATATATATATATATATATGTTACCGTCAAAGTATATAATCAGGTATTCTATAGAATGCCTACTGTGCCTTAGGCAAAGTATGAAATACAGGATTTGTAGCTTGTAGGAGTAGCTACCGGCGGTGCGATTGCGGATTTATATCCATGAACATCGCGTCTGATGATGTCTAGGAGAATTAGAAGAATGCCTAGGACGACTTTTGGGCATACGTGCTATGCGTTTCCGCTCGCTACATGATAAAATGCATAAAAACATGATAAAATATTAATCGCCACTAAATCATGATCCTAATCCGAATCCCCACACAGGCATTCTATAGAATGCCTGGATTCTACACTTTGCCGGTAACATATATATATATTTATGAACACACCTGAATAGTGGAATCTAGTTCTTCATTTACTAATAACTGATGTAGATCACCGAAGTTAAGCAACGTCGGGCGTGGTCAGTACCTGAATGGGTGACCGACCACGTGCTGTTGGCATTACAAAAGGGTGGCAACCTATAGATAGCCCGGCGCTAATGGCCAAGATGTAGATGCGCCGTAAAAAAAAAAAAAAAAAAAAAAAAAAAAAAAAAAAAAAAAAAAAAAAAAAAAAAAAAAAAAAAAAAAAAAAACTAATAACTGATGCCAAAGGCCATAGCCACTTTGAATACACCGGTTCTCTTAGATCACCGAAGTTAAGCAACGTCGGGCGAGGTCATACCTGAATGGGTGACCGACCATGTCTTGTTGCCATTATAAAAGGGTGGAAACCTGTAGATAGTCCGGCTTTAATAGCCCAAATGTTGATACTCCGTTAAAAAATTATTAAAAAAAAACTAATAACTGATGGACATGGATACTCTGATATTAACTCACAGCGTGTGTATGGTTCATGTTTCTGATCTAATTTACAACATCAAAATATTATTATAAACATTTCGGAAATAAAAACGATCGGTATTTAATACCGAGTAGATACACAATAAGTTTCTATCGTTCTTACATTTCAATTCATAATTTTATCATTATTAAAGTGACATGTGTGAATGAAAGTAAGGCACTTTGCCAATAATGACAGCTGTGGGAATGTGTGGGTAGCTGTGTCTCACCGTGTCAAGGAGAATACAACACAATGCAACTTACAATTTACTATACTTAGACAATTACTCCTGACACCGACCTCAATATTACATTTACTACCGTGCATAGACAGTATGAATGTCATGCACGATGCACTCATGAGAGCATCGTGCATAGACAGTATTAATGTCATGCACAATGCACTCATGAGAGCATCGTGCATAGACAGTATTAATGTCATGCACGATGCACTCATGAGAGCATCGTGCATAGACAGTATTAATGCCATGCACGATGCACTCATGAGAGCATCGTGCATAGACAGTATTAATGTCATGCACGATGCACTCATGAGAGCATCGTGCATAGACAGTATTAATGTCATGCACGATGCACTCATGAGAGCATCGTGCATAGACAGTATTAATGTCATGCACGATGCACTCATGAGAGCATTGTGCATAGACAGTATTAATGCCATGCACGATGCACTCATGAGAGCATCGTGCATAGACAGTATTAATGCCATGCACGATGCACTCATGAGAGCAAGTTTTGCATAGTGTAAGGAGCTCATGTGTTACGGGATTTTCTTAATATGACCAAGAATTGTGGAAGATTATTTCTTCGTTAAATAGCCTGTTCAGATAGATGGAAAAAGTTCAAATTTGCACGCGAGAAATTTTTTGGAAAGTACTTTATTGATACTTATTTGTTTTGTTTTGGTTAGCCGTAACGATGGCGTTTTATGCAAAAGTATGTACGGAAATGTTAGCTTTCAAACATTCAGAGTTTTAGAAAGAGTAGTTTTGTACGTTGATCTCTTTTGAACAAAAAGATTATTAGTGACTGAACATCAACAAGCGTTCCTAATTCTAAGAGGATTTATTTTTCATAGCTTTCATCATATTTTCACTTTTCAAGGCTGCTGTCCACTTATCGACAGCTTACTCGTCATCATCTTCATAAGCCGATGCAGGCCAAGGATTCATAACACAAAATATATTAATATAGTCAATTGTTGAATACTAATATAAGCCTTGGCAGTATTAGATCAGCGACCTTCAAGGTCCATTCCTTCGTCTCCTTGCTGAATCTCACGTGTAACCATCAGCTTATTTTTTATAACTTATCTATAAGGCTATCAATTAAGCTATTACTATATTTTATATTTTAAAAAGCTATTATTAATATATATATATATTTTATTGCACGATTAAGGTACAGTCAGCCCTCTTTGATAAGACAAATACTTAATTGTGTCGAACAGAATCTGTCTTCTCTAGAAATTACACGTAAGTTTTACCTCAATAAATCGATTGGAGGCCAAAAATTGTGGGGAATTATATAAATTAGTTGAAGAGAAAAAAAGAAGAGGATTGGGAAGGGACTTGTAAGACTTCCACCTGTATCGAAACTTACAAGTCATTACTTCTATAATGCTTAGTTTACACGATTTTATTACCAGTCATTACTCCACGTCCTATTAACCTTTTCCACACTATTTTTCATTTTAGGTATTTAGGTAAACGAAACGATTGATTTAGTTGAAACTTGTCCCAGACGTTTGGCATTCAGCCAATCAGACATGTTTAAAATTTTGTTGCGTTCGGAGGAACGCAAGAACTATTTGGAAAAATAAATTCATTAAAATATATGAAACGTTTTTGGATCTTGTTATATTATCTAAAAGCGGCCAACGGCCATAGCCACGTTGAATACACCGGTTCTCTTAGACCACCGAAGTTAAGCAACGTCGGGCGTGGTCAGTACCTGAATGGGTGACCGACCACGTGCTGTTGGCATTAGAAAAGGGTGGCAACCTGTACATAGCCCGGCGCTAATAGCCAAACAGTTGATGCGCCGTAAAAAAAAAAAAAAAAAAAAAAAAAAAAAAAAAAAAAAAAAAAAAATGATCTAAAATCTCTACAAAAAAATGCTGCTAATTTAAATTATTCTATTATAATATTTTTTATTCTATTTTTTCTCATTTGATAAAATGTATATGTAATAATACCCATATATTTGGATGTGATGAAACAGTTGTGATTTCATTTTATGTTCTTTTTGATGAAAAATAGTCTTCAAATTTTCTAATTTTAGGTTGATGATACCCTCACACGAGACTGAAAAGACAGGAACTGAACAAACGATACGGACTACTTAGACGACTCCTTGGACCCTCATCTAAATTATCGATACAGAACAAACTAACGATATACAAAACAATCATTCGACCAATATGGACATACGGACTTGAACTCTGGGGATCTGCAAAACCATCTAACATCAACAGAATACAGGCATTCCAATCAAAAGTACTTCGTAAAATTGTAAATGCTCCTTTCTATGTTTCCAACAAAACCCTTCACATTGACCTCAACATCCCATTTGTCCTTGACCTTGCTAAAACCCGATTCCAAATGTTCCACTCCAAATTGTCTTACCATCCTAATCCTGAAGGTCTATCCTTATCATCCCAATCCCATCCAGACAATCCTCCCAGGCGGCTCAAGAGACAGTGGGCTCGAGACAATCTAATCATCTGATCTTATCGTAACCATTAAAACATTTAGCAAGACATCCAGTGCCAACAGTGGTTGTCTTCTTCCATATTTTGTATTATTTTTTATTTTTATTTTTTATTTTACTTTTACCGTTTTTGTCAAATTGTACATAATATCTGCATGAACAGACTTGATTATTGTACTGCTAATAATTGTACAGATTTCTAATAAATAAATAGAAAAAAAAAATAAAAAAAAAAATAAAAAATAAAAGGTTGATATATTTTTCATATTATGAAGTATTCAAATGGACTTATTTCGGTCGATTCGTAGCAGTGTTGGTCGAAAATCATTCAGAATAATGTATAATGAATAATTAATAAATCTGTTATTTCATTCTGAATAATGAATAATTTGTCATTCACTATTCAGTCAATTCAATGAATAACGTAACTTTTTATTTTTATTCATTATTGAACGAAAAGTTTTGTTCAATAAAAATGATTTATTGAATGAAAATGCTTATTGAATAAAAGTTCTTTATTCGAATGAAACATTTTTTTTTAAAAATTTATTTATATGATTTAAAATTTTTTGTTAAATAAAAGTAATTTATTTTAAAAATCATTTCTAATAATAATGACTACGCTCATTAAAGTTTTTCTTACTTTTAATGAAAATGATTTATTTATGTAATATTGTTTACAGAACTTAAAGAATCTGAGTTTTTTGTTCCATGAACCGCATTATTTTAAATGTATAAAAAATAATGAATGAAGAATGAAAAATCATTAATTAAAAATCAGAAAATGAGTAACTCTATAAATTTTTATTCAAAAAAATTTTTTTTAATAACGAGCCAACCATTTTATCCATAGAAGAAAAAATAAATAAGTCGATGAACAACTTATTCAATGAATAAATTATTATTCAATAGAAATTTAATTGAATGATTATTAAATAAAAAAAAGTATTAAATAATTTTACTACATTTTTCTACTTTTAGGTTACAGAAATATTTTTCTTATTATCAAGTATTCAAGTCGACTTATTCAGGTCGATTCGTAGTAGTGATGGGCGATTTTCGAATGTGAATAGATTATAAGTAATCGTAAAATCGATCCATATCGAAGATTGCTTCGGATAGTGCTAATACTTATGCAATTTTAAAGTTATGTAAATTGTTCTAGTGTTATTTCTCACAGCTAATTCTATTTCAAATATGGAGTGTGGCACTTTGTCACACAGGCAATTTTACATCATATCTTTTATATCTAGCCACTAGCTTTACCACTACATGTTTATGACCGGTTGTAAAAGTTGGCCCGTGGAAATTCAATTAAATCTTGTCAGATATAATACAGCCTGTCATATATTGCTAGTCGAAAACACTTTTTCTTTTTTTTTTTTTACAAGCCGTCATCCAGGATGACTAAGCGGTACTTCTTAGAGCGAAGGGGTTACCGCCCCTGAACCAGGAATCTTGGCACGGGAAATTCACGCTTGAACGTTAAAAGACATTTATGGTTTGGTCAAATCGTTTCTTTTAGATCAAATTGACACGGTCAGGTTTAATTTATGGCCAAATGTTCTACAATGGTCAATCAATGAATGGCCAACATGAACAAAAAGTCCGACTCGCAGGAACTGCCTCATCTTAGCGCGGTTCCGTTCTTATCTCTAGACTCATTTAAAATGATTAAAATAGAAGCTGTTATTATTTTGGGTCCACATTTCTAGAAAACATGAAGATTAGATAGTTAGCCGTCGAGGTGATAAGTAAAGATGGAATGGTTGGGATTCGGCTAAAGAAACCTCAATACGATTTTTGTTAAAAAATCTATATTTAGGACGTTTCAGCTACTCATTGGTAGCCTTCGTCAGCATTTAAAGTGCCGGGAGGCAGAGGAGGACCAAAGTTGACAGTTCCATCTTTACTTTCAAGAAAGGTCTTATTTACGATCTTACCTGGATAGGCCAACCCGCCATAGGAAGGACCCCGCTAGGCAGTTGAAAAGTTATATCTTCATATAGTCCATATCTCTAAGATTAAATTGTTTTTCTTAACCTGATTTATTATCAAATACATTATCCAACTATAAGCAATTACAAAATAACAAGGAATAAAAACAGACAAAAAGAACAGTTCGAATAAGCGAAATCAATTACTTTAAAGTTTTAAGCTCTTATTTCTCCGATTGACATCGTCTAATCAAAACTTTCATCAGAATCTTTTTTGTAGAGCATTTTGTAAGCTTTCTAATGGTATTCTTCCGTTTACCAAATTCTCAACCTTTTTCGAGATATTAAGGAAAGTATACAAAGTTACCAAAACGTTTTGTCTGTTAATAAAATATTTTATTCTAACCCTTCCTTAACTCTAAACGTAACCAAAATTTCAACATATTAGTTTTGATGAATGTAGAACATGTAGAAAATGTTTCAACTGAATCCCATGATTCTAAGTACCCAAACCAAAAGCGGTATTCAAAAACTATTTTTCCATTTTTCTCGAAAACGGTTAAAGCTATCGCCTTGAAAATGGTTTCATTCGTTTTCCTAGCCCAAGAAGCCAATAAAACGAGTACTTACAAGCTTATGAACTCAAAAACGTAAGCGTTACGATTTTTTTGCGCGAATTTCGCCCCAAACGCCATCTTCCAGTGGGCGGATTCTGCTGGTTAACGAACTTGACCTTTCAAATTGGACGACGGATTTTTGTACCAAATTTCATCAAAATCGGACCATCAGGGAAGCCAGAAATGAGCGAACAGACAAATATATATATATATATATATATATAAATATATATATATATATATATATATGTATACAAATTTGAACCACCGTTATTTTCGGTCTCTAGGGGTTCTGAAACGCGAAATTTTCTAGTCGGCACTTCCGGATTGTTTCATTGTATCAACCCTATAAGCGGGGTTCCTCCCTATGGGGGAGGGAGGAACCGCGCTAAAATGATTCTTAAAGCACTAACCCCAATTATTAAACTGTTTTACAGATATTTAACGAAATATGCGTGTTTCCTCTCCCCTTTCATAAACGGGTTTCTTCCCAATAGGGAGATAGCAAACCTCTTCAATGTTTACAATATTATTTTCATATTAATCTACGTATTTAATGATTGTTGCAATTTACTGTAAACACAAAATATCAACAATTCTTGGAAGTACTGAAAATGTTCTATTTTTGCGTCTTTTTTTTCAATTTTAGCACGTTTTTATTTGTCTGTTCGCTTTCTCATTGTCTCAAAAATGGTCCGATTTTTTTGAAATCTTGTAAAAAAAAAACAACAAACTAATTCAAAGATGATGTTCGTTAAGCAAGAGATTCCGCCTACTGGAACATTGTTTTATGAGCAAAAATTAACGATTATTGAACATTGTTATCGTGCAAAATAAATAGCTTCCATGTACGCGTTTTATAGGTAATTGGGAGTGGGAAATCAAATATAAACATTTTCAAGCTAATATGTATGAAACTTTTCGACAAAACTAGGGCTAAATAAAGTTGAAACTTTTTCTATATATTTGTCATTCATCAAAATTAAGATATTTAAATTTTGATTGTATTTGGAATTGAGGAAGTACTTGGGAAAAAATATTTCTATTATCAGACATGAGTAGTTTTAGTATTTTCGTATATTTTCATAGTTGTAAAGAAAACGGTTAGGAAATCGTGGTAAGTCGGCAGTAACCATTCGAAAGCTAACAACATTTTCTACAAACGTGATTCCATAGTGATTTTCGATTGGACGATCTAATTCGGAGAAATTCGTGCTTAAAATTTGAAATAATGGTGCACCTTGTGGAAAATCACAGTGAATCCTGAAAAATGCTGTCACGTAACATTTACTCTTAATAAGAGCACTTGCCCTCAAGTCTTCATATGCAACAGTCAACTTCCTGTATCTAATGAGGTGCGTTACCTGGGACTTCTATTAGACAGCAGACTCACATGGAACCCACACACACGACTAAGAGCTGAACAGGAGATTTGGACTCTTAAGACGACTACTCGGACCTACTTCAAAGCTTACGACACACAACAAACTTACTATCTACAAAACTATAATTAGACCTATGGACTTACGGACTTGAATTATGGGGAACAGCAAAACACTCAAACATACAACGAATACAAGCATTCCAATCCAAAGTCCTTCGTAGAATAGTCAATGCTCCCTTTTATGTCTCCAACAAAACCCTACACAACGACCTAATATCCCCTTCGTAAAAGACCTCGCAACATCCAGATTCCATCCAAATCCTAGAGGTCAATCCCTATCCACTCAGACCCATCCTTAAGACCTTCCCAGGAGGCTTAAGAGATTTTGGCCCCGTGACCAGCTACCCTAGCAGCGGTTTAAAACAGTGAAAACATAAATGTTAGCATATATTAGGAAGTGCCAATAATGATTGGCTCCTTCCATATACTACTCACTGTGATGTACGCAAGACGATCACAATTAATTATTGTACTATATAAATTCTACAGATATTAAATAAACATTTATTAAAAAAGTCCGACTCGCAGGAACTGCGTCATCTTAGCGCGGTTCCGTTTTTTTTTTTTTTTTTTTTTTTTTTTTTTACGGCACATCTACATCTAGGTCATTAGCGCCGACATCCAGGGTGTAGCGAGGAATTTCACCAGCGAGCCGTGGGATGATAAAATTCCTGCCGGAGGTTGGGAATCGAACCCACCATCTCCCGCTTATGAATCCAAGGCGCTAGCCATTAGACCTATTCTCATTTGAAAAGCATAGAATAGAAACAGATAATATTTTCCTCGGCCTTTGTTCAAAAGTTTTTATGGCTATACCTGGGGTCAGGTCCGCAAGACCCTAGAATCCTCTTCTACCGATACTTCATTTCATACGTTTCAATGAATTGGAAAATATCAAATATTTTCACACATTCCTGTGTTCTTTTTTGTAGAGCATTTAGTAAGCTTTCTAATGGTATTCTTTCGTTTACCAAGATTCTCAACCTTTTTCGAGATATTAAGGAAAATATACAAAGTTACCAAAACTTTTTAAGTCTGTTAATAAAATATTTTATTCTAACCCTTTCTTAACTCCAAACGTAACCAAAATTTCAACATATTAGTTTTGATGAAAGTAGAACATGCAGAAAATGTTTCAACTGAATCCCATGATTCTAAGTACCCAAACCAAAAACGGTATTCAAAAAATATTTTTCCAATTTTCTCGAAAACGGTTAAAGCTATCGCCTTGAAAATGGTTTCATTCGTTTTCCTAGCCCAGGAATCATATAAAACGAGTACTTAGAAGCTTATGAACTCAAAAACGTAAGCGTTACGATTTTTTTTGCGCGAATTTCGCCCCAAACGCCATCTTCCAGTAGGCGGATTTTGCTGGTTAACGAACTTGACCTTTCAAATTGGACGAAGGATTTTTGTACCAAATTTCATCAAAATCGGACCATTCGTCTTCTAGCTAGAGAGCGAACATATATATATATATATATATATATATATATATATATATATATATATATATATATTTTTAGATGGAACGGCATTTCTCTCCAGCGGTGTCACACCGCTGGAGAGAAATGCCGTTCCATCTAAAAATACTATCCCAGCGACGAAAAATAACATCAAGCATATATATATATATATATATATATATATATATATATATATATATATATATATATAAATAAATATATATATATATATATATATATAAATAAATATATATATATATATATATATATATATATATATATATATATATATGTATATATATATATATATATACAAATTTGAACCACCGTTATTTTCGGTCTCTAGGGGTTCTGAAACGCGAAATTTTCTAGTCGGCACTTCCGGATTGTTTCATTGTATCAACCCTATAAGCGGGGTTCCTCCCTATGGGGGAGGGAGGAACCGCGCTAAAATAAAAAATAAATCGAAATTGTCGGATTCGTTCCTTAAAAAAAAAATGTTTGTCTCAGTTTTTCATTAGGTGTTATTTTTTTAAATTTCATTCAACAGTAAAATAATTATTTTAGCAAAACAAGGTAAAAGAAACATTTTTGTAATAGTGTTTTCCAATTTTATTTATTTTTTTAATTTGAAATCTGTACAAATTTAAAAGTACAATTATCAAGTCAGATGATAAAGATATGTTACGAACAAATTGACAATAACAAAAAAAGTAAAATAAAATAAAATCAATAAACAACGTGAAACAAGCCAACAATTGTTGGCACTTTATTTAATTATTGTATTAAATTTTTGGGGGGTTAATATTTTATTCTTTTGTTTGGGTATAATTCGCACAATTTTGTGAAAAAGTATCTCCTCGATCATGCTTTTTTTTTCTTTTTTTCTTTTTTTTTTTTGATTACGGCGCATCTACAACTTGGCCATTAGCGCCGGGCTATCTATAGGTTGCCACCCTTTTCTAATGCTAACAGCACGTGGTCGGTCACCCATTCAGGTACTGACCACGCCCGACGTTGCTTAACTTCGGTGATCTACGGGAACCGGCCTATTCAACGTGGCTATGGCCGTTGGCTGTGCAAGTAAATATTTTAATTATTCCTATATGATCAGATAAGTAAATTATCTCGGGGCCACTGTCTCGTTTTCGAAAAATAAAAAACTTTCGATTCTAAGCTTTCAAAATGACACTAGGGATAGGATTTATGGTGGATTTGCAACTAAAGCACTAGCGCAAGTCTGTCCCTTGGTTATAAACTTTTTTTAAACATCCACGGTGGATCAGGGAATTCGTTCAGTGGGCCCGTAGATGAAAGAACTGAAATTGCTAAAGACGGGACTCGAACCCGCTCGATGAAATTCCCGCATGAAAATCCTTGGTATTAGCCACAAGATGTAGAGGAGGCCCTGGAAATAGCTGTTATTTATATTAGTTTTTAGATTCTGAAGCTTAAGTAATGAAATTTCTTAGAGAAAAACCACAAACATTACTGAGAGTCATAATAAGTTATAATGAGCTGAGAGTTGGTAATGGTTAGGAATGGATATGTCACCGCAGCTAATAAGACAGGAATTAAAGATTCTTCGCGCAAATGGACTTGGAAAAAGAAGATAAAAATCAAGCATTTCTTTAGAGGCAATCTATCTGGCGCAAGTGCGCGGACAAAGGGCGCAATCTTTAGCTGTGCAGTAATTCACGTCCCACGCCAAGACAGCGGTCACCACTAAATCTTGCCGCAAAACCTTATGTTAATGCCCGGCGTTACTTTTACCTTTGATAAGGCCGCTCAGCGCATCCTCCATAGAAGGTGCGCAAAACTATGCCGCGCAACGCTCATCGAATAATTACCCCGTTCGCATAAACATCCCGGACTCGCCTTTCATTTTGGTAAATGAATGGAATCCCATTTAAGAAATCTCTCTTTTCACCTCAACTTGGAAACACTTTAGCCTATATTTGCCGATTAAACAAAATGAAAAAAATAGAATTTAGGGTATAGGCTGGTAAGATTACGCATTGGAATTTTGGACTGTTCGTAGGACTGCTTGGAAATTTAGTTTTTGCGTGTTAAGTCTTCCACGCTATGAGATCACACCACGTTCTCATCGGCTGTTCTTGATTTGCCTGGATTTTATGAGGCAAAACATACTTTTAGTACTTTTTTATGTAATACTAGCTGTTACCCGATGTGCAAAGCTACACCTACTTTATGTCTATGACTCTCTATCCCCCGTCTTCCCCGCTATGAGATCACACCACGTTATCATCGGCTGTTCTTGATTTGTCTGGATTTTATGAGGCAAAACATACTTTTAGTACTTTTTTATGTAATACTAGCTGTTACCCGATGTGCAAAGCTACACCTACTTTATGTCTATGACTCTCTATCCCCCGTCTTCCCCGCTATGAGATCACACCACGTTATCATCGGCTGTTCTTGATTTGTCTGGATTTTATGAGGCAAAACATACTTTTAGTACTTTTTTATGTAATACTAGCTGTTACCCGATGTGCAAAGCTACACCTACTTTATGTCTATGACTCTCTATCCCCCGTCTTCCACGCTATGAGATCACACCACGTTATCATCGGCTGTTCTTGATTTGCCTGGATTTTATGAGGCAAAACATACTTTTAGTACTTTTTTATGTAATACTAGCTGTTACCCGATGTGCAAAGCTACACCTACTTTATGTCTATGACTCTCTATCCCCCGTCTTCCACGCTATGAGATCACACCACGTTATCATCGGCTGTTCTTGATTTGCCTGGATTTTATGAGGCAAAACATACTTTTAGTACTTTTTTATGTAATACTAGCTGTTACCCGATGTGCAAAGCTACACCTACTTTATGTCTATGACTCTCTATCCCCCGTCTTCCACGCTATGAGATCACACCACGTTATCATCGGCTGTTCTTGATTTGCCTGGATTTTATGAGGCAAAACATACTTTTAGTACTTTTTTATGTAATACTAGCTGTTACCCGATGTGCAAAGCTACACCTACTTTATGTCTATGACTCTCTATCCCCCGTCTTCCACGCTATGAGATCACACCACGTTCTCATCGGCTGTTCTTGATTTGCCTGGATTTTATGAGGCAAAACATACTTTTAGTACTTTTTTATGTAATACTAGCTGTTACCCGATGTGCAAAGCTACACCTACTTTATGTCTATGACTCTCTATCCCCCGTATCAAGATCTACTTGATACCTAGTTGTCTATACCAAGTTACGAAAATCGGTCAAACGACGTGAATTTGTTTTAGTTCATAATGACACCGGCAGAGGCCAGCACAACAGCACTTCATCTAACAGCCGACAGAGGCCAATAGTAGTCGATTGAAAATGGACGTCTAAATGGTTCAGTGTAGCCAATTTTTCTTGAACAAAACTTCTGACCTTTTGACCAAATTTTGAAATTTGACTATTTTGACCTAGCCTAGATGTCTCGTATCACGGCCTACCTGTGTGCCAAGATTGGTCAATATCGGTCAAACGGTGTAGATTTGTATAAGGAACAAACAAACAAATTAATAAATAAAAAGACAGACACGTGATTTTTATATATATAGATTTATACAAACATGTGTACATGGGGGGGGGGGCTGAGGGGGCTGCAGCCCTCCCCTGAAATCAGTAAAACAGTATCATAATAACCTTAAAATTAAATTAAAAAATTCAACTAGTTCAGAAAAAAATAGTTTTTATTGGGTGTAATAGCGTTTTTATTGGCTAGCTATTCCAAGTTCTAGATTTTTAGTATCCTATACCCCCAAAATATTCTCAGCCCCCCCCCCCCCAAATGTTTCCAGCCCCTCCCGAAATTATTTTCTATAAACCCCCATTCCTTTACTAATCGAACTAGGGATACGCGCTAACGTGCTGCAGTTCCTGCGAGTCGGACTTTTTATAATTTTACATGGAAATAAAGAGCATAGGCCATTATGAGATAGAAGAAATCCCCGTAATATCGCTGATGATCCGTGACAAATAGCGGCTGCCCCTTATATTATTAATAGGGCGAACTGTGAAAAACTCTAAATGTAAACAGCCGTACTTTTTTTTAGCTTTCTCTACCATGAAGGAAGCACACTTAATTCTTGGAGAAAAACTTCTCCAACTATTACCGACAATTTAACCTTTTGTCACAAGTAACGGCACTTCCTGTGAAGTATCTTGATACAAAAGATTTTAAAAGGTTAATGGGATATTGCAGTATCCATTATAATCAGCTTACAACTTTCTTCTTCTTACTGTGTCAAATGAATTTTTTTTTTTTTTCGTTTTTCGCTTTTATTGGTTGGTCTGTTTTGAGGACTGTGTACGTTTCTCAATAATGTGTAGAGTGCAGACCGATGATGCCCGAAGGTCAAGCACTGAATGTGCTAAGTTGGACGACTTTGATCCGACTCTCCCATTCATGCTCCAACTCCGTTGCCAGTCGGATGTCGGACCTTCGAGTCGTCTCTATAAATGTGCCTACTCATCCAATCCAACTAGATATCCAACAATCCGACAAGCCCATTCACGATCCGACTTGTGGTCAAACTTCGAAAGTTGTCCCACAAGTCGTACTACAAATCGAAACATGAATGGCCTGTTTTGAGATACATATATTTAAAAATAACAAAATAATATCAAACTTAATAAGTACAAATAATAAGGGCAATTTGTTTCACATTTTCCAAGAAAATAAAAGCTAGAAAATAATAATAATAATAGGCGATTCTCCAAAAATAATCGATGGGTTTCGATTAGAATCGGAATTAAAAGATCCATCCACAAAACAGATCTGTTAGCTCTTATCGATTCAAAAGATTGATCTTCAGGCTCAGAAGATAGATCTTCGATCTAGATAGATTTCAAGATTACTTACAAATATCTACAAAATTCGTATTTCATTTACAATCCATTCATATTATTGAATCGCCCATCACTATTACGAATCTACCTAAACAAGTCGATTTGAATACTTGATAATAGGAACAATATATTCCCTAACCTAATATTAGAAAAGTGTGAGACTATTTTTCATCAAAAATAATATATAATGAAACCACTACTGTTACATAATATTAAAATATTTGTGTATCAATAAATATATACATGTTTATCAAATGAGAAAAAAATTATAATAATAGAAAAAAATTGTTATACAAATTAAGAGCACCGTTTGAAACCTTATTTTTTGTATATTGCCTTCTTCCCTCTAGTTGGAGGAACAG
The DNA here is from genome assembly GCA_946811695.1 of Gonocerus acuteangulatus. NCBI lineage: Eukaryota > Metazoa > Arthropoda > Insecta > Hemiptera > Coreidae > Gonocerus > Gonocerus acuteangulatus. The sequence continues at coordinate 13,317,420 of OX328123.1, read as the reverse complement.
ATGGTATTGAGTGGTTGTATAATGTTATTGTTGTATTAAAAATCTAGTATGATTCTAGATAGATCGATTTGGCCCTTGGAGATCGATTCAAATAATCAATTTATCGTGTTAAAAAGATCGAGTCAGATCACCCATTTCTAAATAATATTAAGTTGCTAACTAAGACTACCAGACGAAACGACCATACGGCCGAACTATACGGTACACAGTTAGCACTGACAAACATTCAAGACAGAGGAAACGACCATATAAACGGCCGAACTATACGGAATACAGTTAGCACTGACAAACATTCAAGACAGACGAAACGACCATATATACGGCCGAACTATACAGTATACAGTTAGCACTGACAAACATTCATGACAGAGGAAACGACCATATATAAGGTATACAGTTAGCACTGACAAACATTCAAGACAGACGAAACGACCATGTATACGGCCGAACTATACGGTATGCAGTTAGCACTGACAAACATTCAAGACAGACGAAACGACCATATATACGGCCGAACTATACAGTATACAGTTAGAACTGACAAACATTCAAGACAGACGAAACGACCAAATATACAGCCGAACTATATGGTATACAGTTAGCACTGACAAACATTCAAGACAGACGAAACGACCATATATACGGCCGAACTATACGGTATACAGTTAGCACTGACAAACATTCAAGACAGACGAAACGACCATGTATACGGCCGAACTATACGGTATACAGTTAGCACTGACAAACATTCAAGACAGACGAAACGACCATATATACGGCCGAACTATACGGTATACAGTTAGCACTGACAAACATTCAAGACAGACGAAACGACCATATATACGGCCGAACTATACGGTATACAGTTAGAACTGACAAACATTCAAGACAGACGAAACGACCATATATACAGCCGAACTATACGGTATACAGTTAGCACTGACAAACATTCAAGACAGACGAAACGACCATATATAAGGTATACAGTTAGCACTGACAAACATTCAAGACAGACGAAACGACCATATATACGGCCGAACTATACGGTATACAGTTAGCACTGACAAACATTCAAGACAGACGAAACGACCATATATAAGGTATACAGTTAGCACTGACAAACATTCAAGACAGACGAAACGACCATATATACAGCCGAACTATACGGTATACAGTTAGCACTGACAAACATTCAAGACAGACGAAACGACCATATATAAGGTATACAGTTAGCACTGACAAACATTCAAGACAGACGAAACGACCATATATACAGCCGAACTATACGGTATACAGTTAGCACTGACAAACATTCAAGACAGACGAAACGACCATATATAAGGTATACAGTTAGCACTGACAAACATTCAAGACAGACGAAACGACCATATATACGGCCGAACTATACGGTATACAGTTAGCACTGACAAACATTCAAGACAGACGAAACGACCATATATACGGCCGAACTATACGGTATACAGTTAGAACTGACAAACATTCAAGACAGACGAAACGACCAAATATACAGCCGAACTATATGGTATACAGTTAGCACTGACAAACATTCAAGACAGAGGAAACGACCATATATACAGCCGAACTATACGGTATACAGTTAGAACTGACAAACATTCAAGACAGACGAAACGACCATATATACGGCCGAACTATACGGTATACAGTTAGAACTGACAAACATTCAAGACAGACGAAACGACCAAATATACAGCCGAACTATATGGTATACAGTTAGAACTGACAAACATTCAAGACAGAGGAAACGACCATATATACAGCCGAGCTATACGGTATACAGTTAGAACTGACAAACATTCAAGACAGACGAAACGACCAAATATACAGCCGAACTATATGGTATACAGTTAGAACTGACAAACATTCAAGACAGAGGAAACGACCATATATACAGCCGAGATATACTGTATACAGTTAGAACTGACAAACATTCAAGACAGACGAAACGACCATATATACAGCCGAACTATACGGTATACAGTTAGCACTGACAAACATTCAAGACAGAGGAAACGACAACATTGCTATTTGTACTGACTCTTTAAGTTCTTTGCTCTCCATGAGAAACATTTACAGTACACATCCCATCAACAACATATTCTCACAAATATACATATTACAGAACAAAAATAAACATATTAAATTTCTATGGCTACCTGGACACGAAGACATTAAACTCAGTACAGCCGTTGACTTACAAGCAAAACTGGCGACGAAAAGTCCTACGTACGCTTGACTTGAATTCTGTGACTTCATCAGACTTATACAAAACATTACAAACTAACATACTGTACGAGTGGGAAGGTGAGTGGCTAAAAACTGACGCTAATTTGAGGGAAATAGAGTCCGTGTCAAGCATCCGTGTGAGACACAGCGTTAATAATAGCTCCACCTTTAACTTCTAAAAAACAGTGTTTAGTGGCCATATTTTCACACGAAAATTGGCACAGTGCCGTACATTCATGTAGTGCATACGTGTGTGAAATATTTCTCACCAGTGTGTCACCATTTGTCTGGAAATTGTGAGTGAACATTGTATTATTCAGCTAAATCCAGCCCTCGCTACTAGCAATTCTAGTGGTGGGGGACTTGCCTGTGGTGACTCGCAGCTATAGCTAGGGTCCAGAGTGCCCCTGCAGCTCAGGAGATACTTTTCCCGCTAAGGACTTCTCTCTCTCCTAGTTCACCAGCCAGCCAGCTTGGCTCTGAGTTAGAGCACTCGACTCTCGTACGAAATATTCAGAGTTCGATCCCGCTCTCGGCATATATTTTTTTTTAGCCTTTTATTTTTCCTTATTTTTCTACATACTTTTTTTATGCCAAGTGATGTCAAATATGGAGTCTAGTGACCAACTAACATTTATTGAGTCTACTTCAGCACAGGAAAGCCACGAAAACACCCAAGTCAGACGAAAAAGACTCAGGAAGAAAACATCAACAACATTATCGCCGAAAGCAAAACACTTAAGGGAATCAACAATTAGCAAAGAACATGCTAATCCTTTGCCTGTACCTATAAACAGCCGTCCGGAAATACGTTCAGCAGACAATAAACCCCCTAATATTTATTTAAGAAAAATAAAAGATTTCAAAGCACTTGCCACAAAATTACATAACGTCGCTGGTCAAGATTTTAAATGCCGCGCTCGTTTTAATGATATCGTCATCAGCTCAGAAAACAGCGATGCATATAGAAAAATTATTAAATACTTGAGGTCTGTTGAAGCTGATTTTTATTGTTATCAGTTGCCAGAGGAGAAATCATACCGAGTCATCATTCGAAACCTCCACTACTCAACACCAACAGAAGACATTAAGAAGGAGCTTATAGAACTCGGATACAGCGTGAAGAGAATCAGCAATGTGCTACACCCCATAACAAAAGCTCAGCTTCCCCTTTTCTTCGTCGATCTTGAAAAAACTGAAAAAAGCCGCGAAATATTCAAAGAGGAATTTTTGCTGTACACGAAGATCAAAGTTGAAGAGCCCCGTCGCCGGAAAGGACTGACGCAGTGTTACAAATGCCAAGAATACAACCACACGCAAGGCTACTGCAACCATGCGCCTAAATGTGTGAAATGCGGTGAAACACATAATTCGAAGGACTGCACTAAATCAATAGAACTCCCGGCATCCTTTGCGAACTGCGGCGAAAATCACCCTGCCAACTACAGAGGATGTCAGGTGTACAGAACGCTCCTCGCACTGAAGTCACACAGAGAGCGCTCAAGAACTAGAGCGACCAACCAATACCAGATGTCAACCACAGAGACTACCCGGAGAGATGCTTCAGGTCATCGCCCTCCACTACAGCATCAACCATCGAAGTCTACGCTGTCTCCACTCCATCGGCCAAATGTTTCCTATGCCTCTCTCCTCTCCTCATCCTTGAAACATTCACTGAATAAATCCTCCCCAACCCTTTCCAATGTAAAACCACTAACCACACCTTCCCCAAAAAATCCCACTTCTACTCAACCCTCGACCTCCCAGACAAATGATTTCCCTAAACAGGTTGAACTAACTCCCAAGATACCTGATTCTCCAAAATCTCAAGACCCCTTTACCATCATGTCCGCGTTCCTCAATAAACTAGAAACACTGTTAACCCCACTTATTTCCCTTATGACTTCCCTTATAACTGACCTTCTCCCCAAACTACTTAATTGATCCCACCCACTGCTCCTCTTACCATACTTCTATGGAATGCAAACGGACTTACAACACGACGACTTGAACTGGAACTCCTACTCACAGAAAAGGACATCGACATTGCACTGATAACGGAAACCCACTTACTCAACAAACACCATTTTTCAGTCCCAGGATACGCAACTTACAGGGCCGATCACCCAACTGTAGCCCACAACGGAGCAGCTGTACTTGTGAAAAACTCACTGGCTCACTTTCTACACTCTACAATCTCGACAGACAATATGCAGGTAAGTTCAATATCCCTTTCCCTTTCCTCCCAAAATTTCATAATATCGGCTGCATATTTTTCCCCTAATAGTACCATCCACCATCCTGAATTCCTTTCACTATTCAAATCCTTTGGTCCTCGCTTCCTCATAGGGGCTGATTTCAACGCAAAACATCCCAGATGGGGAAGCCGTCTCACAAACTCCCGTGGCAGAATCCTATACGACATCCTTCAATCCCAAAACTACCAATCCATTTCCACAAACTCTCCCACCTACTGGCCAACAGATCCCTCTCGAACTCCAGACTTGGTCGATTTCTTCATCGCTTCTTGCCTAGGAAGAATATCCTACTCAGTGCAGTCACTGCTTGATCTATCCTCCGATCACTCGGCCATTCTCCTTAAGCTAGATACCGTTCCTCAACCTCGTGCCCAGTATCCTAGCCTCATCCAAGGTCCTATCAACTGGGAATTATTTCAAGAAAACCTCTCCACTTCCATTGACCTCACTGTCCCCCTCAAAACCCCATCAGATGTCGACACTGCTGTTCTTGCGTTTACAAAGGCCATACAGGACAGTGTCTCAAAATCATGTAGACCAAGAACAAACATTCCTTTCAATCCCAAACCTCAGCTTCCAGACCACATCCAGAACCTCCTTACCGCCAAGCGCCGAGCAAGAGCTCTCTGGCAGAGAACCCGCTATCCCTCACACCGTACCTCCTTCAACAGACACTGTCGAATTTTAAAACAGGCCCTTTCCGAACATCGAGCAAAATCCTTCAATGATTATCTTCAAACCCGATCCACACAAGATAATTCCCTCTGGACTGCTACCCGTAAAATCCTAAAATTCCATACCGTTCCTCATCCTCTCCAACGCAGTGATGGCAGCTGGGCAAAGAGCGATGAAGATAAGGCCGAAGTTTTTGCCGTACATCTCGAATCCATTTTTTCCCCGCACCCAAATACAAATTCTATCCACGACCAGCTGGTTCACGATTACCTTGACCACCCTCTTCCCCTCTCCCCTCCTCCAAAAGCTTTTCATCCTGCTGATGTAAAATACATCATTAAGCATCTCCCAAGGAAATCTCCTGGGTATGACCTTATTACATCCCTCATCCTAAAAAACCTACCCCAGAAAGCCATAATCTTCCTTACCTACATCTTCAATTCAATCCTAAGAACTACTCACTTCCCCAAACCATGGAAACACTCAATAATAACTCTTATCCCAAAACCCCAAAACCCTCTAAATACACCATCCTCCTACCGCCCTATAAGCTTACTCCCAATCATGTCCAAAATGTTTGAAAAACTTTTACTGAAGAGAATCCTTCCCATCGTTACTTCCTCCAATTCCATTCCTGACCACCAATTCGGTTTCCGCTCCCAGCACTCCACTATTCAACAATGCTTTAGCGTTGTTGACACAATATCCTACGCGCTTGAATGTAAAAACTACTGCACGAGTGCCTTCCTCGACGTCGCCCAAGCGTTCGATCGGGTTTGGCACCCGGGGCTGTTATACAAAGTAAAGCGTATTTTACCTCACACATACTACCTCATCCTTCAATCCTACCTCTCGAATCGTTCCTTTCAAGCAAGGTCTGGTACTACCTTGTCCTCCTCTCGACCCATATCCTCAGGCGTCCCACAAGGCAGCATCCTAGGCCCTGTCCTTTACCTCCTGTACACGGCAGACATCCCTATCCACCCGTCTACACACATAACAACCTACGCCGATGATACAGCCATCTTTTCCTCTTCACCCGATCCCTCTACAGCGTCCCAGCAATTACAGGAGCACCTTGAGTCTGTCGAGAAATGGTGCAACTTGTGGAAAATTAAAGTGAACCCAGAAAAGTGCTTTCATGTTACATTCACTCTCAATAGGAGCGCCTGCCCTCCTGTATTCATTTGCAGCAGTCAACTCCCAGAATCGAATGAGGTACGTTACCTGGGACTCCTACTAGACAGCAGACTCACATGGAACCCACACACACGACTGAAAAGACAAGAGCTAAACAGGAGATATGGGCTCTTACGACGACTACTTGGCTCTACGTCAAAGCTTACGACACAAAACAAACTCACTATATACAAAACTATAATCAGACCTATCTGGACTTACGGACTTGAATTATGGGGAACAGCAAAACACTCGAACATACAACGAATACAAGCATTCCAATCCAAAGTCCTTCGTAGAATAGTCAACGCTCCCTTTTATGTCTCTAACAGAACCCTACACAATGACCTCAACATTCCCTTCGTAAACGACCTCTCCAAATCCCGATTCTTAACGTTTCATTCCAAATTGTCATCCCACCCAAATCCTAGAGGTCAATCCCTTTCCACTCAGACCCACCCTAAAGACCTTCCCAGGAGGCTTCAGAGACTTTGGCCCCGTGACCAGCTACCGTAACAGCAGTTAAAAACAGCACAAATTGTTTAGATATATTAGGAAGTGCCGATAATGTTTGGCTCCTTCCATATACTGTTCATTGACATGTATACTTAGGCCAGCACAATTAATTATTGTACTCATAATTGTACAGATTTTAAATAAACATGAATTATAAAAAAAAAAAAAAAAAATTTGAGGGAAATAAAAAATAGAACGAAAGCCTGGACAAATGAACACTTCTCCCGTCGGGACGAAGTCATCCTATCCAGGCTTCGTATTGGACACACCTTACTTACCCATTCCTACCTACTAGACAGAAAGGAGAGACCAACTTGTAGATATTGTAACGAGACTCTGACCGTTAAACATATACTTACCAACTGCAGACAACGCAATAACCTCACCATTCCCTACCACTTACGCGACATACTGACAGAAGGTAGCCCACACATCAATTCATTACTCAAAAATTTAAAAAACTCTTTATTATACTCAAAAATTTAATTTATTAAATTTTGTCTGTTTTGATTATTTTATTTTATTTTTTTTTTATTTTTTTTTTTCTTCTCTTAATTCTTCTTTCTTTTTCAAGTTTATTTCTTCATAAGTTTTTATATACATATATACTTTTTTTTGATGACTGACATTTAAAGAGTTTTTCGCCTCTGTTGCAGAACTCTATAAATTAAATTCGCATGCGTTTTATTAACTAATTTTCTGCAACTTCACCACACAACTGGCAAACATCTACCAAACACCACCAGATTTCTTGGTAATCCTGCCAGAACGTAGAACCTCCAAAGAGTCACTATCTATAGAGGTGTTACTAATAATGGCGGCGACTATTTATCACTTTATCACTGCCCGTCACAACTATTTACAATCAAGGACGAATCTCAATATAATCCCTAGATAAAATACAAGTCAAGGTCACCCCTTCAATTACTACAACATAAACCTGCTAGATGTAGCTATTACTAGTACACGAGTCAGGAATGCACCGGCTGTACCTATAGATGGCGGATTGGCTGGCCGAGTCCAATCAGCTGTACAACTATAAATCCTTTGCTAGCTAATAGAGCACTAAATCTGCCAGATGTTTGCGTGCTCCCCTCTAACGAGCTACAAGGAGAGCTCATGCAAGCTCTAGCTCCCAGTCTCATGGCTGTGGTACTAGTCTTATACCAAACCTATAACCTAGGAATCCTTCATTCATGGCATTGTTTGGGTATTTTAGAAACTACCTGTCCTACGTCCAGGTGAAATCTTGGGCTTTCTTCGAAATTTGTACGCCTTCTGATATCGGCAACGAGAAGTGTTGGCAAGTAGCGGTGTAATCGGTTTTGGTGTAATCGTTTTGATTGGCTTATTTTATGTTCTTTCGTGTGCTGAACACGAATCTTGTCCTCTAAAAATTTTGCTCGGCAAATATGAGAAGGCATAAAAAAATCACTAAAAATAATGTTTTTTCGTTGCTTTCAGCTTACAACTTGCAAATCAAGCTACTTAAGTAAAATAAAGACGACAAAATTACCTACAATTTATGTCTCTAAACATGTTTTCGTACAGCGCACGGTTTCCACGGAAACCAGTGTTGAAATATGGGAGAAACCACCAAACGTTAGCGTTTGCAGCACCCCCAAAAAACATAGAATAAGCCAATCAAAACAATTACACCAAAACTTTCCACTTGAAACCACCGTTTGACCGGGCTATTAGAGCAGAAGCTGCATTGTTAACCAAGGTGGCTAATTAAGCCACTCTGTGAGGCAAACTAGGCAAAAATTAAATGTAAATTTCTGGTTTAAATTCTCCACACTCTTTTTTAGTCAAATAGTTACACCCTTGTTCTATTAACCCTGGATCTGGCGCAATCCCGGAGTACCGTAATCAGGCGCAACTGACCTAATAGGACAGCCGCCATTTCCCCCCCCCCCCCCCCAAAAAATCCTATATGCATTTTAAGTTCTCAAAAAATTGAGAACCTTTGTATGCATCTATGAAATGAAACATAAATTAAAATGATCCTAATAGATGAATCAGTGTTGTTTGAAAAAATTCACAAACTTCAATATTTGTGACGGGAACAGGTGCATTGGTCCTATTGGGACGGCGATGCTGTATCCACTTCCGAAGCAATCTGACAGGTAATTAAAGGTGGGTGTCGTGTAGACGGGACCGACCTAGGAAGGTACTGGGAGACGGAGCATCTTGTGTTGAGGGACTGGACGGGTATTATTTATTCATGCTTGGAATAAATCCATCCGTCTTATGGGCCGAAGTTAACGACCTCATCCAAAATTGTTGTTTATAGGAACGCTAAATACAAAACATCGTGGTGAAAGTACAAACTAAAACCTTTGGATGGAGGGAAGTAACGCGCGCAAAAAAAGGTAATTGAGAAGATATGGTCGACCGTTCATGATTACCACAGCCACTCAAAACTTATTACCAATACCTTTCGCCGTTTCATAGCTTATTTTACTACAATACTAATTTTACTGATAAATGCAATTTAAAACAAGAAACAACCAATTAAAAAGTGAGATAAGCTAACTCTAAGTGATATATATATATATATATATATATATATATATATATATATATATATACGAATTTGGGCCACCTATATTTTCGTGATCCATAGGGTCTGAAACGATAAAGTTTCTAGTCGGCACTTCCGGATTGCGTCGTGAGGTCAACTTCATAAGCGCGTTCTCCATATGGAGGTAGGGAGTAACCGCGCTAAAAATAACAAAACAAAATTTACAGATAAAAAATTGTTGATGTTTTATTGCACAGCTGACCTTCTTATTTAACTGCTAATAAAAGAGCTTAATATGAGCTATATTCTACCAGAGTAAGAGCCCTTATTTAATTACCTGTTTAGCTTTCGGAGGAAGTAATTATAGACCCCTAACAAACATGTTCCTCATTAGTATGAAATGTTCAAGAGGTAGTTTTGTTGTACAAAAACAACCACAAAAAACAATAAAATAAACAAACATTAAGGGCCCAAGAGGCTGAATAATTTCGAATGGATTCGCTAAGGGCTAAAAACCACAGTCCTTATTCTTAATTCACCGATTTTGCTGATTTTCATTATTATTTTTAACTTTTATCATTAGTTTCGTTTCTTGATAACAAAACTTTTTTATAATTATAACATACAAATTACTTGAGTCAGGTTATCTAGTCTGAGGCCAACTAGTTCGGTTAAATAGTCTGAAAAAAGACATTCTTTTCGAGACACTTTACCTGTCTAGCCTGGTTGGTAAAATCTTGCAGTCTTTTATGCAACGGATTTGCATTTTTAGAACGTATCTACATGTATAAGGTTTGACACTAATTGTTTTAATTGCCATTCAGACATAACATTCTCTTATGAATGTACTTTCCTTTTATAAAAAATCCTAACTATCAAGCACATGAGCTCAGTCTTAAATAATGAAGATTTTAAAAATTTTGAGGCTGATATCTACGGGACAGAGATTTTTAATTCGCCACGAAATTTACACGAGTTGGAAAATAATTATCTATTTAATAGGATATTATTATACTCCTACAACATTTTTCTTTGGTTACGTATAGCAATGGTGGCTCTATATGATGAGAGCTGACTCAAAGTTTTTTTATTATCACAAATACAAAACGCATGCACTAATAATTCATTTGATACATTCCAACAATATGTAATAATGCCATATGATCTTAATTATTTCTTTACAGGACTCAACAAACCAACTTATGATATATCCAATAGAGACTTTACCGTAAAACACCTACTTACGGAATGCAGAAGACGACACAAACTAAATATTCCACATGACATGAAGGAATTGTTGAGGGACAGCAGCCAGTACATAAACACAATATTCTCCTACTTTCAAAACAATTAACTATACAATATCATTTGAAGATATCTCCTGAATAACCATTGGATTTCTGGCACGTAACATTTCCATAGCTCTGTTTATAAGTGAATTAAATTTCTTATCAGAATGCTGGGCCATTAGACCATACAGGTACCACCTGAAAGGAGCGAAATCACCGTAGTAGCGACATATTATTAATAAATTAACTTCATCATGACTCTCTTAAACTAACATATAATAATGCAGGTAATGAAAAATATTATTTGTTTTTATCAAGTTTTTTGTAAATAAAATGGCGTAACCCTCTATTAGGGCAGAAAAGGATGGTAGCCTATAGACAAATTCTCCCAAAATCTTTCATTAAAAATATAAATTTAATTAATTAATTAATATGTGATGACATTTTTTTTTAATTTCCATTTTTATGATCCTTGGTTTTTATTTAATTTAAATTTTAATAGGTCCAATAAAAGAGTTACTTATTTGTCACTTTGATGTGAAAAAAACTATTATTTCCGATAAAAAAATAAAAGAAGTTAATATTAATAAAGAATTAAATTTCCGTGACGTTTAAAGACTTTCTATAATACCAGATAAGTTTATTTTTCCGGTGGTTGGTGCAAAAATATTGGGTTTTTTTTTTTTTATGACCAATTCGTTTCAAATGGTGAGCAACTGTTGAGTTTGTCAACACCAACTTCTCTGGCAATGTACCGACTAGTTTTCCGATGGAGTTCTACCAAAGCTCCCAGTTGCTCGTGATCAACAACAGAAAGCCTTCCTTGTTTTCGAGATCAAATTCTTCAAGAATTATTGGAACCATCGCTGCACTTACATTCAGTGATGCCAACTTTATTGGCAGTTTGGGTCACACTTCTGCCATGAAGAAAATCTTGTTTCAATTTCAGAGCTCCTTACTCGTAGAGAATGTAACACAAACTATTCAATTTTTTGTGGAATAAGTAAATTAATAACAATTGTTTATAATCCATTAACTAAAATTCAGATTATCTTTATTTAATTGGCAACCACTTGCCTAAACAAAATGGATATTCAAAACCAGCATTATTTTTGAATTATTATTTTTAAGAAAAAAAAAAGAAATCAGTCCCGTAACAGGCCACGAGAGCCCTGAGGGGCAGATATTATAGAGGTATCTGATTCATGACCATACGGCACACTAGGGAGATAGTGTGGTCAGTACTATGCTCCGGCCGCCTGATTTTCCCCTTGGCAGCTTCGACTGCTAGAGTCATTAGCACCCAAGGTACCCATAGTATTAAATTAATCTAAGGCTGGGTTGTCCTAGGGACGGTCAGGGAGGCCGAAGTCAACCCATGAACGAAGACACTAGAAGAAAAAAGTTTTAGTGCTTGCTCGGGATTTGAACTCAGGTCCTCCAACTTATTAGTCCAGAGCTAATTTCGCCCCCTTATTAGTCCAGTGCTCTACCACTGAGCTAACCTCGCCCCCTTATTAGTCCAGTGCTCTACCACTGAGCTAACCTCGCCCCCTATTTTTGCAAGAACCCGATGCATAAAATCTCTGCAAGATACTACCCATTGAGTGTGAAAATATTCATGAGGTTATTAAAAAGATTTTCCGGAATTCTGGTACGCTGATGAATCTCATCGGTTATTACACATTTGTGATGATTACCCTAGATCACACTGGTCCTGTCATCAAGAAACTTTCCCCTAAGCTTTAATAAACAGAGAAGAAAATATGATGAGGTCCATAGTTACTTAAGATTACAACAAAAATACTCCTCTCACTATTTTCTCATTATCATGAAGGCGTCATAAGTTTTCTCCCGTACATTAAGCGGGGAAAGAGTTTCGAAGACCAATAAAGGAAGTAAGGCTCGTTATTGCATGAAATCTTCGGAAGGCTATTTATGGATTATAAATATTATAATAATCGTGACTGTTGAAAATAGTAGTTAAATATAAATGCGCCAGCTCGGCCATTTGTATATTTGCATAAGCCGTGAAGAACCCGGAGATAATGATGGAATTATAAAATAAAAAGTCCGACTCGCAGGAACTGCAGCATCTTAGCGCGGTTCCGTTCATGTCCCTAGTGCCATTTGATAAGCTTAGAAAAGAAATAAACTTATTTTTTTTATATATCTCGTGAAAATTGTCAAAATCCTCTCGAACATCTCGAATAAAAGTGATATTAAGGCGTCAGGGACACCGACAGTAGCTAACTTTTACACAGAAGCGGAAATTACAGAATCTGGATCTCATTCTAAAGCAAAGCTCTATAAATCAATACAAAATATGCCTAATAAAGCCTTTCTAGTGGATACAGAAGCATGGGCGTATATGAGGGGGGGCTGAGGGGGCTGCAGCCCCTCCCGAAATTTTGAATTGATGATAAAAACTTCTCGTAAAACCCTTAAAAATAAATTAAATAAGATCACTTAGTTCATAAAACATATTTTATTTTACGTGTAATAGCGTTATAGTTGCCTAAAACTATTCCAAGCTCTAAATATTTAGTATTCCATACCCTGGAAATGGTCTCAGCCCCCCCCCCCTCCGAAATTGTTTTTATATACGCCCATGTACAGAAGGATCAAGAAGAAGTACACAAGATTGAGTAGAATACCCTGCCTAATATAGCCTATATAGAATAATATGCCGAATAAAACCTATCTAGTTAATACACAAGGACAAATAAAAGTCTTGACGAATAACAAGTCAAGAAAAAAAACTTTATTTAACAAAATAAAACAAAGTTTAGTTGCCCAACTACAATAGAATAATATACCTAATTAAGTCTATGGAGTAGACACAAATGGACCAAAAACAAGACTTGTGGAATATTGTTTTTTTTCTAATTAAATACTTTTTATCAATATTTAGTATATAACCTTTGTTGAAAACTATTGATTGCTAATTGATGAATCGGTTTACAACTAAGTAGTCTTTATGGATATTTAGTATATAACCTATGTTTGGATCTGTGTTTTTGGGGTGCTCTCCGCCTAGGCTTTGTATTTGTGTCGGCAGATACCTGGGGTATATTTACAGCTCTTGAGGATTAACTCTTAGCAGGTAAATTTCCTGCGGACCTTCTGCTTCTACGGGCATTGAACCACCATATTCGCTCATAGTATCTAACCGTTGTGAAGTTTATTTTTTGGATTTAGGACTTAATATACATATGTAGACTAAATCATAGCAAGAAGTAATCCTCCGTCGTCGGTTCTTAACTATGTAGACTCGCTAATGTTATCCAATCTTAGATACATCGTATTTAAAATCCACAGCAAAAACACGACATTTCATCAGAATCCCCTGCAGAATAAAACTTATATAAAATAATATGCAAAATAATGCCTATCTAGTGGATAAAAATAGAGGAAAAAAACCGTTCGTGGTGGTAGAAAGTCTTAAAAGTATTTCGCTCAGTAATCTCCGAAATATTGTCACTAATTTTACTTATCCTGTTTTATAGCCAAATAGATTTATATTCTATAATCAATAAGAAAAACCTACTAACAATAAAAAACTATGGGTAACAGATGAAAATAGGGAATACCAAGAATAATTCTAAAGAACGAAATCAACACCAGTACTGTAATCTAGATATTCATACGGCATCTTCGAATTCTAACAAACAAAATATTGATTCTAATTATACGTATCCTGTTTTATTGACAAATACATTTGACTACTATAAGCAATTAAAAACACTAGGGAATATGCCAAAGAACTCGGAATAGGAGCCTCGACAGTTTCAAGACATTTGAAGGAAATCGACAAATCCAAAACTGACATTTCATACGGTACAGCCTGATATATTTTTAAAAATGAATTGCTTTTCTTATTTTAATTAATCTGTTTTATTGTCAAATACATTATCCTACTATAACCAATGAAAAAACAACAAGGAATAAAAACAAACAAGAAGAACCGTTCGAACAAACGAAATCAATTACTTCAAAGTTTAAGCACTTATTTCTCCGATTGACATAGCCTAATAAAAAATTGTTTCAGAATCTTTTTTGTAGAACATTTAGTAAGCTTTCGCATGGTGACCCTCCGTTTACCAATATTCCTAACCGTCTTCGAGATATCAGGGAATGTATACGAAGTTCCCAAAACATTTCATGTCTGTTAATAAAATATTTTATTCTAATCCTTCCTTAGCTCCAAACGTAACCGAAATTTTAACATATTAGTGTTGATGAAATTCAAATATGCAGAAAATGTTTCAACTGAATCCCATAATTTTAACTATCAAAATTAAAGACAAAAAGAACAGTTCGAATAAGCGAAATCAATTACTTTAAAGTTTTAAGCACTTATTTCTCCGATTGACATCGCCTAATAAAAACTTTCATTAGAACCTTTTTTGTAGAGCATTTAGTAAGCTTTCCAATGGTATTCTTCCGTTTCCCAAGATTCTTAACCTTTTTCGAGATATTAAGGAAAGTATACAAAGTTACCAAAACTTTTTATGTCTGTTAATAAAATATTTTATTCTAACCCTTCCTTAACTCCAAACGCAACAAAAATTTCAACATATTAGTTTTAATGAAAGTAGAAGATGCAGTAAATGTTTCAACTGAATCCCATGATTCTAAGTACCCAAACCAAAAACGGCATTAAAAAATTATTTTTTCAGTTTTCTCGAAAACGGTTAAAGCTATCGCCTTGAAAATGGTTTCATTCGTTTTCCTAGCCCAAGAAGCCTATAAAACGAGTACTTACAAGCTTATGAACTCAAAAACGTAAGCGTTACGATTTTTTTTGCGCGAATTTCGCCCCAAACGCCATCTTCCAGTGGGCGGATTTTGCTGGTTAACGAACTTGACCTTTCAAATTGGACGACAGATTTTTGTACCAAATTTCATCAAAATCGGACCATCAGGGAAACCAGAAATGAGCGAACAGACAAATATATATATATATATATATATATATATATATATATATATATATATATATAAATAAATATATACATATATATATATATATATATATATATATATATATATATATATATACAAATTTGAACCACCGTTATTTTCGGTCTCTAGGGGTTCTGAAACGCGAAATTTTCTTGTCGGCACTTCCGGATTGTTTCATTGTATCAACCTTATAAGCGGGGTTCCTCCCTATGGGGGAGGGAGGAACCGCGCTAAAAGTCCGATTCGTGGGAACTGCGTCATCTTAGCGCGTTTCAATTCATAACCCTAGTAAAATAAATAGAAGATGTTACTGATAATTTTTTATCTTTTCTGAAGAATACAAAAAATAAAAATTCATGCGAACAGGCACAAAAAAAAGTGTCGAATCGAAGCGGACAGTTCTAGGCACTCATTTCTTCGATTGACATTGTTCCATCAAAGAAAAAGGTTGTGACAAATTTATAATCGATTCAAGAAGTTTGTTTCATTTTACTAACCATTTGAATTGGCTTCTTAATACTAAACCATTAAATCACAGAATAGGTGTTGTAAAAGACGGTCAAAATATGCAAGCTACTTTGTGACATACACTTTGAAAATATGCAAGCTACTTTGTGACTTACACTTTGAAAATATGCAAGCTACTTTGTGACATACACTTTGAAAATATGCAAGCTACTTTGTGACATACACTTTGAAAATATGCAAGCTACTTTGTGACATACACTTTGAAAATGTGCAAGCTACTTTGTGACATACACTTTGAAAATATGCAAGCTACTTTGTGACATACACTTTGAAAATATGCAAGCTACTTTGTGACATACACTTTGAAAATATGCAAGCTACTTTGTGACATACACTTTGAAAATATGCAAGCTACTTTGTGACA
This sequence comes from Gonocerus acuteangulatus, assembly GCA_946811695.1. NCBI lineage: Eukaryota > Metazoa > Arthropoda > Insecta > Hemiptera > Coreidae > Gonocerus > Gonocerus acuteangulatus. The sequence continues at coordinate 13,300,851 of OX328123.1, read as the reverse complement.
TACACTTTGAAAATATGCAAGCTACTTTGTGACATACACTTTGAAAACGTCAACGTTCTTAAAGAAGTAATGTATGTTAAGGAACTGGCCAAAAATTTAATATCAGTTAGCAAAATTACTAAATCAGGAGTAACTGTTGAATTTAAAAATGATAAGGTTATCATGGTCAAAGGGGAAACAAAGATAGTTTGGAAAACGAATTCTGATGGTCTGTTTAGGAACATTAGGAATTAAGAATAATAATTAAATGCCAACGGCTATAGCCATGTTGAATGCACCGGTTCCCGTAGATCACTGAAGTTAAGCAACGTTATAGGGTGGTAATATGTAGATAGCCCGGCGCTAATAGCCAAATAGTTGATGCGCCGTTAAAAACGAAAAAAAAAATAAAAAAAATAATTAAATTTTTTCTAATAAAAATATATAAGAATTTTTTAACTTGGCACAGAAAACTAGGGCAATTTAAGTTATAAAAATGTAAGAAAATTATCTTCATTTCATTTCAACAAATGCGCTTCTATTACTTCAGAAACATTTTTATAGAGAATTTCTTAAGCTTTCAAATTGTAAAGTTAGATAACCCGAGACAAAAGCATATTGAAAAGAACGAAACTGACAATTTCCACTTATTTCTCCGATTGACATCGCCCAAAAAAAAAAATCGGTCCCGTAACAGGCCACGAGGGCCCTGAGGGGCAGATACTATAGAGGTATCTGATTCATGACCGTACGGCACACTAGGGATATAGTGTGGTCAGTACTATGCTCCGGCCGCCTGATTTTCCCCTTGTATGCGTCGACTGCTAGAGTCATTAGCACCCAAGGTACCCATTATTAAATTAATTGAATGCTGGGTTGGCCTAGGGACGGTCAGGGGGGGCAAAATCCAAGCGACGAACGAAGGCACTAGAAGGAAAAATCTTAAGTGCTTGCTTGGGATTTGAACTCAGGTCCTCCAACTTATTAGTCCAGTGCTTTACCACTGAGCTAACCTCGCCCCCACATCCTTTTTCTAAGCTTTCCAATTTGTACGCTTTCTATGTACGGGGATTTCTTAAGCGTTTTTGAAATATTTAAGAAAATATAAGAGCATCCCAAAAGTTTTCATGCCTGCTATGAACACTTTTTTTTTTTCTCGTACTTCCTTAACTTTAAACGCAACCATAATTTTTTTTTTTTAATCAATATCAAATGCCTGTTAACTAGATCAATCGCTTCTGAATACCGTAACTGAAATTAGTTTTAAAAAAAAAAAAATAGTTTTATCTAAGTTTCTGAAATACGGTGACAGATATCGCTTGGAAAAAGATTTCATTCTTTTCATTTGTTACAGAATCTATAACAAATGTGCCTAGAAGCCTACAAACCACAATCCATAAGGGCAACTTTTTTTTCGCACAAAATTAAAACAGTGTTCTGGTATGAGGATTCTGTTGGTTTTGACCCTTACTTTTTAAATTAGACGAATTATTTTCGGATAGTAGGAATATATATAGCTAATATCTTGTAAATAATTGAAATATCTACTCGGATTTATTATTGAATGAAATTGAGATTTTAGGCGCCATAACAACTATATTTTATAACTATGTGTTGTTGTTTTGATATTGTATACTTGGAATATATATAGCTAATATCTCGTAAGTAATTGAAATATCTACTCGGATTTATTATTGTATGAAATTGAGATTTTAGGCGCCATAACAACTATATTTTATAACTATGTGTTGTTGTTTTGATATTGTATATGATCATAATAAATTCTCTACAGAATATGTTCTGAGGGAATTTTCGATGTGTGACGTTAATCGGAGAAATAAGCGCTTAAAGCTTCGAAAGTGTTACTTTTTTTTTTTATTAAACGGGTTTTTGTCGTTGCTTAACTCACTTTTTAATTGGTTGTTTTTGTTTTAAATTCTGTTTATCAGTAAAATTAGTATTTTAGTAAAAGAAGGTAAGAAGACGAGGAACTTCTAGGTAATAGTGTTTTCCTAGAGCGAACGTATATATATATATATATATATATATATATATAATTTATTCTTGTAGATGACCCAAAATATCTAAATTCTTTTTGATCTTAGGAGGCATGGGGTCGTTAAAGCAGTCTTCCTGTCTTCATACTACTTTATTTAATAGGCCCGACATGTTTCGTGCATATTTTCGCACCTCTTCAGGGGCACTTCTTGCTAGGAAGTCCTCTCGTTACCATGTACTCGCTCTGGAGTCTGGTATATATATATATATATATATATATATATAAACGTTACCAACAACAGCCTCTGTTCCTTTACTAATGGCACTAGGGATATAAACGGAACCGCGCTAAGATGACGCAGTTCCTGCGAGTCGGAACTTTTTAGTGGTCGATGGGTTCTGAAACGTGGAATTTTCATATGAACATTTTAAGCGGGTTTCCTCCCTATTGGGGGATAATATCGTTTCAAAAGAATTTCTTGAGAAAATGTTGAATAAATTCAAGCCCCATTCCTAGATTCTCCCCTTGGTCTAGTGAATTCTCATGCGGGAGATGGATGTTCGAGTACCGCCTGCAGCAGAAATTTTTCTCATTTCAATGCTTATTGAGAAATGATCCATTCTATACCTGCAATCATAACCTATCCAGGCAAGGAACAAAGACGGGCTCTCACTTTCTTGATGAGATTTTCTGAAAGTAAAATATAATTTGAAAGTAACGATTACGCTCTTAATAACGTTGCGTAACCAACATTTTTTTCTATATTTCAAATCTTTTATATACGTATATCCCTTTTTCGGGATTAGAAAGTCCCAGAAAATGCCATTGAAGTCGATTGCGCAAGAAGGTTGAAAAGTATCAATAAGGGGTTTCAAAAGATTCAAGTATAAAGCATTATTATACTTCCAGAACGATTGATTTTGAGTAGCTGTCTTATTTGAGATGCATAGATGCAAATGCACTTTCATAAATTTTTCAAAAATCTGCAAAAACCTGAATAAAACTACCTAAGAATAGAAAAAACTACAATTCTCTAATAAAATTGTATTTCATGAAAAATTAATAGCATTTATATTTTTAAAATTAATTTACCTAGTTTAACATACATTTTCAAAAATTTTTTAAATCTGCATAGAGGCGCTTCTACATCTAACTAATGGATAGTGTAGGAATGGGCGATAGTAGATAGTTACTATCGATATATCGATAGTTCATGACTATCGACAGTAGCTAACGATAGTCATGAAATATCGATAGAATTTTTACTTTTTTTTAGAGCTGAAGTTCTCATCATCTGGGGGGATTTGGTATTAAATACTGGCACGTCCGGTGAATTAAATACTGAAAAGGAAATGTCTGGTGAATACAACCAACTACATAATGTAGCCAGGAAATACCTTTGTGTTACAGGCTCATCAGTAGCCTCAGAACATGTATTTTCAGCCGCTAGAAAAATCATTCCTGAGCACTGGAACAGACTGAGCGAAAGAAAAGCGGAAAAGTTGTTTTTCCTTTCTAGTAATATGCGGCTCAAGGAGCACAACTAAAATAGTTTGAAATAATAGCACTTTTTTGTGCCACTTGATATTATATTCTTCGGAAAGGCTTTTTATAAATTTAAATAAATTCGTTTTTAGCGCGGTTCCTCCCTCCCCCATAGGGAGGAACCCCGCTTATAGGGTTGATACAATGAAACAATCCGGAAGTGCCGACTAGAAAATTTCGCGTTTCAGAACCCCTAGAGACCGAAAATAACGGTGGTTCAAATTTGTATATATATATATATATATATATATATATATATATATTTGTCTGTTCGCTCTCTAGATAGAAGACGAATGGTCCGATTTTGATGAAATTTGGTACAAAAATCCTTCGTCCAATTTGAAAGGTCAAGTTCGTTAACCAGCAAAATCCGCCTACTGGAAGATGGCGTTTGGGGCGAAATTCGCGCAAAAAAAATCGTAACGCTTACGTTTTTGAGTTCGTAAGCTTCTAAGTACTCGTTTTATATGATTCCTGGGCTAGGAAAACGAATGAAACCATTTTCAAGGCGATAGCTTTAACCGTTTTCGAGAAAATTGGAAAAATATTTTTTGAATACCGTTTTTGGTTTGTGTACTTAGAATCATGGGATTCAGTTGAAACATTTTCTGCATGTTCTACTTTCATCAAAACTAATATGTTGAAATTTTGGTTACGTTTGGAGTTAAGGAAGGGTTAGAATAAAATATTTTATTAACAGACATAAAAAGTTTTAGTAACTTTGTTTACTTTCATTAATATCTCGAAAAAGGTTGAGAATCTTGGTAAACGGAAGAATACCATTAGAAAGCTTATTAAATGCTCTAAAAATAAGGTTCTAATGAAAGTTTTGATTAGGCGATGTCAATCGGAGAAATAAGAGCTTAAAACTTTAAAGTAATTGATTTCGCTTATTCGAACTGTTCTTTTTGTCTGTTTTTTATTCCTTGTTATTTTTTAATTGCTTATTGTTGGATAATGTATTTGAAAATAAAACAGGTTAAGAAAAACAATTTAATGTTAGAGATATGGATTTCCAAGATATATAGCTTTTCAACTGCCTAGCGTCCTTCCTAGGGAGGGTTCTTTGTCTTTGATTTTGGTACTTAGAATTATGGGATACAGTTGAAACATTTTCTGCATGTTGGAGTTTCACCAACACTAATATGTTGAAATTTTTGTTACGTTTAGAGTAAAGGAAGGGTTAGAATAAAATATTTTATTAACAGATAAAAAAAGTTTTGGTAACTTTGTATAATTTCGTTAGTATCTCGAAAACCGTTGACAATCTTGTGAAGCGGAAGATTACCATTCGGAAGCTTACTAAATGCTCTACAAAAAAGGTTCTGAAGAAAGTTTTAATTAGGCGATGTCAATCGGAGAAAAAAGTGCTTAAAGCTTTAAATTAATTGATTTCGTTAATCCAATGGTTCTTTTTGTCTGTTTTATTTCTTGTTATTTTTTAATTGCTTATAGTTGGATAATGTATTTGACAATAAGACTGGTTAAGTAAAATAACAAAAACAATTTATTGTTAAAAATATAGATTTCCAAGATTCCAAGACCTTGTCACTAGCGGGTCTGTTTCTAGTGTAGCGGACCCTTCCAGGTAAGATTGTAAATCATGACCTTTCAAGACTTTACTACTCACAGGAATGGCGTTAGTGACCTTAAGGGTTGACACGCCATCATAATAATTAATTTAAAAAAAAAGACTGGTGGAACCAAAATAATAACTGCTTCTATTTTAATCTTTCCAAATTAGACTAGGGATATGAACGGAACCGCGCTAAGATGATGCAGTCCTGCGAGACGGACTTTTTTCTTTTAAACCTTTGCGTTATCTTATAAATATACCTAATCCTGCAAGTAATAGATAATTCTACTCAACAACATTAAATTCTTCATTGGACAGGTATGTAAGGAATAGGGGAAGCCACTATCGAATAACTATCGATAGTATCGATATTTTTAGCCGATAGTATCGGCTTATCGATAGTGCTCAACTATCGACTATCGCCCATCCCTAGGATAGAGGCGATTTTGCATTCGCCATTACGGGATAGAAGCGGTTATGCTCCAAAAATAGTCGTATGGATGAATTTTTGCAATCGGTGATTCATTTTTACAAGTATTTCTATTTAAAAATAGAAAAAGTCCGTCACGCAGGAGCTGCATAACTAAGCACTTTCCTCAGAATTTGGGTAGTGAAGACTGCTTTCCAGAACAATTTGCTTAAAATATCCTACATAAATAAAATAAAAACATGAATACTTCTCTTTTAAATTTTTAATGAGTAACTGATCAATTATTAATTTGCTTCCAGAGTTATGTTTACACATGGTACCTATTACACTACGTAATAAATACAAAAAACCTCATATTATCGTATTTTGATCTAACGCAGGAACTCTAGTGGTAGAAAGCGCTCCTTGCGGCGGCTTTGTGAACCTATGTCTCGCGGGCTTTTCTATTGAAATATATTACAAATTAAACCCCCGCTTTCCGATTGACCGATTCAGCTCATTTTTACAACACTTCTTTCTCATGGGTTACCCACGACGTATACCGCGTTTCGTTACAATACAGCAGAAATTACGACCGGTATGAGTATATTAGGAATTTGGGTCCGGAGTAACCCCCCCCCTTCTAATGAACCGATTTAGTTTATTTTTAGAACACATATTTACCTGTAGATTACCACTACAAATACCGAGTTTCGTCGAAATATACCAAAAATCACGGCTGGTAGTGGCGAATTGGTATTGTGGGTCCGGAGTAAACCCCCCCTCCTAATGAACCGATTTAGTTTATTTTTACAACACATATTTACCTGTGGATTACCACTACGAATATCGAGTTTCGTCGAAATATACCAAAAATCACGGCTGGTAGTGGCGAATTGGTAATGTGGGTCCAAGGTAAACACACCCTTCTAATGAACCGATTTAGTTCATTTTTATATCTCACTTTTCTCTCTATATTACCACTACGTATACCAAGTTTCGTTAAAATATAACAAATATTACGGCTGACATAGTCAAATTAGTGTTTTGGGTTCGGCGTAAACCCCCCCTTCCGATGGACCGACTTTGGTGGTTAACGAACTCGTTCAATCGTTTGCTAATTGAATGCTATATACCAAGTTTCGTGACGAAAAAACAATAACTCTGGCCGCTATCGTGTTAACAGACACATATATATATATATATATATATATATATATATATATATATATATATATATATATATATATATATATATATATATATATATATGTATGGAACGGCTTCTTTCTCCAGCGGTGTCGCTCCTCTCTCCATTGCGATGGAGAGAGGAGCGACACCGCTGGAGAAAGAAGCCGTTCCATACATACATGTGATACCCAGCGATGCAATTTAAAACAAAAAATATATATATATGCATATATATATATATATATATATATATATATATATATATATATATATATAAATTTTAACGGGGGTCATTTTGGTGTCTACTAGGTAGGATCGATAAAGATTTGAAGACATTTTTCAAAAATTCCGTCATGAGTCCAACCTCAATAGCTACTTTCCTTCGGAGGAAAGTGCTAAAACAAAACCACACAGAAACACGGAATAATAGCCGAGCACCATTACAAGCGAATACAAAATACTGTGTAGAGATTGGTCAGACGCTTTGTTTCTTAACTTTTATGCAAAAGCGGTTTTGCATTTAACCTTGCAACTTTGATGGCATTTTGTATAGGATAGTGATGGTTTTTCGTATACATTTTTAAATGTAATCATAGAGAATCTGAAGTTGATAAAGACGCGTTAAAAGCCAAAAATAGTTTTGCATCTATACGCCTCATTTGCTCGTTCTTGTGTCAATCCTTAGTCTTGGCGCAGATTGGTGTTCTTTGGGATTAATCTCGAATGTATTTTTGGTTTCGAATAATTATTCTTACAGATAATATTATAAGAAGTCGACTCGCAGGAACTGTGTCATCTTATAGCATTGCCTTTCTTATCCCTTGTTTTATTTGTACAGAATTAGATGCAGTTATTGTTAAGTTTTGATGATTCGTGAAAAAACATAAAATAGTTTTTAGGATTCACAACAGGAAACTGACACTATCAAAAGCGGCAATGACTCCCCCGCCTTCTTTACCTTCCCTCTAGGAAATCATTATTAGGTACCAAAATAATTCTCATTTTCTTCCCCGTTTTTATTAAAATGCCCATCTTACTGTTCAATGCAATTTAAAAACTGAGGTAAATAGAGACAAAACCCAGTTAAAAAGAACGAAATTAATTACTTTCGATGTTTTTTTTTTAACGGCGCATTAACTATTTGGCTATTAACGCCGGGCTATCTACAGGTTGCCACCCTTTTACAATGCCAACAGCACGTGGTCGGTCACCCATTCAGGTACTGACCCCGCCCGACGTTGCTTAACTTCGGTTATCAACGGGAACCGGTGCATTCAACGTGGCTATGGCCGTTGGCTATGTTTTAAGCCCTTATTTCTCCGATTGCGATTGCCTCCGATTGATGTATTAAAATTATAACCTAGTTATTATTGCTATTAAATTAGGAATAACTATGCGCATTGTTTGGACAATTAATTATGTATCATCATTTTGCCTCCAATATTAGCCATAATGAGATGGAATATTTGAGGAGCCTGGTATCAAAGTTGGACAACTCCACTTATGCTTTTTTTACACGATAGGTAAAAAATCATATCTACGATATGGTTGTCAGTATCATGGTGATTTTTTTATATGTCATTCTTATAGGTCCCAACAACATTTTTACAAACGCAAAATTATATGAGTATTAAGGCCGTAATTACACTTCAAAGAGTGGAGTTGTCCATGTTTGAAACCAAGTCATGGAGTTGTCTGTTTTTGAAACGAAAGGGAGCCAGTTTAAATTTAATCTGTACTCTTTTGCAACCAAACAATTATGAACTCTTTATCAATGAATTTATATTTTCTTCGTCTACACTCTAATGAATGAGGGTGTTTTAAAATAATGTAATTATATCTAATATATTAAAACAAAATCATATAAAAGCGGTCATATGGTTAAAAATCACATGAACAAATTGTACTTAGATGCCGTTAGACAAAACTCAGGTTTTTGATTATTGTTATCACAGTGTCTACCGTTGATATCTATAGTAGTCCGAGAGCCAGCAACGCACTTTTCATGAAGTGTTTTATGCACCTTGAAATTTTGCTATAATATACCTCTTAGGTAGATAAGATGGTATATATGTGTTTCCTGGACATACCTTGGAACACCAGGTACTGCGCATAGGGGAAAGGTGCAAAACAATATTGCCCGAAAATAGAGTTTTATTTAGAAGGCAACTATCTTTAATGTAAAATTAAGACAATTTTACAATGAATAATAAATATGGCAGACAGTTTTGAGGGGTATAACACGCAAAAAAAAAAAATTAATTGTTTTTATTCTAATATAAAATGAGAGTTTTATTTTCGCTGCCATTTACAGCTGTACAAGATCATGTGGGCAAGAACCAATGAGAGCACAGAAAACAACCAACTCTGTGCAGTCGTGTCATACACTCTTACGGTTACGCGCAGTGTATTCCAGTCTATCATAAGCAACATTTATTTTCATGTTTCCTGATAATTAAACACCACAAAAGTGTCTGCCCTTTTGTAATTATTTTCAAATATGTTTATTGAAGACGCTGTTTAAATCGCAGCGTGAATAAAGCGCTTCATTAATTATTAAAAATAAAAACTAGGTAGTTTGTTTTTTTTATTATTATCATTTTAACACCCTTAAAAGTGCCTGCCTTATTTATTATAAATTTGAAAATTGCCTTAATTTGCCATTTATTTCATTAATAATAGTTGGCTTCTGAATAAAACTCTACTTTTAGGCAATATTGTTTTGCACCTTTCCCCTATGCGCAGTACCTGGTGCACCAAGGTATGTCCAGGAAACACATATATACCTTCTTGTCTACTACCCAAGAGGTATATTATAGCAAAATTTCAGGGTGCGTAAAACACTTCATGAAAAGTGCGTTGCTGGCTCTCGGTCTATAGGAGCTTCACTCTGTACTGTGAGGTTGCGGTACAACTGTAAGCGGTCTGTTTCTTCCCAATTTTCTCCGAAGTGCTTGCCATTCAGCCATGATGGATTTCCAGTGCATGTTGGAAGCAAATTGAATAAATGCAAGCTTGTCATTTTTTTAAACAAAACTATAATGGAATTATCCATATTTTGATTCTGAACTGATCAAATACATGCTATTTTACCAAAGTTCTGTCTGTTTTTAATGCAGAAAAGTTGTATAACCAAATGCAGCATAAAAATTCACTTAAGAATCGACCAAAATCTCAAAGCTAAAAAAATGGAGTTGTCCAACTTTGATACCGAGCTCCTCATTTCTCCTACTAATAAATCAAATTGCCCGTCGAACACCCTTCACCACACCTAGTGTGCGTGGACCATCTTCGCGTGCAGAGTATATCTCAAGAAATCACTTAGATGTTTCTTTATTACTCAATCTGGTTTTCATGTTTATAACTCTCTTCTCACGCCCTCCTCATACAATCTCGATAGCCAATAACATATGATGATATAATAGTAATATACGACATTGTACAATTACAAGCTTTAACTGTAAACAGTAAATATTAATTAGAATTTACGATCCAATGTAACATCATAGCTGATAGAATATTTCATTTATCTCCTTATTAAATAGAGCTGGGTCAATTATAGTCATTTATAGATGTAATTCTTTCTGTAATTTATAATGGAATTATTAGACCATTCGGAATAAATGTGGTTGTACTCACGAAAGAATTATTTTATGAATTGCAGTCAACCCTCAATTAGTCGTTCTTCAAGGAACCGTGACAATTTGTTGACTTAAATACATTTTGACGTACCGAACATCGATTTATCGGGGTTATAATTTGACGTAACTGTATGTATGTAGAAAAAAGTCCGACTCGCAGGAACTGCGTCATCTTAGCGCGGTTACGTACATCTCGAAGAAATGGAATAGATTAGCATCACAAATCACAGGAAACTGACAGTAGCAAACTTACACAGAAGCGGATAATTCTTAAACTCTCAATACAATTACGTACTGAAAACGTACTTACTCTTCGACTACTGCTGAGAAGGCTCTATTCTAAGCAACCAAAAATTCGTTGTCATTTAAAGTATCTTGTTTTACTAGCAAATTCGTTTTACTGTTATAATCAACTGTAAACATGTGCGTCATGGCGAATAAAATTCCATTCTGTCGTGGGCTAAATCTTTCTATAAAATAAGAAATAACGATAACTTCAGTTGGAGGCTATGAGGAAGGTTATATATAGATAGGAGAATTCAAAACAAACTATGTATACGTCATCATGATTAGCCACAGCCATCTTGATGACCGCAGCCACTCCAAACTTATTACCAATACCTTTTACCGTTTCTTAGCTTATTTTACTACAATACTAATTTTACTGATAAATGCAATTTAAAACAAAAAACAACCAATTAAAAAGTGAGATAAACAAAGAGAAAAACTGTTTCAATAGACTTTTATACACTTTTTAAGTTATAAGCGCTTATATCTCTGATTGACGTTGCCCCATCGAATATTGCTTCAGAACATTATTTGTAGAGAATTTAGTAAGCATTCGAATGGCCACCTTCCACTTACCACGATTTCCGAACCGTTATCGAGATATTTACGAAAAATGTATGAAGATCCGAAAACTTTTCATGTCTATTAATAAAATAATTTTTTCGCATACTTCCTTAACTCCAAATGTAACCAAAATTTAAACATCTTAGTTGGGATGTATTTCCAAGATGTTGAAAATATTTCAATTGAATCCCGCGATTCTAGGTACCCACAAAAAAATAATGACTTATAAAAACATTTATTCCACTTTTCTCATAAACGGTTACAGATATCGCCTTAAAAATGGTTTCATTCGTTTTCCTATGTTAAGAAACTATAAAACAAGTACCTAGAAGCATATAAACTCAAAAACGTACGCGTTACGATTTTATTTGCGCGAATTTTGCCCCAAAAACTATCTTCCAGTGGGCGGATTCTGCTGGCTAACGAACTTGACCTTTCAAATCAGACGACAGGTTTTTGTACCAAATTTCATCAAAATTGGACCATTTTTGAGCTTGCTAGAGCGCGAACAGACGAGCATATATATATATATATATATATATATATATATATATACAGGGTGTCCCGTAAATGTCTAGTCATATTGAGAGGGGTGATAGAGGACCTTTAGGGGAACAAAAAATGTTCTATGACGATTTCCCGAATTCTCGCCCATAAGGGAGAAAACGTCGTTTTATTGTTTTATCGAGACAAACGTGGTTTTTAGAAACATAATCGTTGTAGGTCCGTCCCAGGTGGTACTACTGGAAAGGGAGTGAAACCAATCGAAAGCTGAGTAAATTTACTATAAGACTAGTTGGGAGTAAACGTAAAAATGAATGAATGTAAGTATGTATATCTTACAAAAAGAAGGCAATTCTAAATTTCCTGACATTTTATTGATATTTCTTTCCAGCGTTACTATTTTTACCTATATCACGCATTTGAACACATTTTTACAGGACTATGTACACATTATTTATGAGGGATAGAATTTTTAATTACCACAACAAAAACGCATGGGCTCAGAATCCCAGTGAGTTTCACAAGCGTAGCCATCAGTATTAATTTAAGGTAAAGCATTTGTTTTCTAAATATAAGTACCTGTAAAAATGTGTTCAAATGTGTGATCTAGGTAAAAATAATAATTTTTGAGGTTAATGTATGGTTGGGGTTCCTTAATGGCCGCCTCCTGGACCCAGTATTAGTTACCTGAATTAACAAATTCAAAATAAATGTGTATTTTATTTATTTACTGTTTTAGGAATTTTTTTTATATTCGTGGGAGTAATTTTTTTTTATTGTTTTAAGTAAATATTTACTTAATATTTATGTAAACATTTATAAAAATAAATATTTCCCTTCAGCTTTTTGAATAAATTGAAGAAAAAAAAATATAATTTTCTTTTCTCAGATCCATGTTTTTTTTAAAACTTTTGTTCTTAAATCGTTCAAATACTTCAATAACACAGTATTGTGATACATGAATGGAAAGCTGGTTAAATGAGGAAGTTTTTCTGAAACCCGGAAATCTCAGATCCTGCCCATTGAGGAGTAACGCTGGAAAGAAATATTAATAAAATGTCAGGAAATTTAGAATTGCCTTCTTTTGGTAAGATATACATACTTACATTCATTCATTTTTACGTTTACTCCCAACTAGTCTTATAGTAAATTTACTCAGCTTTCGATTGGTTTCACACCCTTTTTAGTAGTACCACCTGGGACGGAGCTACAACGATTATTCTTCTAAAAAGTACGTTTGTCTCGAAAAAACAATAAAACGACGTTTTCTTCCTTATGGGCGAGAATTCGGGAAATCGTCATAGAACATTTTTTGTTCCCCTAAGGGTCCTCTATCACCCCTCACAATATGACTGGACATTTACGGGACACCCTGTATATATTTACAAATTTTAGCCACCTTTATTTTCGTGATCTATGGGGTCTGAAACGTGAAAGTTTCTAGTCGGCCCTTCTGGATCGCGTCGTGAGGTCAACCTCATAAGCGGGTTCTCCCTATGGAGATAGGGAGTAACCGCGCTAAAAAAAAACAACAAAAAATAGGAATTAAAACCATCTCCATGAATTTTACTTTAGCACATATTATTTGAACGTACATACAAAGCCATCTGGCAAAAATAATTGATTCAGTACACACATATATGGACCTCAAGGTAGCAGTAAAATAATCTCCAGTATTTTTTCGCTTTTTACATAATCACTTTTAAAATATTACTTTCAATTAGATGTGTAAACATGTCATGATCGGCGTTGTCACAGATTTCCATTAATGTTTTTTTTTTTTGTTATGCATTTCGGCTTATAAACAATTGGTCTATAAGCGCCGAGCTATCTACAAGTCACCACCATTTTATGACGCCAAAAGCACGTGTCGGTCACCCATTCAGATACTTGCCACACCCGACGTTGCTTAACTTTGGTGATCAATGGGAACAGGTGCTTTCTTAAGCACAAAATTACTTAAGAAATCTGAATATTTGCATTACAATTATGTGATTTATTGACGAAATAACTGGAAATTATTTCTGAAGGTACTTGCTACAGTGGTTTCACATCTTGGTAAGTAAAATATTTTTAATTAAATCTGTGGGTAAAACTGCAATTGCTTTACTAAAAGAAAAAAAGTGACGTCAAAGGTTAGTAGACAGCAAATCTACACTTGTGACATTGACAAATAGGTACAACATTGGCCGCAATATTAGCGCTAAATATCAAGCGAAAGAAATAACAAGAATACACCTGTTTCATTATTTTTTGAGAATTTACCAAAATGTATTACATATGAAGTTTTTGGTGATTAACAAATGACGCATTTAAAATTTCCCAATGAGAGCTATAAGTTAAGTTCTTTGCGATTTCGCGAATATCTATTGTCCGCCATTTTCATTATCTGTGACCATTTCATATTGACAAAGCAATTGAAGCCGTTTTAACGAAGTATCTAGGAGGAAACGAGACAGAGCGAGAGAGCGGTCAGACATTCCCTTTGCTGCGTAGGAGTGTTGCGCAAAGACACGACAAACAGCGCTAACTGGACGATTTTCTACGGCTGTTATAGTTGAATAGTAGCCACTGTGTGGCCTGGCAATACTACGACAGCCTCGCGGTATTTCTCTTTTCGGCGGGTGTTGTCATTGTCAGCTGTTTACGCTGCGCCTTCCATCGGGTGCATAACCCCTATCTCGGAAAATACATTGGTATCGGATAATATGTAGCCGTCAGCAGTTCAATGCCTTGATATTCCTAGTTACGTTGTACTCATTTACCACAATTCCAACATCCTTCAATAGAGAGAAACCCCGCTTATGAGGTTGACCTCATCACACATTCCGGAAGTGTCGACCAAAAACCTTTATGCTTCAGAACTCATAGATCGATATAATTTTTTTTTTTTTTTGGGGGGGGTGTCCCGTGGTCTGGTGGCCAGCGCCTTAGATTCATAAGCGGGAGATGGTGGGTTCGACCCCCACCGGCGGCAGGAATTTTCTCATCCCACGTCTCGTTGGGAAAATTCCTCGGCGGTTCAATTTTGTTTAGGCCGTAATATCTTGTCAAGAACATAATAATACCTTCTCAATTATGTGTGCATTTCCAGCTTTCCAGTATTCGTTAAACAATGGCTGCTGAAACGATCGTCATAATTATAAAATTTTTAGCATTTTAAGATTCATATATATATATATATATATATATATATATATATATATATATATATATATATATATATATGAAATGAAAAATCTTATAAAAATCCACACCGTTTGACCGAACTTGGCACACAGGTACTTCTTGTTCCGGGAAGTCTCGTAGGCTAGGTCAAAAAAATCTACCAGCTGTCTATCTGTATGTTTGTTCCTTACACAATTCCACACCTTTCGACCAATTTTGACCAAACTTGGCTCACAGGTAGATCTTGATCCGGGGAGCGTCATAGGCTAAGTCAAAAACGTCTACCTCCTGTCTGTCTGTGTGTTGTTCCCTATACAAAGTCACACCGTTCGACCGATTTTGAGCAATCTTGGCACACAGGTAGGTCTTGATGCAGGGAGTATCGTAGGCTAAAACAAAAACGTCTACCTCCTGTCTGTGTCTACCTCCTGTCTATGTTTGTTCATTATACAAATCCACACCGTTCGAAAGATTTTGACCAATCTTGGCACACAGCTATATCTTGATCCGGGAAGTCTCGTAGGCTAGGTCAAAAAATCTCCCAGCTGTCTGTCTGTATGTTAGTTCCTAATACATATCCACACGGTTGACCGATTTTTTTCAAACTTGGCACGCAGGTAGATCTTGATACGGGGACTGTCATAGGCTAGGTCAAAAACGTCTATCAACTGTTTGTCTATCTGTTTGTCTCTTATAAAAATCCACACCGTTTGACCGTATTTGACCAAACTTGGTACACATGCAGGTTTTGATCCTGGTAGTGTCATAGGCTAGGTTAAAATCGTCTACGACTAACAAATCCAAGGTCACGGATTCGAGTTGTGTTATTAGATTTTAATATTAATTATTCGGTTTCTAAGTTATAATTGCTTTTCAGCATGTAGGTGTAGAATGGCTTGCCAGGTAACAGCTAATATAAATATATAATTATACACATACTGTCTACTCACGATTTTCATAATGTTTGGACTCAATACTTTGCCTAATAGCGTGATTTTTAAGTGAAATTCTTGCAAACAAAATTGTACTTTTTGCGTAGATATATGTGGTTCTATGTACTCGTTTTGTAAGTTTTCTAAGCAATTAATCCAATATCAATAATTTTCAAAAATAGTGGGCAAAACTAGGTTTCAGTATTAAGTATCGGTTTGGGTGGCCAGAAACGATGGATTCAGTTGACACTTATTTCATATGTTTGACCTTCGTCCGAAATAAAATGTTGACATTTTTTATTCATATGACTTTAAGGTCGAATTTTAATATATTTTATTAACAGACACGAATACAAAAAGAAATCTGATATAATAATAATAATAATAATATTTATTTGTGATTGAACATTGTTCTTACAAATATGGTCGGGGTAAGTATATACAGATCATTGTACGTAAATTAGAGTAGACTCTTATAAAAAATTCATTGCGGTTGCCTCTTTTCTTCAGTATATTCTCCAGGTAAATGCAAAAGGCATTTATATCTATGATGCTAGAGGTGGTCAGGAAATAATATGTTGCAGAGTTGTTGGTGTGTTCATCAATAATGGGTTTCAGAGTATTTCTGAGATTGGTGTATTCAGGTCATCGCCACAGCAGATGCTCCAAGTCTTCTTGTTACAATTCACAGTTGGTGCATATTTTGTTCGTTTCTATTTTGTATCTTTGACGGTGGATGCTGAGGTAAAGTGTCTTCTTGTTCGCTAATCTTAGTTGACTGATGCTTCTGTGTCTATTTATGTTCATATTTACTAGAAGGTAGCTGTTGTAGGTATGAATTGCACTATATATGGTACTGTAGGATGTTGTGTTGATATGGTCTAGGTCATCTTGAATCAGGTTTGCTTTTATTTTTGGGGCTATTTCTTGGAGTAATTTGAAGTTTGGGGTTGGAGCTGCGACTTGGTCTGTTATATCATACTTTAGTAGAAAATATTTTAACTTCGTTACCCACTTTTGCGAAGATATATTGTTCGGTTTTGAGTCCAGGAGGAGTAATTTCTGATAGCATAATTTTGGGTACCTTGTCTCATCCATGCCGAGTAGTTTCATCCACCATCCTGCAATTCTCTGTGCTGCCAGTGTTGATATAGTGTAGTCATTAGTTTCTGTACGGATAAAACTGTGGGGTGTAGATTGGGGTAGATTTAAAATAAAAAAAGAAATCTGATAAACGAGTTGATAATAATTTTTTATTGGAAAATCTCAGTCGAAAGTAACTAAGCGTTGGTTTCCTTGCTTCGAACGGTTTACGGTGCTTGTTTTTCTTAGTTTTATTACCATTTATTACCAAATTGCTTTATGCAGTAAAATTAATTTACTAGTAAAACCATACACGTCATTGGAGTTCCAGAGGAAGAAACATAAGTAAGTACGACGATAAATCATTGAAACGTATAAAACTATGTGTTCTCTGCTCTACTGTACTGTTCCGGAAGAATCTCCATACGATTTTCTTGGTGAATATCATATAATTTTTGACAACAACAGCACACATTGTATGTTTGTTACGTAGTCCTCAGCCAGTATATTGCCTAATGTTCTATAAGTTCCGGACAGAAGGACTCGGATAAGGAATTCTTTTCAGCAGTTTTGGGCGTTTTGTTACGCCTTACGTAGGACATTATTCCCACTCGTCAATGCAAAGAGTGTTTTCTTTTTATATTAGTCAGTTAAGAAGAGGAAAAGGAAGTAAATACATTTGACATTTCAAGTAGCCGTTTAAAATCCGTTCCACCTTTAATAAGGTTCGATTTCCGTTGTTTCCCTCTATAGGTTGCAAGTTTTTTACTCATAAACGTCGCTTAGTAGCATTAGTCAAGCTGTTTTTTTGTGCGATTGCACGTTACGTTCGTAGGAAAGATGTCAATTATTTTTTACTTGTTCAAATTTTAAGGTCCACTTATACAAATATAAGTACATATTTATATAAATTCTAAATTACAGACATTGAGACGGGTTATCTGCACGTTACCGTAACTCTTTTCTAGGGAAGAAAGGATCAATATTTTAGCATAAATATGCTTTAGCGGTGGCTAAACTGGTTACAAAAAAGTGTCCGCTGAAGTACACGAGTGCGCAGTGGCGTTCACGCATGCGCAGTGGCGTTAGCGCATGCGAAGTGGCCATGTACAAAAAATAAGAGTTTATGTGTCACAAAAAAAGTGTCCGATGGCGTTCGTTATAGAGTAAATTACATAGGTTAATCGGGTGGACCTAGCGTTACAAAAAAGTGTCACAAGAAGGTGTCCGCTACCGTTCGGGCATGCGCGGTAGGCATGTACGAAAAAGAAGACTATATGTTATACAGCACTTTACATACGTTTGTCGGGTTGAGCTAAGCGTTCCAAAAATGTTCCACATAAAATTGTCGTTCGGCATGCGCAGTGACCATGTACGACAAAGAAGACTGTATGTTACAGGGTTGACCTAAGGCATATTTATGTTCTTGAATTTGAGCAGAAGGCTCTAAACGAACTTTGTTTTGTTGTTTTGTTTTTTTTTTTAGCATTTTATAGTTATATCGATAAATTTAAATTTATGTTAAACGATAAAACGGACAACCTAGCGATACCACACGATATGCGAGAGGTATTGACTGAAGATAGTTCAAATAAAATAAACCAATTGTTAGCAACACAAGTTCTTTGTTTTATTTGCAAGAAATCAAGAATTACGGCCAAGAACTTGTGCAGCCAGGAATAGTTATGGGAGTGGAACTCAAAGAATCCAAGGACGACTTAAAAACTTCTATCTATCAAGAAGAGACATTTTATTAGCACGACTTGGAATAGGACATCCGAGATTGACTCATGCGCAATTAATGTCAGGCGAGCTTGGACCAATCTGCAGAAGATATAATTCACGACTCGTAGTAAAACACTTTTGAGAGGAATGTCCTTCATATGAGCCCCAAGCTACAGCAACTCCATATCCTCACAAATATCACATTGAAGTAACTACCCCAGGATTACCCAGGGTATGGTATGTTTTTTTTACTGAAAACAATATTAGACAAGTATTTTTTTATTCGTCAATTCAAGGGGTGAAAACCAGCCATAAACTTCACCTCTAAAACAGGGTTGTTTTTTTCATCTTGAAAGGTTTTAAGATTTTTTTTTATGAAATCGATTATAATTTTTTTCTTATAAAAACGCGTTTATGTAAGCATAAATTTTCTGCCTAAGGGTTAAAACCCCTATTTCTATAAGAGTTGAAAGTCAGTTTTTTCGTTTCTTTTTTTTTGGGGGGGGGGTAAAATTTATTAAATTCACGGGATTGGGTTTTCAATTGCATTGTCGTTTAGAAAACCCATGAGGTGTTTGGGGGCTTTAAAACAATTGTTATGAAACAATGGAAATCTGTAATATAAGAAGCTTAGCATTCAGGCAATAGTTGTGTCTGTCTGTTTGTCTGTTTGTGTGTTTGTTCCTTATACAAATCTACACCGTTTGACCGATTTTGACCAAACTTGGCACAGAGGTAGGTCTTGATACGGGAAATCTCCTAGGCTAGGTCAAAATAGTCAAATTTCAAAATTTGGTCAAAAATTCAAAAGTTTTGTCCAAGAAAAATTGGCTACAGCAAATACCATTCAGATTCTGACGACCATTTTGAATCGACAGCCATTTTGAATAATGTCTCAAATTTATTTGTTGATGTTCTTGATAATTAGAATAACTCGAACTCATTGATGACTTTACATCATTATATAATCATGTAATTCCGTTTATTTCAATTTTATATGAACAGTCACTGCCTAACTAAGGAGCGCTGGCCTTTCTTTCATAAGAGCTATATACTTGCACGCTGTGGTGCAGGCCTCTGTCGGCTGTTTTATGAACTCCTGTGGTGCTGGCAACTGATGGCTGTTTCACGAACTACTAGACAGATATAAAAAAATTCACACTGTTTGACCGATTCTGACGTAACTGGGTATCAAGTAGATCTTGATACGGGGAGAGTCATAGGCAGAAAGTAGGTCTAGCATGGCACACTAGGTAACAGCTAGTAGACAATAAATTTGAATGTCAATATATCAATCCAAACAAATTATAAGAATAATTATCTATAGAACGATAACTATTAAAGTAATATCTACATACAAGGTGTGTTTGATATATTATTTCCACGAAAAATATATATAAAAAGATAAATTCTTTAGCAATTATCTCAGATAAGACTGCTCTGTATAAAAATTGGTTCCGTCGTCGTTCTTACCTAAAATTACCTGAATCCGAAATTGACTTACATTTTGTCCCATCACCCATAGTTTTCTCGGAACGCCCTCCCCCTTCGTATTCTGAGTTTCATTTAGACCCGGGATGGGAGGGGTAATTTAACCGTTAAATACCTTCTAATGGGGTTACAGAGTTGAAAAGTTCTGAAACAAATATAATTTGTAGCATGATGGGGGAGAATAACCCACAAAAATCATCGATCGTTTATATTCTTTTTTTTTTCCAAATTTATTGGGTAAATCCCCGTTTTCCCTTGCTAGAAATTATATGTGTTTTAGAAATGTTTACTTCAGCAGGCCCTCAAAACGTATTTAACGGTTAAATTATTCCATATCATGGTCATTAATATAAATTACCGAACAGTAATAAAAATATGGGAGGCGTCGTTTTACATTAGAATCTACAGAAATCGCAGTATCGGATCTTGGACTTTTTTTTTTTTTTACGGAGCAGTGTTACCCAATAAATGTATATTTTCTTGGGTCTGTCTTTGGTTAGTTAGCGAATTCCTCTTATTGGTTAGACAAAGGACGCGTCATTATTCTTGACCACTGATGAAATCATGACTTTTTCTTATTCCATTATCGTCTGCGGTTCCTGCACAGCTTTGGCCTCTTCAAGGTTACCGCTAATTTCTTCCTCCGTGTTCCTCCGATAGCGCTGTCAATGACACCTGGAATTAGCTACACACACGAAGGATGCCTTAGGGTGCACCTACATTGGACCCGTTCCGATCCGATCCGATGGCCACCGACTGTCATGGCTCTCAATGGAGATGCCTATATTGGTCCCGAACCGATCCTATCCGGTCCAATCCAACGGCCACCGATTCTTGGCCATTCAAACTTGTTTGTTTCTAGACCGATTTCGGACCGACGAAGTAAAATGGCACCAACCCACATATTGTGTTTCAAAAAGTCTACAGATTCTAAATCTTAACCGATTTCAATGCACTTTTATTTAAATCAAAGGAAATAAAATTTAGAACAACTTTGTCAATTCACATTTTTGTTTTTACTTTCCCTTGTTTATTGAATTGCATGGAAAGATGTTTATAACCTTCCAATGTTTATAACTTTCTAATGTTTATAACCTTACAATGCTTATACCCTTCTAGTTACCTTTCTTATAAAATATGAATACCAATACTTCTCTTGCCTCCAACATTCAATCTAATCAAAAGTTTCTATGCTTATTAGGTGGTATTTCTTAACTTAATCACTCATTTTCACTTAACTACGAGGTCATTACTGACGAGCTGTGACTAAATCGGATCGGATCGGGTCGAGAGCAATGTAGGCACTCACGTCGGCCACTGTCGATCAAACGAAATGGGATCGGATCGGGAGAAATACGGGTCCAATGTAGGTGCAGTCTTATCCAACAACCCCTTGAGGAAGGGCTTTGGAGCGAGGGCGCCGCCGTATTAGGAGGCCGGCTTGAAGACTTATCTCTGAGCAGGAAGAAAGGCAAAAGAAAGACTAGCGATTTAATGGTCGTTAGGGCTTCCAGAGCAGTGCTATTTAGTGTTAAGTTATTATCATGTCTGATGGCAGTGTTAGTGTCTGCCACTGCATATTACACTAGCGTGCGAGCCGTAAGGGCGGTTAGTAATGGTTCCTAATAGCATATTATATGCTAGGGTCTCAGCTTAACATTCCAAAGATCCTTCTTCATACCTTTCAATTTAATCATCCCAATTTTAAAATAACTTTTTAGCACTTTCCTCCGAAGGAAAGTAGCTATTGAGGTTGGACTCAAGACGGAATTTTTGAAAAATGTCTTCAAATCTTTATCGATCCTACCTAGTAGACACCGAAAATGACCCCCGTTAAAATTTATATATATGTATATATATATATATATATATATATATATATATATATATATATATATATACTCACATATATATATGTGTGTGTGTGTGTGTGTGTGTCTGTTTACACGATAGCGGCCAGAGTTTTTGTTTTTTCGTCACGAAACTTGGTATATAGCATTCATTTAGCAATCGATTGAACGAGTTCGTTAACCACCAAAGTTGGTCCACCGGAAGGGGGAGTTTACCCAGAACCCAAAACACTAATTTGACTATGTCAGCCGTAATATTTGTTATATTTCAACGAAACTTGGTATTCGTAGTGGTAATATAGAGAGAAAAGTGAGATATAAAAATGAACTAAATTGGTTCATTAGAAGGGGGGGGGGGGTTTACTCCGGACCCACAATACCAATTCGCCACTACCAGCCGTGATTTTTGGTATATTTCGACGAAACTCGGTATTCGTAGTGGTAATCTACAGGTAAATATTTGTTGTAAAAATAAACTAAATCGGTTCATTAGAAGGGGGGGTTTACTCCGGACCCAAATTCCTAATATACTCATACCGGTCGTAATTTCTGCTGCATTGTAACGAAACGCGGTATACGTCGTGGGTAACTCATGAGAAAGAAGTGTTGTAAAAATGAGCTGAATCGGTCAATAGGAAAGGGGGGTTTAATTTGTAATATATTTCAATAGAAAAGCCCGCCAGACGTAGGTTCGCAAGGCCGCCGCAAGGAGCGCTTTCTACCAATAGAGGGACTGTATCCTGTTCCTGCGTTAGATCAAAATACGATAATATGAGGTTTTTTGTATTTATTACGTAGTGTAGTAGGTACCATTTGTAAACATAACTCTGGAAGCAAATTAATAATTGATCAGTTACTCACTACAAAATTAAAAGAGAAATATTCATGTTTTTATTTTATTTATGTAGGATATTTTAAGCAAATTGTTCTGGAAAGCAGTCTACACTACCCAAATTCTGAGGAAAGTGCTTAGTTATGCAGCTCCTGCGTGGCGGAATTTTTAAGAAGTTCTAATGTATTATCATCAACAGCATACACCTTTGAAGCAACGACTTCGGACAAACTGAGGTTACGATCAGAAAGTTTCGCATTTGAGTTGACCAATTGCAGCCAGAGCAGTGAGCAGAGAAGGTCACAATGTTATTTATAAATAAAAATACGAATTAATTCGTACTTCATACATTTGTAAATGCGAATATAAATAAATTCGTATTCATAAGTGTGAATACGAATTCATTTTTATTCACGTATTTTAAATATAAAAATACAAATAAAATTTTATTCGCAAATTTTCCTGCGAATGCAAGTAAATTCACAGAAAAATTGTAAATAATCACAAAAAAATCTGAATATTCACAAATAATAAAGTGGTAACAAAACAATTCACATTAAAATATATGAATACAAATTTATTCACATTACAATTTGTGAATAAAAATTTATTCACAAAAAAATTCGCAAATAATTATTAATTTAATCGAATTAACGATAAGATGGTTTTACAATTTATTTATTTTTTAATGTCTAGGTTATTAGCGCGGTATATTCACATTTTTTGAGATTATTTACAATTTTTTCTGTGAATTTATTTCTATTCGCAGAAAAATGTGCGAATAAAAGTTTACATGTATTTTTATATTTAATATACGTGATTACAAATAAATTCGTATTCACACTTATGAATACGAATTTATTTATATTCGTATTTACAAATATATGAAGTACGAATAAATTCGTATTTGTATTTATAAATAAAATTATGCTCATCTCTGCCAGTGAGATAAAAAAAAAAAAAAAAAAAAAAAAAAAAAAAATCTCAACTTTTCATTATCTATAGATAATTTTAATTTATAATTTAAAATGTCTATTATATTAACAGGTTAATATAATAACTGAGGTCTGTCAGTTTTAACTTCTTCCAGGGGGGGGGGGGGGGGTCCCACGCCAGTCCGTTTTCAAAACATGTAGCCATTTTGGAATTTAAATCACATTTACGGGTTCCAATTTAATTTTGATTCTCATCAGAACATTCATTCACATTTTGTAAAAGCTGCACATTTAGGGCGCCTACTTCACCACCTTCTTTGTCTTCTATTTTTATGAGGAGCTGGTGGCCTTAATTTTCTCTCCGTATATCGTAAATTGCCAAATGACATTCGAAACTAATGGGAAAAATGTGTCATGACTCCCCACGGGAATCGTTCCCATGAAATAATTAATTTTGCTGGCAAGAAAAAATTAAAGATAGCAATAATTTTACATTTATTTTAAAGGTGGTCCGGCTGAGGAATTTGTTTTCTGGTCACTTGTGATGAAATAAGCGTGGTTTAGCCTTGTCCGATGCGTAAGCAAGTCAGTACTACTTCCTCTCATTTTTTCGATTCCCAAGCGCAAGTTACTCAGAGTGGATTTGATCTCGTTGTTTATTGCCCTGTACCATATTTCATGTCATTGTCATCTATTACATTCTGAATTTCAATGAACGCATCCTCGCAGGTTCTCCGTAAAGTCTTATTAATTAAAACTAAATAGTACCAAATATTCAATAGACCATCGGATAATATACACCATAAAATGGGGTCTCATTTGTATAGTACGGTGAAATTGGCACAGATCTATACTGCTTACATATGCTTGTATATTTGTATGTGAGCGAACAGACAAATATATAGGTATAGGACTGTTCGCACTCTTTGTGCAAAGGTCGACCCTTTGGTATGGGTTTTTTTTTTCTTTTCTTTTTTTTTTTTTTTTTTTTTTTTTTTTTTAACGGCGCATCAACTGTTTGGCTATTAGCGCCGTTTGGTATGAGTTAAATGAAAATATCCTAGCAGTATAGGTTTGTATTAATTTCAGGGCACTAATGTGTCCCATATTACGATAACTTATTCAATAATTAATTAAAAGAATTTTTCCAATTGATTTTATTCTATCCACTCGATAATAGCAGGGAGGAAAATATTTTCCATTAATCCAAATGAATATGAATTACATACCAGAATTTGAAAGGAACCTATTTCTTGCTGCTAAAATGGGCATTTTTTAATATTATTTAATTTGGATGAAGGTTAATCATGAAGAACGATAGTACAATTAGCAGATCTTTATTGGTCTACTGGGGGCGAGGTTAGCTCAGTGGTAGAGTTCAAATTCCGAGCAGGCATTAAGGACTTTTATCTTCTAGTGTCTTCTTCCCTAGGCGAAACCAGACTTTAATTAATTTATTAATGGGTACCTTGGTGCTAATGACTCTAGCAGTCTAAGCAGCATACTGACGTATGGTCATGAATCAGATACCTCTATAGTATCTGCCTCTCAGGGGCCTGTTACGGCGCTAATTTATTGGTCTACTAGTTTTACGTACAGGAGACGCCTCTTCAAAAGATATCTTTACAGCATTCCTGCAGAAGATACCTTCTGTTACAAGAGCCACGTAGCAGCACTCATAATGAATGTCCAGCTTATCCAACCTGCTTATCTAAACGTTTACAACTAACCGTGGTAATCCTCTAACAAATCCTTCTGCCGAGGAGCAGAGCAAGACAAGCGGACTCGTTTAGAGCGGACATCCTCCCTAGTCCTGACCTTCCTCATTCCGGCGGACGTCTAGAAGGTGGGGGCGAGGCTGGACGAGTGAGTGGGGATCCCCACCCGGTGCACAGTACGGCTTGAGCCAACCCCGAAGTAAGGTACTCAGCCAAGGTATAGGCTAGATTGAACACGAGTCAGTACACCTCGCGAGTGTGTGTCCCTTAGCTTAGCGCTCTCAAAGTGCCATCGACTAGGACTCTGGACAAGACGGCCGCGCATGGCGGCAAAACTCACATCATGATTTCAGGTATGTAAAACAATTTTTTTTTTAAATATAATTTGTTATAAAACTTTTTTTTTTCAACATTGTTTTTAATTTAAATTAATTCTTAGTAGAGTATATTATATATTTATAGTTAATCCAAATATAAAAATAAAAAAATTATTAAAAAATAATTACCTGTAGAAATAGAAAATTATATTAATAATTTAATTTTTTTTAAAAAAATATACATTTATCACTTAATTTCATAATCTTCAACATAAACATACACATTTTTAAAAAATTCAATAATTAAAAGTGCTTTAAAATTAAAAAAAAATTATTTTAAGAACTAATTAGTTTAATCACTCCTAGTAAATTTTTGATCGTGATTCTGTTTAGGAATAAAAATTGCAAAAAAAACATATAATCAGAAAATTAAAATGTAAATGAAAAATTTAAGACATTTGAGCTCATATTAAGGAAGAGCTTAATAATAAAATAAAAAATTAAACGATTACTTATTTTTTTATTTATTTTGAGGTAGGAAGTACAATTTTATATATGTCTTAATTTGAAGTAGCTTACGTGAGCATAATCAAACACTCAAGAAATTTCCTATCAAATACATTATTTCTAAGAGCCAAAAATATAGAAAAATTAGGAAAGGATGTTTTGAAATATCTTCTGATAATCGGATTCTCCATTTTGATTTCTAACTTTATTCCTGCAGCTAAGAGAAGTATTAACAAAATCACCTAAAATATAACCAATAGCAAAGTATTTTTTATAACTAATTATACTAAAAAGTTTATAACATTCCACCTAGGGAAAATCCATGTAAAAGAAGTTTCAATTAAAGTTACTTTTCCCAGGCCCTCCGTTCGGAGACTTCAACAGGCCTAACTAGAGAGCTGGAGACTTCAACGCTCGGAATTGGTTTTCTAATAAAATTTGTATTTTATTATTTTTTTTTTGGGGGGGGGGATTACAAAAAAAATCTAATTTATTTCTAAGGTTACCACCCTTCTCTAGTCTTCTATGTATTTTTTTTTAATAATAAGAAAAGAATTATTTTTTCATAGCATCTATATCTAGATTTTACAGCCTAATCAATTGTAAAAGATAATAATATCACTTTGGATATCTTTGTTTTCAGTATTCCTTATCGAAAAAGAAACTCTATTATGGTAATTGATAAACACTACAAAAACAGCCAGTAAATAATAAAACAGAAATCAAATAAATGATTCCCACAACAATTACTAAGAGAAATACATTTGGAACTTAAAAAGTTTGTAATTTGTTGTTAAAATAATATTTCGGAACAATCGTTATGAAAGGAAAAATAATTATTAGTTATTAATTTCTTCCGTTTAGCATGTTTGCACCCTTTTTATGGGTAGGAAAATCCCTTTATGACGTCAACGCGATGACGCAATCCGGAAGTCTTTGCAAGGAAACTCGACGTTCCATGTCCCATAGGTCATATATATATATAAATATAAATATATATATATATATATATATATATATATATATATATATATATTTGATATTTGACACAATAATTCTTTTTCTATGGCAAAAGGACAGTTAAGGCAATATTTACTGGAAACAAAATCGTGCCACTTACATTTTTGTGATAGTAGGCTTCCCGCTCCCATTTTTTGCAAGTACCTATTATACTTTGGATATTATACCTGGATATTTATCTATTATACTTGGATATTGAAAAAAAATGCTGTAAAGTGGATTTAGTTTACTTTTTTCCAGAACAGTTGTAAAAACTAGAATTTTTCTTTTTGGGCATATATTTTCTTAGAATGTTCATGACAGACACTAGAGCTGCACACACTTTTCCAAATCTTAGTGAATTGTATTTCATCCACGCCTTGTACGGGCTAGGATAGCCTTCTCTCCAGACAAACCTTGTCCCTTCCGACGCTGTCACGGTTGTAGGCTGGGACCAGGCCGCTGAGGAGCAGAACACTCAAACGGTTATCTTTGGGAATATTCTTCCATCAGCTCATCGGTACTATTGCTTTTATCTCGACCAAAGTAAAGCTTCGGGTGTCCGTTCAGAACCATATATTGCACAGATTTTTGACAAAAAGTGACTCAAGGAAACTCTGGGGCACTTTTGAGACATAATTATTGCTTCTCCGGCTTTTCTTAGCGCCTCTTCGATATTAACTACGGATCACGCAATTAATCCCACTGTTGCATCTTGAACTTGGACTTGGTTCACTAATATTCCACCAATTTCAAAGAAAGGTTCCGTGAGTGCTTTGGCCTTGAACAGCCTTTCTGGGACCAAGGCATCGCCCTGCCTTATCCCGTTGTATCATACAAACGAATCCAATTAGCCTCCAGAGTCGATAATGTTATCTAAAATTTATTGATAACCATTAAATTAATTAATAAGTATTATTTTTAATAGTTTCTCTTTAATATTTACTCATATATATATATATATATATATATAGGGTATAGATCAGAATGGAGACCATTTTCTCATTCCCATACCCGCCCAGCCATAATGGGTCCTCCGATGGCAAATTTCAGGTATAATATCGAAAACACCGCCTCCCTAGTGCAATTGCACACAAATCTTTCTGTATAATAATATTTTTTAAATTATTTTTTTTGTAATACTATTTAATTAGTACGGATTGATAAAAAAAAATCAGTCCCTTAACAGACCACGAGAGCCCTGAGGGGCATATACTATAGAGGTATCTGATTCATGACCATACGGCACACTAGGGAGATGGTGTGGTCAGTACTATGCCCCAGCCGCCTGATTTTCCCCTTGCTGCTTCGACTGCTAGGGTCATTACCATCAAACTACCCCTTTAATAAATTATTTAAAGGCTGGGTTTGCCTAGGTACGGTCAGGGAGGCCGAATTCAGCCCATGAACGAAGACACTAGAAGATGAAAATCTTTAGTACTATGCTCGGGATTTGAACTCAGGTCCTCCAGCATATTGGTCCAGTGCTCTACTACTGAGCTAACCTCGCCCTCACAGATTGATGTACAAGTCATAAACTATAACGCCTAATTTTATGTAGAACGAAATTCTAAATTAACATTTATATTTAAAATTATGCCAAAAATGCCCAATTTTTATTAACTACAAGCACAGCATAAAATATGTAGCAGAAAAAAACCTACACGTATACTATAGTTCCTAACATTAGCCGGGTTAACTCGGGCTTAAATGTAGCTACCAAAATTAAAAACACAATCTAGCCTAAAGTAATAAAAAAACATTAGTCTAGATAATAATACTTAAAGTAAAAATTATTTAAATACATTTACGTGCGATATTAATAACTAATGAATGAATATTTTATTGCTCCTACAATTTTACAGCAAGGAGTCTACCACATTTGCTTAAGTTTAATACTAATAAGATATAAATATGAAGCATCACAAAATAAAACTAAACATAATATAGAATATTTAAACTATTTACAATGATTATCTTGACATAAAATTTAAAAAAAAAAAAAAAAAACTGATACATACCCTACTTATGTAATTTTACTCCTTATAAAGAGAGATGAATAAGCATGTAAACAATTAAAATAAGATAAGGAAACAAAGCTTATAATAATCATAAAAAATAGTAAAATGTATACTAGTACATGCACCCAACATATGCACACTCACACAACAATGTAATGATATTAATAAATAACCGTAAAATGCTAAGTTAACTCCTTCATGGGAAAATCTTAACATCTACACCCTAGATATCTCGGGCGGTGTTCTTTAAACGGTTAATAAATAGCCCAATAATAAAAATTAGGTATATTCAAACGGTCAGAAAGCCAATGTTAATATTTATGTTTAATTAGGACCTTCCACTTATTTGAACGCCCCTTTTTTTATAAATAAAAAAATTGTGTTTCTTTTATTATGTTTAATCAATTTTGTAGAAATGCTTGCTAATCTAGTAGACGATAAAATCTATATGCATTTTTCATCTTGAGTATAGAGCAAGATGTCATTCCTGAATGGAATACAAGTCAATAAAGTTTTTTTTTTTCCGAGGTCCAACTCGTCTGATTATATAAAAAAATAGAGAGCAAGATAAAGAGGGAGAAGGAGAAGGCTAATTTCTTTTTGGAACGAAAATAAAAAGAAAGAGAGACCAGAATAAGTGAGGTGAGTGGTGAGAGAGAGAGAGTGTGTGAGAGAGGAAGGTGTTCTCTCAAGAGAAGGGTCGTTGTCCTTTGCTTGAAGGTATGACAGAGACCTACCGGAGTACCGAAAGGTGTTCGACCGAATGATAAATCATTCGCTTATCTGAAATTTTGTTGTCCATGAAGCCCTCGCACTTTAAGGTACATAACTAAGCGCATAAATTAGTTAATTAAACGCTCGAATATTTTCAGAGAATTTAACAATTAATGAAATTATCATATGAAGTCCCACTCAAAATAATCAACTTAGAATATTTTTTAGTTGAAAATAGAATATATAATGGAACGCAGCCAATAATTTTCAAAAAACTTCAAACGCACTTTTCTAACATCCAAAAGGTGCTATTATCAAAATTTATAACTAAAATCAAAATTTTGATTTTTTTTTTTTCATTTTTGTGTAAAAGGATTACATGGCCTTGTAGATGGTATCATTCGATATCTTACCTCACAATTACTACACAAAGTTTACCTGGATACTATTAACTCAATAAGCATTTTTGTGGTACATTTCATTAAATGCAGTCAATTTCTGTACACAGTAGAGTGAGAATAGACTATGTACACATATGGCGAGAGAGAGAGTTATAAATTACTTCAGGCCCAATAGAGTGTAGTTTTTTTGTGTGTTTAACGGCCTATCAACGGTTAGGCTACTAACACCGGGCTATCTACAGGTTGTCATCCTTTTATAATGCCAATAGCACATGGTTGGTCACCCATTCAGATACTGCCCACGCCCGACGTTGCTTAACTTCGGTGATGAACGGTAACCAATGCCTTCAACCTGGCTAGCGCCTTGGCTAGAGTGTAGTTACTTGAAAATAAAAAAATGGCCACCTAAAATTCCTCACTTTATTCTCAAATTATCTAAGGATAACTAAGTGATGTCAATGTTTGAGGAATACTCTAAAATTTTAATTTAGTGATGTTTAATTTTAATTATCTGTTTTCGGTAATTCGGTTAAACATTGTCCGTGTTGTCTAACTCTTTAGATAGGCACAAGTGGAGAAAACTCTGATGATGAAAGACTGCGTTGAAAGCGCTATAGAGGATAAACCTCAACATAAAGAATTTTCGAATGCCTTTAATTTAATATATTTGATTAAGATAAATTTTAAAAACTACAAATCGTTTAACAAGCTCTCTGCTTTTAAAGATTAGGACCACACTCCAAAAAAAAAACGAAAAAAAAAACAAGTCTGATACCCGATTTATGAGATTAAGATATAAGCGCTGTAGATGGTGTGTAGGAACCCTCAGGGTGTCTTGTGAAATCCCGAAAACCCGGTTCCCATCGTATGCTGTTCCCTTCACACAAACCATTTCTATTCCCACAGAGTACAAAACACCAGTATAGAACTGGAGTTTCACTAGAACAAAGTGCATTAAAAATTATTATCGTTCAGTTTCCGTTCTATCCATTTTACACAATATCCATACTCATTAGAACAAAAATCAATTTTATAATGAGATAAGGATAGTTAGCCGTTGAGGTGACGCGAAGTCAAGGGATTGTTGGGACTCGGCTAGTAAAATAAAACGTCAGAACTTAAAGCAAAAATTTATTTTGGACGTTTCGGCTGCACTTTGGCAACCTTCTTCAATACTAAAAAATTGCCTAGTGGAGGGAGGAAGACCACTACAACATTAAGGTGACCATGATTAAGAGTTGGTCACCAGCGCTTAACCATTAATTCAGCATTTTTAGTGCTGAAGAAGGCTGCCAAAGTGTACCTGAAACCTCCAATATAGATTTTTGCTAGAAGATCCGACGGTTTTTTCCTCCTAATTGAGTCCCAACCATCTCTTGACTTCCTAAGATAAATTTTAGTCTCATGTGGATTAGAGGACGTTTTGCGACCACTCCAAACAAACCGACATTTAGTCTTTCATTTTTTATGATACATATGAGGAAATATTAATTTCCATATTTATCATACTTAATTACTGGGAATATCCTCGGTCTAATAGATGTCTGTGATTAATTCTTGTCTATTTACATATGAATCAGGTATGGATATTAGTCCATCTAAATCAATATTTATTATTAAGTTTAGAAACACAAAAAGTTAATGATTTTGATGGAATAAAATTGTAGATCATCAAAAAGAGTGTGTAATTTTATGTTTTTCTATGGAGCTTGAATATTTTAAGTTACGTCAGAGGTATTTAATGCATAATACCAGTCCGGTGATTCTTGTTTGAACCGTAACGACCCAAAAACCCATTCCTATGCCATTATTTAGCTTCCGATTTTTTTTTTGATTTTTTTTTATTTAATTACTGAATATTTCTTAATTATCCGCTGTGTGTGGCCTTGTATAATGTGCATTTCGGGGCTATACTCAGAGCCAATCAATTTTCCTTTTTAGGTAAGATTTACCAAAGATATGTACTTTTCGAGGTTGGCTTTATGAAAAAATTGTATACTTCTTTTAACGTAACATTGATCCAATCTATCAGGAAGTAAAAATGTTAACAATTTAAAAATCTCTCTCTCCCTCCCTCTCTCTCTCTCCCTCCCTCTCTCTCTCTCCCAGTCACCCCACTTCCTCTTTTTTTCTCCCTCTCCCTCTCTGGATGCATTATTCTTTATTCTTAAGAAACCAAACTCAGTTTAAAACATTTCCACAACAAAAGAAAAGGTCATTTTTTTAAGGACCACAATCAGTTCATACTTAACTATTCAATTCTCAACACGAGACTATTCGCCAAACATTCGGTGCATCTTCACTGATAGTAAGTGTCTGGTATGCAGAAGCGTTGAAGGCTGAAGACTCTTGTCAAAAATTGTTCATGACTGCAAAAGTTCAAAGATGTCTGTGCGCCATATTAGCTCGACCTAATAACGTTCTATCTCAAGTGGCGTTTGGAAATCTCAATTTAGAGAAAATCGAGATTTCAGGAGTCTCTATGCTGCGAAAACTTACATATATATGACGACGTCATAAACTGGTTTCATCCCTAAAGAGAGAGATAGGAAACAGACGATAATGGGTTTTAGAACCAGTGCGACCCTAGATTTTTCCAATCGGGACACGTAAGAATTTTTCAGAATCGCACCCCACCGGGAGAGAAATCGTTGAAAGTCACAACCATCCCGAATATGGCCGGGCTTTACCAGACTGGTCGGTGGACATGCTCTTTCCTTATACGATGTATACCAAGAACCGCTTATGCAAGAGTTAGCTAACGTGAGTAGTCATAGCAAGCTATTTTCATATTGCACCAAAGGCTACACGGTACTTTGGGGTGGTTTAGTTCTCTGACCGTGAAGTCCTTTGTCAAGGCGAGTAGTGAAATATTCTTGCTTACACACGCTTCGAGATAGAGATTTCGGTTGCTAGTTACCGAAGGACCGTTATCTACATGAATTAATGTCGGGCATAAAGCCCAGTCGGAGAAAAACCTCAGAGATAAGACTACTTCATGCTTAAGATTTCATAATTAGATTAACCAATTTATAACTAATGTCTTGTAATAAACGCCTGAGCTATGTAATCTGAGCACATACCACAGAAAAACAACCACTACAATAAAAGAAAAAGCAATCTTCCCTTTTTATATTTCATAACCTCCTAAAAGCTCTGCGCCCACTAAAACTTGAACCATGCCACATTAAACATAGAACATGAAAGCATTTCTTGTACAACACACTTTTCAGGAAGACCTGAAATATGAAGAAACAACAGTCTAAAACGTTTTAGGCTCTCTAAATTACAGCAGTTTTCTTGATCAACACTCCCAATTATCCTCAAGAGTAGAGGCAAAATTATTTATATAAAAGAGAAAAAAAACTCAATTCTGTTAAGCACCTCTCCCCCGATTTTGCTTGACAATGTAAGGGGTCGGGGCAAAATAGTGCCAAGCAACATTTTTAACAAAACAACCGTAGCTGCAATATGTTGGATATTATGTGGGACTATCAGTTGAAATGGTTGTGGGCAACCAGATTGAGTAGCATACCGAGCTTGTAGTAATATTTTAGTAGAATTTGCGCCATAGACTGATTGTCCCACATAATATCCAACATATAGCAACTACAGTTAAGTTTAGTTAAAAATGTTGCTTGGCCATATTATGCCCCGACCCCTTGTATTATAGTTTTGCGTTGAGTTCACATTAATCCTAACTCCAAATGTGACCAATTTGGGGTATTTTTACTATACGTTTAGTGATGGCAACCTTTAAAAAAACCTGGGCTCGTAGCCTAGATGTAGATTTTCCCTGAACGGATTAAACACATTAATTCACCGGTTGTGTTTAACGAAGAACTTGGTAGTACAATGGTTCCTGAAAACAGAAGATGCCAGGAGGCGAACCAACGCCATCTTGATGAACTCAGCGACTGGAACAGTCACCCAACCAAATACTTCTCTCGCCAATATACACCTTCGGGTACTCAAAATTTACTTCAGATTAACAAATGGCTCAAATTTTGTATCCACTTCATGTTAAATAGGACAGGAAATTCAATAGGCACTGAAGTAAAAAAATAAATATGGAAAATGAAGGAAGTGCCCAAAACATATTTATCCAAAAAGAAAGATAATGTACGTTACCATCAAAATCAGCCCCCCCCCCCCCGAACATCAAGCGAGAAAAATTATGTTTTGCTTTAATAGGCTAACAGATACAATTTTTAACAGCATTTAGATCTGGTGAATCCTATGAAACCATACTCAATATTTAACAGTTGCCGAGAAAATAAGAATAAAAAAAAAATTTTTGTAAGAAGTTCTTTAATCACTTTCCAGCTGCTCAAAATGTATTCGTAGAAAGTTGTATATATCTTGGTTATGTTTGGAATGGAGCAGAAATTTACAAAAAAAAAACTATAGCCACTTTGGAAATTTCTGTATATTTTGTAAAATGTCTCAAAGCGGTTGAGAAATCGTGAACGACAACCATGCGAACGCCTATTAGATTCCCTACAAGAAAGGGTCCACAGTAGATTTTGGTAGCACATCCTCCATAGGAAATTTGGTAGAAATGTTGGTCTTCTGTCTTAGAAGATATTTAGATTCTGTAACAATTGTTACAGAATCTATAACTCTTGCTATAAATATTCTAAAAGAGCACATCAAATTGGTGCGGTGAATCACAAGTTTTAGCGCAGTTGGTTCCTCCCTCCATGATTCATTTATTTTTCATCTCAAATATGATTATTTTTATTTGTTGTTAGGAGAAGTGTGATTCCCTTTAATGTGAATCACTTCAGCTCCTAATCATTTATTCAATGTTCCCTTCTGGAACATTTTGAGGAGGCCAGAACTAAAAATATTTCTAGTCATACCAGTAAAAATTATGTACAGCTCATCCCAAACCTTCAACCAACCCCAAGTCCATACTAAAATATTCAATATGGTGGGTAGGCCTATCAGCTGATTTTAGCTTATAAAATGCGATTATGTTCATGGGTGCTAACTATAAAATCGATTGGTGCCATCACTTTGACAATTTTAGTTGATTTCATATTTTTATCTACGAATGATTTTGAGTTGAATTATTGATGTTTTAGCGCGGTTCCTCCCTCCCCCATAGGTAGGAACCCCGTTTATAAGGTTGATCTCATGACGCAATCCAGAAGTGCCGACTAGAAAGTTTTGCGTTTCAGAACCCCTAGAGACCGAAAATGATGGTGGTTCAAATTTGTATATATATTTGTCTGTTCGCTCTCTAGGTAGAATACGAAAGGTCCGATTTTGATAACATTTGGTACAAAAATCCGTCGTCCAATTTGAAAGGTCAAGTTCGTTAACCAGCAAAATCCGTCCACTGGAAGATGGCGTTTGGGGCGAAATGCGCGCAAAAAAAAATCGTAACTCTTACGATTTTGAGTTCATAAGCTTGTAAGCACTCGTTTTATAGCCTTCTTGGGCTAGGAAAACGAATGAAACCATTCAAGGCGACAGCTTTAACCGTTTTCGAGAAAATTGGAAAAATAGTTTTTGAATACCGTTTTTGGTTTGGGTACTTAGAATCATGGGATTCAGTTGAAACATTTTCTGCATGTTCTACATTCATTAAAACTAATATGTTGAAATTTGTGTTACGTTTGGAGTTAAGGAAGGGTTAGAATAAAATATTTTATTAACAGACATAAAAAGTTTTGGTAACTTTTTATACTTTCCTTAATATCTCGAAAAAGGTTGAGACTCTTGGTAAACGGAAGAATACCATTAGAAAGCTTACTAAATGCTCTACAAAAAAGGTTCTGATGAAAGTTTTGATTAGACGATGTCAATCGGAGAAATAAGTGCATAAAACTTTAAAGTAATTTATTTCGCTTATTCGAACTGTTCTTTTTGTCTGTTTTTATTCCTTGTTATTTTTTAACTGCTTATAGTTGGATAATGTATTTGATAATAAATCAGGTTAAGAAAAATAAGAAAAACAATTTAATCTTAGAGATATGGATTTCCAAGATATAGCTTTTCAAATGCTTAGCGGGGTCCTTCCTAGGGCGGGGACCCATCCAGGTAAGATCGTAAATAAGACCTTTCTTGAAAGTAAAGATGGAACTGTCAACTTTGGTCCTCCTCTGCCTCCCGGCACTTTCATTGCTGACGAAGGCTACCAATGAGTAGCTAAAACGTCCTAAATATAGATTTTTTAACAAAAATCGTATTAAGGTTTCTTTAGCCGAATCCCACCCATTCCATTTTTACTTATCACCTCAACGGCTAACTATCTAATTTTCATGCTTTCTAGAAATGTGGACCCAAAATAATAACAGCTTCTATTTTAATCATTTTAAATGAGTCTAGAGATAAGAACGGAACCGCGCTAAGATGATGCAGTTCCTGCGAGTCGGACCTTTTTTTATTATTAGCCTTCCGCCAAAGAGATTTTAAGTGAAAAAAAAATTATTAAGGGATAGAATATTTTAGAATCTTCTTTCTTAAAAAAAAAAACAACACTCCCGCTGAAGGCCCGTTCCAGGACGGAAGAAATAATTCTAAAAAAACGTGTGAACCCCTAGAGTTCTTCATTGTCCTCCATATTCCTTCTGACTATGAGTCGTGCAGTCCCAGTAATGAAGAGAGCGTACCGTTAGGAAACTGCTCCAGTGTGCGACAAACTCACAATCAGCATAACAAGACGAGCTTGGGTGTAGGCCACGCTTCACTCCGTTACTTCACTCCATCTCCTTAAGGTATCCTCGGGTTTACCGGATTCCGGTCCTTGTAAGCGGAGTTGTTCTTACGGCAGTGGTCGTACCGTTCGAAAAATCTATAGTATGACATACATAATAAAACTAACAAAGACCATTGTTTTGTAACTAAGTGTCGAAAATTTAATGAGAAGATAGATTTTGAATGGGTGAATTTTTGAAATAAATACTGTTTTATATTCTTCCCGTCGTTTCGGCTTGAGGTTCAAGCCTTCATGAGGGCTGTAAATAAGTTTGGACAGAGTAGATACTAGTTCCTTCAAATGACTTGAGAACGAACGAGTTATGCCTAAGCACTCTGGTAGAGTACCCCAATGGATACTGAACGTCGCACAGTAGGGATGGGCGATAGTCGATAGTTCAGGACTATCGATAGGCCGATACTATCGGTTAAAATATATCGATACTATCGATAGTTATTCGATATTGGCTTTCCCTATTCCTTACATACCTGCCCAATGATGAATTTAATGTTATTGAATTGGATTATCTATTACTAGCTGGATTAGGTATATTTATAAGATTACAACAAGGTTTAAAACGAAAAATGAATTTATTTAAATTTATAAAAAGCATTTCCAAAGAATAAGATATCAAGAGGCACAAAAAAGAGCAATTATTTCAAACTATTTAATTGTGCTCCTTGAGCCACATATTACCGGAAGGGAAGACCAACATTTCCGCTTTTCTTTGGCTCATTCTGTTCCGCTACTCCGAAAAGATTTTTCCAGCGGCTGAAAATACACGTTCTGAGGCTACTGATGAGCCTGGAACACAAAGGTATTTTCTGGCTACATTATGTAGTTGGTTGTATTCACCAGAAGCTCCGTTTTCAGTATTTAATTCACCAGACGTGTCAGTATTTAATACCAAACCCCTCCAGATGATGAGAACTTCAATTCTAAAAAAAAGTAAAAACTCTATCGATAGTTCATGGCTATCGATAGCTACAATTGATAGTCATCAACTATCTATATATCGATAGTAACTATCGACTAATGGCCAAAAAGTGGAAACGATTCAATATCTCGAAAACGGATTAATGTAGAAACCTGGGGCCGGTCTCATTTGACTCAGAACAAAAAAAATACATCAAGTTCAATTATTTTTATTTATAGAAAATTTAATTTATAGTACGTAACATAAAAAGTGTTGGACGTCAACATGTTTTGAAATTTTCAGAATATGTTGTACTCGTCAAAACCAGTTGCAACAAGTATTTTCAATGTATATTTAAATTAGTTGAGCGTGATTATATTGAAGGAATATGTCGAAATTTGTGCACCCCCACAAGCACTCACACAAATCGCGGTATTTAATTTGGACTCGTCAGAGCTCCTGACTAAACGTTACCATCAATAATAAACTCAAATTAAGCGTTTTGACGTGCGGACATGTATTATTTTTGCCAATTGGGCAAACTAGATAGTGCAACAAACAAACGCTCACACTAATACTTTCCTTTCTTTAACGTGCTATGATTGGATAGGCAGATGATTTTTTGTTATCAAATTTACTTTAACATGTCTACTTTGAAAAGTAATCTTCCACATCTCAGAGGAAGCTGGAGCTTTTTTTCGTAATCACAGCTGTTGCTTATTTAAAATTCGTAACTTTTAGTGTTGTAAAGCGGTTTATTGTTTTTTTTTAATGCCCAGTTTTACTGATGTGTAGGTAAGTTGACCATCGCAGATCAGGGAACAAATTGACAATTTTTCTTCCCGTTTTACAATTATATATCACTCATTTAGTGTAGTTTGTAATATGGCCAAACTTCCATTATTCTGACATAGGGCCTAAATTAATGGGAATGCCTTCGTATCGACTTTTTTCCGCTCTGGCACCACTGTGCGTCGTCACTTTTCTCCGCCACAAGGAATGACAACAGTTTTCCTCCAGCAAAGCTCAAGCTAAATTATTTACAATTCATAGAGCATTAAACCAATATACAATCGGTCGTATTCTGATATCACTCTGAGACAAGTACAGCGAGGTCGTCCGCACGTGCGTTAGTGCACAGGTGGCGTGAGGAAGTCCAGGATATGCACCCACCTGTCCTATGGACCAGCGTTCTGAAGGCCTCACAAACTATTCTCGGCACAATTTCTCTCCGACATGCCCAACTTAGCAAGAAAGCAAATTAACTAATTATAATGCAATGAGAGCCCCTTAAAGTGTGCTTAATCTCCATTCTCCTCTTATTAAGGCCAGCAAGATGTTAGCTTACTGACCTGAAACATTCTTTTTATGCCGGCTGCTAAAGGGAATATAAACCATAAGCGTTACTATACTCTGATAACTAGACACCATTGACTTATGATATTGAATTGCAACGAGGACAAAAAGTATAACCACCACTCCGTTTATGGTTCGTGTGTTTCATAAACATATAAGATGGGCAAACGTCCAATATTGATGCTAGAAATGTCGTCCAATGGTAGAAGTTCACGTGCAAAATTTTCAGCGTATTTAACAAATCTTTCACATTAGTTTGTGGAAAAAAAAAATTCCTGACTTCTTTAGGAAAGCACGCCCTTCACCAGTAGCATGGGATGTGTGGTTGCGCATTACAATAACATAGTAGAGCGCTGACAACCGTGAGGTTTTTCGCCCCACATTATCCAAACAAACAAACAACCTTAGTTTCAATGCAGGAATATTTTTGGTTACACTAATTTTTCTTGACACAAGATTTACCGGTTACCTTTGAGATATGTCAAATGTCGGGCTGATAAAAAAAAACCGGATATAATATGAAAACCAGGGTGATAATTTATTCTTCTACCAGGCTAAACATCGCTGCCAATACATTGGCAAATGTGTCAAACTCGCGTGAACTGGAAAGCATTGAATGGACGAAGCCAACAAATTAAAAAAAATCAAACATCTTTTTTTCAAATACTATTATCCTATCGAAATTTTAGTTTTAAATATTTTGCTACAAATTGATTCAGAATTTCAATGATTACAACGAAGGTATCATCAGATTTTAGGCATTTTGATTTGATTTTTTTTTTTTTTTTTTTGTTTCAAAGAGGGGCATAAAATTGCTCGTATATGTTTATAAAATATTCACATTCGTTATTTTTTTTTTTTTTTGTTAATCTGCCTACTAAACACATAACCCAAACGTATAAATATTTGTTAAGATGAATGTGAAACAAACTAATTAAGTTTCAAGCAAGTGCAAAGTTTTTGATTGAAAGGGGTTTCAATCTATTCCCTACGCTTAATTACTAATTAAGGTGAACCAAAATCCCATTGACGCAATGAACATCGCTAGTACAATATTTGTCCGGTTAATTGCACCAAAAACCAGCTTTTACTGAGACAAGGAATTCGATTTTTCCTTTCTTTCAGAATATTATTGTGCCAAATTTTATCAACATTTAATTTTTTGTATACATTAGAGAGCTAACAGACAAATATATATATATATATATATATATATATATATATATATATATATATATATATATATATATGTTTATTTGTCTGTTAGCTCTCTAATGTATACAAAAAACTAAATTTTGATAAAATTTGGCACAATAATATTCTGAAAGAAAGGAAAAATCGAATTCCTTGTCTCCGTAAGAGCTTGTAACATCGAGATTCTTTGTCAGCACTTCTGGGCTGCACCAATGTCGTAGGCAGAGATGGTGTTCGCTAATTAAAGCTGATACCTTATTTTTGAATTTACTTCGGAATATGTTAATTGCACTTGACTTATAATCAAAACACGAGTACACAACTTCCACGGATATCGTTAACATGCCAAGCACCTAATTCCTTAAACTCATTCTATCCTTATCTGGTATTAAAAAGAGTTAAGACAAATTCACCTTGTCTAAGGAACAGTTATCTCGCTGGTATAATAACGGACCAGGTGGCCTTCGTTAACCTCGCCAACATTCGCTTCGTGTCTTCACAATTCTACCGTCCTTTTATTTATATTCAACATATTATTTATTGAGTTGAACTTTTTTTATTTTTTTTTTAATTGCAAACGTCAAATCGAAAATTGTAACTCATTTATTTTCTCATGGTTAACTTCTGATTGAAAAATAAATAAATAAAATGACAAAAATAATGGATATACTATTTAATTACAAACAGATACTCGATTAAAAATAGATCCGTGCATAAGAAACCAATAAATAACAACAAGATATTTCTTGTCATTTCCCATAGTACAAAAAGAGGACTCAATAAACACTTTGTTTAATGGTTATTCTAAGTCTACAAGGAATAAACCATAAAACTAGGAACTAGGCATAAAATAAAGACTCCAAACACATAAAAAGTTACTAATTAACAGCAATAAAATGTTAAGGAAAAAACATTTTTAAAGGGGGAAAAAAAAAATGAAACAAAAATTATTACAAAATTACTAATAATTTCTTTATTCAAGTATTATCAGTTTTTTTTTTTTTTCACTCGAATATAAATGTATTTCAATTAAATATAATCATAAAATCATAAAAAGCTCACGACATAGGATTAAGTATTATTTGTAATAAGAAGCACTTGGGGCCTATGTTAATTTTTTAAATTAATTTTAACTAATACGTATCTGTATATAATCACTATTCGATTTGCTCATAAAAACCTTTGTTTACTGAATTTGCACCTAATAAATGTTTGATCACCTATTTTCATGGAGTAAAATTTTGTTTTCTCTTGTGATTATTCCCTTTTGCAATTGTTTATATTTATTTTTTAGGCGAATAAGGCTGACAAAGAGCATGAGTTCGAAATATGGATTTTTCTAAAAATCGGACGTTTTCTCTTACCCAATTAGGACTTAACCGATTTCTGGCGCTCGGCGTGACGCTTGCCAGCGTAGCAGGTGTTATGTTGGTATATTTTTGTATTATATGTTGTAATTTGTAGCGAAAATGTTGAAATGAAGTTTAAAAATTCCCACGTATTATACAAGAAATGCAAAAAATATCGAGGAATTCGGCGATATAATGAAAACCGCATAGAATCCGAGATTTCCATGTTTCCCCTTTAGCAAATTGTAAGTGACTACTTAAGAACATACATCCGTATTGTATATATGTACCTTAGTGCTGTCTAGTACCGAGTGTATTGTACTTCCCGACCCTGAAACTCTTAGAACAAAAGCTTCCAGAGCAGGTGTGTGCCGGCTACGGTCTGCCGCTCTTTTAGGCACACTCTTATTTCTGGGGTTCTTTTTTAGCACTTTCTGTCCACATCCGGTTCCTCTCTATCCTTTCTTAATTTTTTTTTTAATTATGATACGTCCGGGGTCTTCAACTCAATAATTTATTTAAAAAACAACTGTTTTCTCTGATAACCAATTGTTTTAGTTTGATTATCAATACAATTCGGGTACAGTGAATATTTCGTTTCTTGCCATGTCGTTTGGAGAATCATTTTGCATTGTGCTGACCAAAAATGGTCTTAGTTTTTGGACATTTTATAAATAAATAAATAAATCATAGTCTTTTAGAATATCTACCATAATTTTCCCTCTAGGTCCAGATTTTTGGATTCTAGATTCAGAATTCCTTAAAGAAAAAAAGCTTTAAACGAAGGTTGTTTGCATATTCTGGGTCCAAAGAATCTAATTTTGCATCACGCGATACCGAGATTCTTTGGGTCTATTTTTTAATAATCAGTGTTTTTTTCAGCGTTGGTATTAGAACATTAGTATAACTGAATCACAACAGGGGTCCTTGATCAACGCTGGTTAAATTATTAAAAATAGATTAAACGAATATCAAGATCCCGTGATGCAAAATTAGATTCCTCGGTGCCAAAATCTTTAGAATTTCATCGTCTGAAACATTATTTTGAAGGTTTTTCCTCTAACACCACCTGTTGAAAAGTTACCAAGACTTCGAGTCTAAAAAATGTTGTTCAGCCCGGCTTTTTTAGCTTCAGAGCCTCCAGAAAGCATTTCCTGTAACTTGAGACTTACACACTACTCCCGGCCCACCCTGTATCTACCTATATACATATATATATATATATGTATATATATATATATTTAAGTTATAAAATGAATGGGAAACGAACCCAACGTTAGCCGCCCACGGATTGCTAATACTTTCACTTAAACCTCTTTAATTGGTCTATTTTCTTCCAGATGATAAAATCCTCCGTTAAGATGGAAATCACAAAAAATAATTCTTATGAAGCTAGCATTAATATTTAGGAAGAACAATGGTGCAGCAAATCATTATCAATTATGGATTAGATTTGAAATGGCCGGAGAGTAAGCGGCTTCGTAAGGATATTATTCCTGACACATAGGATTACTTTTCGATACTAATACACCTGCATTCTGAAATCGATTTGGCATAATACAGATCGACGTCAGATCTCTCACGTACGAAGAGGTCATTTTCTGCCGGGGCGTAAAGGTATAATTTCGGGAACCTTACATTTGGCCACGTGAAGGCTGGCTATTGAAACTACTTATGGCTACGCCCTTTTGAAATCCCGACCAGAATTATCCGGCATCGCCCAAGAACTGCCTACGCCTCTGTGGAAAGCCAGAATACTGATGAGGGAAAGTCTGGCTGCCTACGCTCATGTTGAAAAGTTTTTGCATTAATACGCCTTTTGCTTTTAGTCATTTTAATTGTCGTATTTAGCACATCTGGGGCAACATCAGCTCAACGATAGAGGAATCGGATAATGGTTTTGATGACCAAATATTATTGTCTAGGGCATGAACTGCCTCATTTCGTACCGCACAAATTTGGACTACAATACTTTTGGATTACTCTGTCTACCATTGGGGACACAAAATATCACGTTTGATTTAGAAGTTGGATGCCTTAAAAATAATTCAAGCCAAAATTTCAAAACTCGTTTTACTCTTGAAAAGCTTTCCCGCTGAATCTAACCGTACAGCTCAATTTTACGGATTGGTTGACCCGATCTGTTGGTCGTCGGGATGTCGTCCGCAGACATGTCCTTGATACAAGCTATTTTTCACAAGGAACTGTTCCAAGCCGAATCCCAACCATCCCTTGACTTCGTGTAGGTTTTTTACCAGACATAGATAGGTCTTAGCTACGGCCTAGTAAGACGCTTAAACTGTAACGGTTCGGCTATGTCGATTATACACAAGGGTTTCGTTGCTATGGCCACTAACCGACGGGATTACCGTACAAATTTTCGTAGGTTTTGACGTAAAATCATTGGAGATTAAATGCTTTAGTATGCACCGAGCCTAACAGCTTATATCGTACCGAATTATCTATTCCTTCCTCCTTTCCAGGATTAATTTGCTCCAATAAACATCCGTTTAGCATTCGGAAAATGAATAATCCCCCAGTAAGTCCTACTTAACACAGCTTGAAGTAGCGTAACTTA
Organism: Gonocerus acuteangulatus; assembly: GCA_946811695.1. Taxonomy (NCBI): domain Eukaryota; kingdom Metazoa; phylum Arthropoda; class Insecta; order Hemiptera; family Coreidae; genus Gonocerus; species Gonocerus acuteangulatus. The sequence continues at coordinate 13,256,360 of OX328123.1, read as the reverse complement.
TATTTTCTGCTTTTTCTTCATGACAATGATCCTGAAGCAGACAAGCGAGAAAAATCCTTAAGCCGTGTCTCCTCGGCATCTAGGCCAACTTAGGAATAAAAATAATAATCATAATAGCTTTTATTTCTTTTCCATCATCTCCTTTATCCAGCTGAAATATAATGGAAAAAAAAGATAAGTAGCGGTTTACTTTAACGTTATTTTATTCATGAAACCGCTAACAAAAAAGGCAAGAAGGCTCGCTGTTTATTAGTTATGTGGCATGAAGGTACATGAGTATGTGTCAGCATGAGTGTTTTTGTATATATATATATATATATATATATATATATATATATATATATATATAATACATATATATATATATATATATATATATATATATATATATATATATATATATATACAGGGTGGCCTAAAAGTAATGTTTAAGCTTCAAGGTTGTTATAGGAAATTTGATTCTGAACAAAATGGTTTCTACCAACATGGGTGCGGAAATGCTTTCGGGAGGCACTTTTAATTAAATAGTTTTTGCTTTTTTTGTTAGCTTGATAAATTCTTAAATCGTCTGTGCAGACCAACCCGCCTAGATATTGCGGGTAGGAGTAACAAAAAATAAAACAAATTTCAAAATACATGAACAAAGGGAATGAAGTTGGGGACCTAAAATCCTGGAACATTTTTCATACTCATATGCTAGAGGGCCTGAGTTCGAATCCCGAGTAAGCACTAAAGATTTTTTCTTCTAGAGTCTTCGGTCATGGGTTCGATTCGGCCTCCCTGACCGTCCCTAGGCCAACCCAGCCTTTAATTAATTTATTAATGGGTAATTTAATTAAAGGCTGGGTTGGCCTAGGGAATTTAATAATGGGTACCGGGGGTCCCCCATGGTCTAGTGACTAGCGCCTTGGATTCATAAGCGGGAGATGGTGGGTTCGATTCCCGCCTCCGACAGAAATTTTCTCATATCAGGGCTCGCTGGGAACATTCCTCGCTGCACCCTGGATGTCGGCGCTAATGACCTAGATGTAGATGTGCCATAAAAAAAAAAAAAAAAAATTAATGGGTACCTTGGTGCTAATGACTCTAGAAGTCAAAGAAGTAAGGGGGGAATCAGGCCGGAGCATAGTACTGACCACACTATCTCCCTAGTGTGACATATGGTCATGAATCAGATACCTCTACAGTATCTGCCCCTCAGGGCCCTCGTGGCCTGTTACGGGACTGATTATCAAAAATAATGTGTTTCTGTGTTTAATTACACGATAGTGGCCAGGGACCTTTTTTTCGCTGGAACATTAAGAAAAACTTAACTGTAGCTGCTTTATGCTGGATATCATGTGGGACTATCATTTGAAATGGTTAGGGGCATGAAGATTAAGTAGCATACAGAGCTTGTAGTAATACTTTAGTAGCATTTGCATCTTACACTGATAGTCCCACATAATATATTCAACATACAGCAGCTATAGTTAAGCTCTGTTTAAATGTTGCTTGGCATTGTTTCGCCCCGACCCCTTCAATTGTATTTACAGGAATACATTTTTCATCAAAATCTGAAAAATATGTCTGCATATTTCTTATTTTCCAACCAAGACTTATTATTTATATGTAATATGCACATTTCGTGACTAATGCTTGAAAATTGTTGATCTAATGAAGAGAAAGAGAGTTCCCTACGGAGGATAAGAATCTTCCGAGAATCGAAAGGAGAGCCGCTAAGAGCTTCACTATTTTCTAGTTTCAGCATCGTCACTATCTCTTCACACATTGTGAGCATCCTTCCTCCTTCAACAAGATCTTAAAGATAATTCAATGAGGTCGCAGCGAAAAGTCCCTAGTAATGAAGTCTTATAGACCAGTCGTTTCTACAGTTATTTCAGGAAGTACGTGCAATTTCGAAATATTTTATATACTACTAGCTGTTACCCGGCGTGTCATGCTACACCTACTTTCTGCATATAGAAAAGCCAAAATAAATTAGAAACCAAATAAGTATTATTAAAATCAAATAACACGAATCTGTAACTGTTTCGAACCCGTGACCTCCCAACTGGGAGTCCTAGACGACTTTGACCTAACCTATAACACCCCCCCCCCCGTATCAAGTCATACATGTATGCCAAGTTTGGTAAAAATCGGTCTAACAGTGTGGATTTTTATTTAAAAAAAAAAAAAAAGCACATACAGACAGCAGCTGGTAGACGTTTTTGACCTGGCCTATGACACTCCCCTGATCAAGACCAACATGTGAGCCCAATCTGATCAAAATCTGTCAAACGGTGAGGGTTTGTATAAAGAACAAACATAAAGACAGACAGATGGTAGCCGTTTTGACCTAGACTATGGCAATCGCCGTATCAAGACCTACCATTATTCCAAGTTTGGTCAAAATCGGACGAACGGTGTGGATTTGTATAAGGGACAAACATACATACAGACAGCTGGTAGACGTTTTTGACTTAGCCTACGACACTCCTCAGATTAAGATCCACATGTGTACCGAGTTTAGTCAAAATCGGACGAACGGTGTGGATTTGTATAAGGGACAAACATACAGACAGACAGCTGGTAGACGTTTTTGACTTAGCCTACGACACTCCTCAGATTAAGATCCACATATGTACCGAGTTTGGTCAAAATCGGTCAAACGGTGTGGATTTGTATAAGGGACAAACATACAGACAGACAGCTGGTAGACGTTTTTGACTTAGCCTACGACACTCCTCAGATTAAGATCCACATGTGTACCGAGTTTAGTCAAAATCGGATGAACGGTGAGGATTTGTATAAGGGACAAACATACAGACAGACAGGTGGTCGATTTTTTTGACCTAACCTAGGAGATTTCTCGTATCAAGACCTACCATTATTCCAAGTTTGGTCAAAATCGGTCAAACGGTGTGGATTTGTATAAGGAACAAACAAACAGAAAAACAGACAGACACGTGATTTATATATATATATATATATATATATATATATATATATATATATATATATATATATATAGATTTAGAGCATTATTGCACAAGAGGAGCTTCATATATCATGTTCATGCGTTGAACATAGGACTCGAAGAAAACTTAAAAATCATGAGAAACACAGATACAAAAAGACAAGTTGTTGCAGAAAATGTCTCCTTCACAAATCCCTCTGACGACTGAAAGGATTACCCGAGGAGCCATAGAGATTGTAAAAAATCGCAATAATTTTAATATATATGGTTATGGGGTAAGTAAATTCTTACAACCGCCGCACATTGGGGCCATACGAACTTTCGTGTCAAGGAAGGCTATAGCCTCTATATTCTAACCGATTTCAATGAATTTATTTTAAAATAAAGCCAACAAAATTAAGCCCTACTTTGCCTAGCCAGATTTTTGTTTATTGTTTCCCCTGTTTAGTAAATTACGTGTAAATAATTCACGAACTTTCACAATTGAAAATAAAATAATATTTTATTTTCATCTAACTTAATAACAGCACTGATATCGTTGAAATTAAACATTCAAATCCTGATTAGAATTGGAAAAAATCAAAATCGATTTTCAAATCATATTACTTCAATTAAGATAAAATTAATTGGAAGCATCCACGACACCTCTCTCACCAGAGCCAATATGTGGAATTGCACCGGCTGTTGCCAGATTGAGCATCCGTAGGTGGGCTGAAGCTGAACACAAGAGGAAATGGTGCAGAAGTGCTACCCAGAGACAGGCAAAGCAATTTATGGTCTTTGCGGATAAGAAAAGAACGGATTCACTGCTTAACCTATGTAGAGCAAGGTGAAACTACTGACGGCCCTACTTACAGGGCACTGCGAACTACGGAGACACCTCTACTCCATGGGACTCACCAATACAACATGGTGCAGATTGTGCTCTGAGGACGACGAGACCCCATACCATATTGTATGCAGATGCACGACGCTGGCAGCCAAGAGGTATCTGCACTTCGGGACTGCGATAATTGACGATCCAAGGAGGATACCGTAGCTGAACATCACAACGTTAAGGAAGTTCATCTCTGATACGGGTCTGGCATTGTAACAGAACGACACGTCAGGTGGCACAATAGGTCTTGTAGGCCTCGGTGCGGTTCCTCGGTTACCCGGGCACCTTGTTTTCTAAAATCTAAGATAAAATTACTTTTTTCAAATTAATTTTTTGTGTCAGTTCCATTTTTTCCAAGTCTAATCAAAATTTGACAAAAATCTTACTGTGAAGACACATTAAGTTATAGGATTATTATTTTAGATTGTCTAAAAATAATATTAGAATATAAGGATTTCCTGAAAAAATTAAAAATAATATATAAAATAAAAATTGAAACTAAATGTTTTTTGGCTAGACTTTGCTGTTATTTTTTTTTTCGTTTTTAACGGCGCATCAACTGATTGGCTATTATCGCCGGGCTATCTACAGGTTACCACCCTTTTCTAATGCCAACAGCACGTGGTCGGTCACTCATTCAGTTACTGACCACGCCCGACGTTGCTTAACTTCGGTGATATACGGGAACCGGTACATTCAACGTGACTATGGCCGTTGGCTGCTGTTATTATTAAACGCTTTTCTGTTTCCAATTTTTTTTTTTTATTGTTTTTTGTTTATAATGTAATTTATTTAATGCAATCAGTTCTCTACAAATAATATTTATACTATTATGTATAATTAACTATTTCTGGAAAACTTTGATCCTCTTAAACTTTTCAAAGTCTATATAATTTCGGTAAAGGTAACCAGAGTTTCTGGGCAGTCTTCTAAGGTAAAGTAATTTACCCAAAGGACATGCAAGTAAACTTGTGACTTATCATATGATCTTTTTATGCATTGAAAATAGTTTTTAAAAAGATATCCTGAAATTTAAAATAACCCGCGATAAGAAATGCCATTGAGTTTTACAGCAGCCACTAAGCTCACCTTAAGAACTTGAAGATTTCTTTTTGTGAAGGAATCTTGCTGCTTCGTGGTTGTCCTCCGCTGACGGGGCATAGTGATGACTGCGCTTCTCCATCAACTCAAGACGATCAAGTGTAAATATTGACTCACACACACTCCTGTTCTAAAGGGGCCAAGGAACAGCCTTCCTGTCAAATCCTTCTCGCCGCCGCCGCTGCTGACCGGCGAAAATCGATTCCCGGACGAGTACAGCCGGATATTTAAATTTCCTCCACGAAGGCTGTCGAAAGTGATTCTAAGACACGTCGATTTCAAGCCTTGTCTGTCCTCGTTGCTTGATATCAGATCGATTGAATATATTCGCTGTTGGCTGATTTATCCTAATGTCGATAACGCTACAGGATTTCATATCAAAACATGGAAACAAGACAAAGCATTTCGTATTTATTTTATGTTCGAGCGCGATAACTGAGTTGATTCGCAAAATGAGCCCATGCCTCGGGAATACTAGGAAACGAGCCATTTGAACTCCCAGCAAAATGAGCCCATGCCTCGGGAATACTAGGAAACGAGCCATTTGAATTCCCTGCAAAATGAGCCCATGCCTCGGGAATACTAGGAAACGAGCCATTTGAATTCCCTGCAAAATCAGCTTCGAAGAACAGGACATTGTCGATATCTTAGTGTAATGTTACATCACGTATGATCCAGACAAGACTAAGAGACGAATCAATGCGAAAATGGAACGAACGATGGACGAAAACGCCTAAAGGAAGACACTTATAGATATCGTCCCTACCATGTCAAACTATCGAATGCCTTTAGAATAGCCTTTAGTGCCATAAATAAAGTATCGAATAAGACCATTTTTTAATATACTACTAGAATACGTTTTTTCTCTAGTTTGGTCCAATTTGCACATACGATACTTTGACTGACAAAAAATAATTACTATCAATTTTAAAGTAACACAATCCATATCAGGACACGGGCCGACTAAAAGCTATTTACATATATTCAAACTAACCAATTATGACACGTGTAAAAGAAATAAAAAAGAAGGAGGTCAGGTGGCCGTGAGTGTTAAGGCGTAAGCACTTAACACTCAGTGCCAAGGGTCGTGGGTTTTTTCTTTGGAAAAAAGAAAAGGCATCAGCCCTATCCTCGCTATAAAAGGGTGGTAACTTGTCGTAAAATTGTGGGTTAATTATAATGGACGTTAAAATTTAAATAAATATATTTTACAAAATGAAATAAAATAAGTCCAGTAACAGGCCCCAAGGGCACAGCGAGGCAGATACTGAAGACGTATCTGATTTTTGACCACACGGCACACTAGTGATCAGAATTATGCTTCGGCCGCCTGATTTTCTAGGCAGAAGACCAATGAATAAAATATAATTTCACATAAACTTCAATTTATTAAAATGTTCGCTTCCAGGGATACTCATCAGGAAAAATAAAATATCTATAGATTATCTTCATAAATTCGATAACCCGGAGAAAGACTAGTCACAGAAATTAAAAAACAAAGAACAGTCCTATTTTATTTTATTTATATAGACATAGAATTTTTATTCAGTAGAAATAAGGACTTATCTTTCCTTGGATTATAGAATTATTATTATTTAAATGGGTACATATAAAGATGAATACGTTATTATAAATGCGTAAGGAGCTATAAAGACAACGACCACCTGAGGACCACAAATAAAGGTGAATGAGAAGCACTCATTTCGATTAGACATGCTCGTAAAACTGAATGAACAGGTAACCAACTTACAATTATCCCTGTTCATTCTATCTACCAACTTGTAGAACGCTAGTAGAATTTCCTATGCCTACATTAAATCAATTAAAAAATTACTAGAATAATTCTTCAACAACTAATATTTCTTGCACGTTAATATACCAACTTACAACCACAAACAAATCCCACCAATTCTTGATTCAAACACGTTAAATATCCTCTAATTTTATTTTACTTTCAACCCGCTATGGAACGATACAGAAAAGTATAAACATACTTTTCATATTTTTTAGATGCCCAATTCTTTATCTTCTTAGAAATCCTGCTTCTGAACTCGTTACAAACGCTCTTAGTTATGACTGTAATAAAAAGGAATTGTAATATATAATGTCTTAGGGAATTAAGAAAATATAACTACGAGAGAGCTAGCAACTATTAAGTGGTTTCAATTTCCTCTATAGAAATCATAAGCTTCGTATGAGAAATAACAAACTCGACTGATAAACTATTAAATCTACAATAAATCAAAGAATTTTTGGGGTTCAGATAAGAAAAAAACGTTAGATTTACAGAAAAATCTACATTTTCAATGTTTCTCATGTTATTTGGCAGGCTCCATCATCAAAAAATGCCTAAGGCATGAAGAAAGACCAAGATACCTTTTAGATGACTATGGATAAGTGTGGGTGCGAAATAGCATGGCGAAATGTTGAAAATATAGATTTTTCTGAAAATATGACTTTCTCTCTTAGCCGAATGAAAAAAATCCCTCATACTGCCTCAACAGCTTACTATCCGAATATCATTATTAAATCTTTAGCCTATAGCGTTTTTAAGGTGATGAATCATCTTCAGAGATATGACACGAAATGAGCATTTTTATCTATAGGCTTAGATTGTTTTGTGTCACAGTACCCATAAATGCTCTAACCACTGAAAAGTGGATTTAGCAGGTTGTTGACCGTTTTTCTGCAAACGCCAAAAGTCTCCAACATCCATTTCTTAGTCAAAATTTAAATGTTCTGCGTTCAAAACATGCAAATAACTTTTACCAAAACATAATAGTTTGGATCACGAAAAAAAGGCACTTGCTTTCAAAACATACGTCCATCCAAACCAAGCTGTATTCAACAGAAGCGTTAACGTTGACAGACGTCAAAGCGACTAAGGAACAAAGAAAGCCGCCCTCGCAAAGATATTAGCCCCTAGGGATAGGAATCTATTGACGCCAGGTAGAAAAGCTTCTCCAGGTCAGGTTTTTCTGACCAAAAATGCCCAATTCTGCAATTTTTTTTGTGCGAGACCAACAAGATTGCACCTACCTTTGAACCAGGTGTAGTGGGGGAACAACCGACAACCTCAGGTCGGCTACCAATAGCCCCGAAGCAGGTAATACGCCCAGAGATTGATTTGTGTTTTGTCAGGCGTTACCCAAGGTGGCCATTTGAGCCCTAATTTATTTTTACTCTCTACTCCGGCAATTTACGAGCTTCTGTTCAAGTGTTTCGGCGAATCGCATGCCGCATTCCACATGACATCCTAACTCTTCAAGGAGAAAGATATATAACTCCAGGCAAAAAAATCAAAAGAACTCTATTAAGATCTTTATGGGTGATACTATACCTCGGGAACAATTAAAGCGGCTCTTCCGTTTCCATGAGAAATCAGGCTGCAAAAACTGCTTTATTGCCATCCGGAAGAATTCCACCTAAGCCAAGAATATCGTGCAGTTTTACAACAATGTTTAGTATTAATAGGTTTCTTGTGGGTCTCCCCGTGGTCTAGTGGCTAACGCTTTAGATTCAAATGCGGGAGATGGTGGGTTCGATTCCCACCGACGGCAGGAATTTTCTCATCTCACAGCTCGTTGGGAAAATTCCTCGATGAACCCTGGATGTCGGCTCTAATGGCCTAGAACTCGATGCGGCAAACCAAAAAAAAAATAGGCTACTCGTAATTACCGGTAACAAAATTAATCAACAAAAAAATAACATAATTGTTTTACGACATAAAAGTTGAATAATATGTATTCTTAAAGTTATCAATAAAGCTTCCAAAATTATCTGGCGTTTAGTAGGGAAAATGTTTTTAGCTAGTCCCTCCCTAAGGGTATTTGAAAAATTGTTTGCTGTAAAAACATTGTGGAAGTATTGGTATGTAAAATTGTTTCTTTTATTAAAATTATTGTTTTTTATGTGTATTTAAAAGTAACCCTATACATAGCAGCAATGGAAATAACATGCAACGCTTAATGAATGATAAAACGTTACTTATAAAACAGTCCTAACAAAATTCGTGGACTAAAAATAAAAATCAAGGCCGATGAATGGAAATAATTAAGAATTCGCATGAGAATGCGGAATTCTTAACAAATTTCTCATCACTTTATAATTTCGTCTAACACATTGTGAAAAATATAATAATAATGGCCTATAAATAAAACACTTTAGTAGCTTGAAGTGACATGGCAATATCCTCACGATTGAACCTAGAGTTTGATCATTTTCATAAGTTTCGGGGCCTTGTGGGTAGTTCCATTAACCCAAAGAAGAAATATACCAAATGAGTATTAATAAAGCGTACGTTCTGATTAGAACGTTCAAAGGTAAAATGTAATTTCTTAGTGTTATCTATTTAAACAAGTAATGATGGCAGTAGAAAACATGGAAATAATTTTATTAAACACTTCATTATATGATTATTTGCCTTAGAATAATAACTTCGCTAATTCGTTTGTAGCATTAAAAAAGAAAGTTTGCAGTTGAGGAGAAAGTGTTAGATACAGATTCAAGAAATCTTTTAGGTAAATATTTAACTTGGACGTTCCAGCATTCTCATTGGTAGCCAAAGAATGACCAAAAGGTATCCAACAGAAAAATGTTGGGTTGACACATTTTCCTCTTGGTCACCTAACCAGTAACTTTGCTCATCCAATATCACGGAGGGTCTCATTTTTGAAGAAGGCTGTCGAAGGACCGCTTTATAGATTTTCCACAAAATCTGACTGTTTTTCTTAGCAGAACCCCAACTATTCTTTGCCTGGGTATTTCGTCCGCTATTAAAAGCAGTTAAGCCGCTGGCATCTTTCGAAAAATAGTAGGTAGGAGATCTAATGTGAGTTTTGAGTCTTGCTTGAGTGGCGTACTGATGACGAAATGATGAAGCACTCAACTCTACCGGATGCCAGTCCATTGTCTTCGCTTCCGATGCGTCACTTCCTTCTAAACCTCTATGGCGTCTACGAAGAATACTAATGTCTTAACGGAATCCCTTCTTTTGAATAATTACTCCAACCTCACGCCTTGTAATTCATAATTCTTCAACCAAAATAACTGTGTAACCACTTCGAAAGGCTTACGCAATGTAACAAACGTTTTCAAAACAATATTATGGCAGTGGTCGAATCACCCAACGTCTTTACAATAAATTAATGTCATGGCGCAGATATTTGAGACTCGCTCGTAATAATGAAACTAATATTTCCTATATCAAAATGAGTTTATATCGCTAAAGTTTCGGCTTGAATTTCAAGCCTTCATCAGGGCTTTACGGAAGTAAGACCTGCTCCAATTACTGTTTTGCTGCGTCTACTCGTGGTCAAGTGACTACGCCTTGGATTATCGTGCGGGAAATAGGGGTTCAAGTCCTAGGACTTTTCTCATCTCAAAGCTCGTTGAGAAAATTCCCCATTGCTCCATGGGTTTAGGTGCTAATGGCCCGGACGTCAGTGTGTTTTACAAGACATTGGTCAGTGACGTTTTTACCCTCGTAGCCCTGAAGAAGGGTGGAAACTCAAACCGTTTCTTTGGCTATAAAAACTCATTTTTATACAAAAACTTGGAGGCGAGATTAGCTATATGGTGGAATAATATACTGAAGGACCTGAGTTCAAAACTCGCGCGCGCAAAACATTTTATCTTCTAGTGTCGTTGTTCAAGGATTGGAATTGGTGACCCAGACCGACCCTAGGCCCATGCAGCCTTTAATCGTGACCACACTATCTCCCTAGTGTGCCGTATAGTCAAGAATCAGATATCTCTACAGTATCTGTGTCTCTGGGCCATTTTGTTAAGAACAGTTATATATATATATATATATATATATATATATATATATATATATATATATATATATATATATATATATATTAAGAATTATTATCCAACCCAGATTACCTCCAGCTCGGCAATCTCAGTGCGCAACGATCAATCTTATCGAATGAATTAAATTGTCGATTTTATGTACAGACATTCATTTCCATTTTTTTTTATTGCACTGGACGCTGGTAGCGGAAATATAAAAATTACAAAGGTAAAATTTCTAGAGAAGGAAGATGAAAATAAAATAAACCAAGATCTAAAAAAAAAAAAAAATAAATAAAACAGTATAATTACGCCCAAGTAAGGCAAACCTATCATTAAGTCGGGTGCATTAAAGGTTTAGTAAATATTATATAAATAACTTGTATTTTTTCCCATTTAAGTAATTTATTTTAAAAAGCAATCATGCTTAAATTAGTGGATTCATTATAGCCTCCGTTACATGTGTAGTATTTAAAACCAAATAAGGACAAAAATAAAATTGGACATATGAGCAAATTGTAAAAAACAATACCTTTCCTTGGAGTAAAACTTTAATTATATGAGAGTGTGTATAATGCATAATTGCAGAAAAAAAACTGGGATTAAAGTCATAAAGAAAGAAAAATTTGACACTTTTCCTCTCTTTTATTTATAATAGAGGTAGTAATTTATTAAATTATAATAGTCTACTCACCTAGAATATTTGTTTATTCCTCATTAATTATATAATTTGTCCGTCACAATTATATTTAATGGGTGCACTGCAGACTCCTTTTTTATGATCTATGGGCTTTTCATATATATACTGTGGATTTCGTCATCTAATCAACGTTTAGAGTTTAAGTGGGGTGTGAACCACGCTTAAGGGTGTAGAAAATTCACTTTTATGATATAGCAAATTTTAAGTTACATTAGATACCATTAAACTCCTTGGTGCAACGCGGTTATTGCCATAAAATGTTCGAACCTTACCTCAAACTCCTAATAAACTTGTTGTTTTAGCGTGGTTCCTTCCTCTCTCCATAGGGTGGAAATCCGCTTAATAGGTTGACCTCATGAAGCGATCCGGAAGTTCTGTCTTCCATGTTTTAGAACGTAAAGAACCGTGGAATGCGTAAGGATACAGTGGGATACGTTAGGAAACGAATGAAGCTATTTTCAAGCCGATATATGTAACCGTTTTCCAGAAAAGAGCATGAAGCTAGTTTTTCTAACTATTTTTCGATTTGGGTACTTAGAACCATTGGATTCAGTTGAAATAATTTCTGCATGTTGGAAATTCATCCATACTAAGATATTTAAATTGTGTTTATATTTGCAATTGAGGAAGGATTTTCGTATACATTCATAAATAGCTCTTAAACTGTTAAGCAATCGTGGATAAATCGAGAGTAACCACTCGAAAGCTTATACATTTTCTACAAAATGCCTCAGAACCCATTTTTTATGGGGCGGTCACAATCGGAAAAATCGTAAAAGTGCATAAAACTTTGAAGTTGTTATTTTCGTTTTCTTCTCTCTCTCTTTTTGCCCTAGTTTTTAATTGGTTGTTGTAATTTTAATTGCAGTTATTTTTTTCAACATAGAGCATTTCTTTAGAATGAGGGAAAGCCGGATTGAGTAATTTTCGCTTCTTTGTAAGTTGGCTACTGTCAGTTTCCTGTGCCTGGACGAATTTATAACTCTTTTATTCGAGATGTTGGAGTGGGTGTTGAGAATTTTCACAAAATATTAACAAAAAAAGGTTATATTTATTCTAAGATTTTCAAATGATACTAGGGATAAATACGGAATCGCGCTAAGACGACCCAGCTCCTGCGAGTCGGACCTATGTTGGCTTATTTGACACTGAAGACATCATTTGTAAGATCAAAGATTCATATCCGCATTTTGATGTTACTTATGTGATTAAACTTAGATTCAAGTAGACCATTCCGAGATACAGTACGACTAGTGGTCCGACTTCCGAAGATGGAACACTAGTCTGGTCGTGAAGGGGCTTGTCGGATTGGACGAGTCGGATCATTTAGAGAGACGACTCGAAGGTCCGACATCCGACTGGTCCAAATTAGCTCATTCAGTGCTGGACCACTAGTCTGATCGTGAAGGGGCTTGTCGGATTGGACGAGTCGGATCATTTAGAGAGACGACTCGAAGGTCCGACATCCGACTGGTCCAAATTAGCTCATTCAGTGCTGGACCACTAGTCTGATCGTGAAGGGGCTTGTCGGATTGGACGTGTCGGATCATTTAGAGAGACGACTCGAAGGTCCGACATCCGACTGGTCCAAATTAGCTCAGTCAGTGCTGGACCACTAGTCTGATCGTGAAGGGGCTAGTCGGATTGGACGAGTCGGATCATTTAGAGAGACGACTCGAAGGTCCGACATCCGACTGGTCCAACTTACCTCAGTCAGTGCTAGACCTTCGGGCATCTTTGGTCTATTCGATACATTTTTTGGCTCGTGAGCGACGTACACAGTCGTGAAAACAGACTAGGACTAAAGTTGGATATCAAGTCGGAGCGTGAGTGGAGTCGACTATCCAACTAGTAGTCCTACTAAGTCGTACTGCAAATCGTAACGTGCTTTAGCTTCTAGAGCATCGTGTCGACTTCATACGCGGCTTTTCTTCTCATAGGGCTTTTCAGAGTGATTTTCCCACCCAAAAGAATTGCTCAGCCTTTAAAACAAGCGTTATTGAATGTGTTCTAATTCGTATATGGTCCTGCCACACCATGTGGAACCACCATATGGTGTAGGAGTACCACTGCCCCACCCTACGAACGGGAAAGGAGTTGTCCTTCAGTACTGACATTTACCCGCCGAACTGCAATACCCTTTGTCGTATCCGAGCATTACTCATTATGCACTTTCTACCTACATCATCCTCAATGAAACATGTTAGTGCAAAATGTCACAACCTTTAGATCTGTTATTATTTACCAGTTACTTTTGATTGCAATCCGGCATTGTTGGTGTTTTCTATTCATTCATTCGCCTTCAAGGTTGGCATTTTCTCAATTGCCATCTCATTGTTGAATGGTACATACCTGGACGATTGATAGCAATAGAGATTGCTAAAAGCAATTTCCTCGTCAAAGCAATTAATTAATTTATTTATATTGTATATTTAATTAAATAATTGTGTACTTATAATTATTAGAAACCCAATTAACATATCAATAAGGGACATTGAGAAGTTTTATTTATTTAAATGCTAACGTCCATTCAATTCTATAAATTCCTTCTCTTCCATCAGTAAAGCCTTCTTTCGTCTTCATCTTCTTTCTCCGTTATTACTCATTTCGAACTCCTTCCATCTTCAGCTTGTAAATTAACCCTATTTCCGAATGGATGATAAGCACGCTGTGTACCTAGCAACCCAATTTAATTGGGCAGCCCATTTTATTTATTTTAAGTAAAGTTTTCTCTCAGAATTTTAGGACGGGTTATCTGTAGGTCACCACCTTTCTCTAGCCAGGATAGGGCAGGTGGCTTTTCTACCCCTAGTGGGAATCGAGCCCACGATCCCGACACGGAGTGTTAAGTGCACATGCCTCAACCACTCACAACCACCGAGCCTCCAGAAGTTTTAAGTGATAGAATTATTTTGTACGTTCTGAAACTCAACCTATTTCCGGAAACCCTGCCTAACATTGAGGAATTCTTTGTCATTTCAGGTTTCTGGGTCACTGGGATGGTGAAAGGTAATTATATGCAAAAATAAAATTAAAAACTGAGACACCCCTCAATTAAAATATACATTGCAATGAAATAGCATCAAGCCAAAAAAGTTTAGTCTATAGCTACTTTGAATACCCCAGTAATCTTTGATCTCCTAAGTTAAGAAACGTTGTTCGTGGCCCGGGTCTTGGATGGGTGACCGCAAGGGAAACTGAAAATGATTTTGTTGTATTAATATTTGTCATTCGTTTTCAAGTCCGATAAAAAAACAACCTTATTAATTTATAGTATTTTTTTTTGTTTCCTTACGGCTCACAGACATCAAGGCCATCCTAAACGTCCACGATGCAGCAGAGAATTTTCTTAACGAGCCCTGAGATGAGAAAAATCCTTGCTGCAGGCGGGACTCGAACCCACCATCTCCCGCATGAGAATCCATGGCGTTAGTCACTAAGCCACTTGGAGACCAAATAAATTCATAGTACTCCTTTCTGAGCCATCATAGTAAAGTTGCAACATTTTTTGGTGAGCACTTTAAAATTGATTGGAAGCAGCATTTCCATAGATGCAAATTTAATTTACTTAACTCATGAAATCAAACCATTTTAAAAAATACTACGTGTTACCCAGTGTGCCATGCTATACCTACTTTCTGTCTATGACTCCCCCCGTATCAAGATCTACTTGATCAAAATCGGTCAAACGGTGTGAATTTGTTTATATCTGTGTATTAGTTTATAATGCAACCGGCAGAGGCCAGCAGAAGCTTGCTCTTATCAAAGAAAGGCCAGCACTCCTTAGTTAGACAGTGACTGTTGAAATAAACTGCATTACTTGATTATATAATGATGTAAAGTCATCAATGAGTTCGAGTTATTCTAATTATCAAGAACTTCAAAAAATAAATTTGAGACATTATTCAAAATGGCTGTTGATTCAAAATGGCCGTCACAATCTGAATGGTTCAGTGTAGGCAATTTGTCTTGAACAAAACTTTTGACTATTTGACCAAATTTTGAAATCTGACCTAGCCTAGGAGATTTCCCGCATCAAGACCTACCTGTGTGCCAAGTTTGGTCAAAATCGGTCAAACGGTGTAGATTTGTATAAGGAACAAACAGAAAAACATACAAACAGACAGGCACGTGATTTTTATATATAAAATATTAATTTAATATTAATTAAGACCAGGCTTCTTACTTGACTCCAGTGGAGTCTGAAGAAATTCCTGTCCTACATTTATTTCATAATTTATAATTATTGCAAATTGCGACATTAGATGCATTTCTGTTTAAACTAAAATATTCATCTCTTACAAAACATAATGATGGCACTTTAGTTCCAGTGAAAATAAAATTACAGCCTCATTTGCGCTAATATTTTCTAAAGTCTTTAAAGGCACCAAGATCTGCAAAACGCGATAATTTAGCCGGCTTTATGGTTTCCCAAGAGTAACCAGCGCGAGAAGAATGTGGTGGCCCTTTTGGTACCGCGGAGTTATTGCATCGTTAAAAATCTTTAAAGGACGTAAAAATGTGACTGGGGAAAAAACATTCAAGGGCACTAGACTGCTTTTAGCCTTTTGTTAAAAAGCAGAATGTGATGGCATTTCAAAAGTGTGATTTATGTATTTCGAGACTGCTCTTGGTTGAAAGCTAAAAGCCACCTGTTTGTGGTTGTTATAGGAATCGATAAAAGCGATGTACTCGGTTTTATTGTAGCACAATGAAACGAAATGTATTTCTTCCAAACTTTAAAACCAATTTATTTATTTCATGGTTTACATCGCTTCTACCCAAGTCATAAGCGGTGGCCTTGTTCCTTGTAGCATCCACTTCGTTTTCTATAAATTGGCGGCATTGAATGAGGATGTGTTTCAATGTGAGGCTAGCATTGTCGCATTGAAAACGTGTGGGGGTATAGGTCATTTAGTAAATATTCAATTTGAAATGGCCTAGTCTCAGTCTGGCTAAAACTATTCTTTCTCTCAGTTTTTTTCTAATACCCGAAGACCAGAGTCCAATCGGCTTCTCAATTAGGTTATTGGCCGTGAGTGTTAAGGGGTGGTGGCTTTTCTTTAAGAAAAAGAAAAAGCATCAGCCCTATCCTGGCTAGAAAAGGGTGGTAATCCATAGATAACGCGTCCTAACATTCTTAGTTAATAATAATTGACGTTAAAATTTAAATAAATAAATAAATTAGGTTATTATTTCTAGCCATTTCTTTAATTATATCTTCCTACGGTAGATTCCAGTCTGTTTGGGAGAGGAATGGTCCAAGCGTCGTTCCCCCTTAATCCCATGTGCGATGGTACCCAAATGAAAATGATGCCCTTGCTCATAGTTCCTTAATAATGTAATTACTTTTATTGAAAACCAATATTTCATTACTCCAGCAGTCCTCGGGCTTAGTATACTACTGAAAGAATTCTAGCAAACCAATTGACCGCATTACTTATGACACTTTTCTTCTATTATTTTTTTTTAAAGCCATATCAAAATTTATGATATCAGTTCCTGCCTTATAAAGGTTGCCGCCAAATTATAATGCCAGGCCCTTTGTTGTTTAACTTCGATAATCAAAGGTAACCGGTGAATTCGAAATAATATAACTGCTGGCTTTTCATTAATATCAGTTGTTAATTATACTGACAAACCCAAGGATAAAGCACAGGACTATCCGAAGCTTGCCGTCCAATTTATAATGCCAACAAGTGTTTTTTCCCTGCAATCACTCATCAAAGTATTGACAACTTGGTACTTGGTAAAGCGCTGTTGCTTTACTTAAATTCCAAAGGATGGTTAAGAGATCATTTTGAGTAAGCCGTCTCATTCTGGGTGCTCTCGTAAATCGCGGAGGCGTGCAATTCCATGAGATGATTTCCATGATGATGAGATTAGGTGATGAAGTTCTTGAAAGATCGAAAAAGTTGAGGGTTTGACATCTTACACGTCCTTTGAAGATGAGTATGATCAACCACCTGTCAAAAATCCTTCTAGATTTTTGACTGGTGGTCGCAATCGTCAGTGACGTTCCGTTGACGCTGACACAGTCATAGCCAACTACGAGTCAAACCGAAGTTGGTTCAATTGCACAACACTTTTATTAACAATTTCGCTGGGAGTTTCATTACGGAAGGACACCAGCGATCCTTTAGATTCAAAAGGTTCTTAAATGCAGGGGATTCACTTTTACAGCTCTACGTAAAAATACTTGCCTTCAGATTTGTTTGGGGGTTCCAACAGTGTTTTCCGTTTTCAAATCGGCTGTCTGGACGATTTTTTATGAATTGTTCATGAAAAAAAAAATGCCTACATGAATCTGTTATATGCAAGACTATGAGAAATTTTTTATATATTCTTGAGCTTGCCTCCGATCTAAAATGTATCATAAATCGATGATGATCGGAAGAGAGACGGTATGTAGCACACCTGGAAAGAACTCCTTCCTCAGAAGATCAAGGGCCCGCCATGAAGCTATCAGCAATTCTGAAGGAGTCCATCCTTAATCCCTATGGATTGGAACATTTGTAATCTTCTGAGAGCGGTTTAGTGGAGAACCACCCACTGCCGAATAGAAAATGAAGATATATTTGTCGGGTAACTGTACTTGGACAGGCTCAGAATCTCAATTCTATTCAAGCTTTTGACCCCTTTCCGTTCTGTCTGAACATTTTCGGCACTAGTAAATTCACAGACAGACGGCTCTGTCGCCAGTTTCGGCTGGTAATATATTAGTTACCAGCTTTCAATAGTGTTTCGGCTGGTAATATATTAGTTACCAGCTTTCAATAGTGTTTCGGCTGGTAATATATTAGTTACCAGCTTTCAATAGTGTTTTTTTTTGCACAGTATAAGTGCATTATTATCTATTTTGTTGCCCTACTGTCATATTCTTTTGTTGGGTCCAATTGTGCAGTTGTTCTTTCTCTATTTTTTTTTTTTTTTTTTGGTTATTTTTAATACGTTTGTTTTAGCAGAAAAAATCCTCCTTCATGTACAGACAAAAAATTAATTTTAATCCTTTTTTTTAACATCAACCAGAGTAGCACCATTCTACCATGTTTAAAATGTTCATAATAATTTGAAGATTAATTACTCAGATTTATTTGATGAAAGATTTCCTGGAATGCTGCTATGTTTTCTCATCATAATTCATAATTTCTTTTTCAAGGTGAGACGGAGGTATTTACATATCGCAAATAAAATCAGGCTTCTGCTGAATAATTTTAAGTTAATTAAGTTTTGATGCCTGGAAGAAGCAAAATTTAATCTTTTTAGCTTCATTATTAATAGATTGATAAAGGGATTTTAATAAATGATAATCTGTGATTTAGATATTTTTATATTAATATCTTCTTTATTTTCTTGCTTTAAAAGCTCAGTATTGACCAAAAATCACATGTAGAGTACTTTAATTTAGCATAACTGCTCTGGTTGTTGATTTTTTAGTTTAAGTAGCCCTTCGCTAAGTATAGTAACTTCTGATTGTAAATTTGGACAGCTGTTTCTGAAACATTATGATGAAATACATGCCAATTGGTTGTGCATATACAAGTGGCTTTTTACTGAAAGTCTATTGAAACTTAAATGATTTTACAATTTTAGGGCGGTGACATTATTTTTGTTTTTGTATTCTTGTAACATAAGAAAACGAAAAAAAAAAAAATGATCAAGTACTTGCTCAGCAAATTTGGATCTCAAGAAATGGGGGATGACGTAAAACCCTAATTGAAATAATTTTTGAATTCATTCAACGAACCTTACTGTAACGGAAGAGGGGTTAGAAGTGTTCGAAGAGGTACACTGTGTCTCCGATCAAGGTTCAAATAGAAGAGCCGACATAGTGATAATTAACCGGAAAACATCTTCAGGCAGTATATTAGACCCGACAATTCGGTTCGAATTCGACGTAGACCAACCAAAAGCAGTCGATATGGAGAAGAAGAACATCTATGAAGATTGCATCCGATATTTTGAAGAGCAATATAAGGTTCACAAGTGGGAAGTAATAGGACTTATGTTCGGAGATCGCGGCACCATCACGGAATTTATCCAAAAAATTTGCCACAGAATTCCAAATCAAACAACAAGTCCTACTACAAATCAGCAGAACTATCCTGAAGGACTCAATTCAGATGGTGAATTACCACCTTTACGGCTGAGAAGAAGGATGTAAAAACGAAAAATGATTTTTAAATGTTGTAAATAAAATAAACAGACTACTGAGGCGGTAACGACTAAGGAATGCTTTCTTCCTCAACCAATAATAAAAATAATAAAGAAGAGAAGAAAGAGAAGTTCTTTATTTAAAATAAAGTTGGCTGCCCAAATATATTGGGTTGCTAAACACACAGCGTACTTATCAATCTTTCGAAAATTCATTTCAATTGGTTAAAAGGATTTTTATTTTGTTTAAAATTAATGCAGATAAAATAAATTTTGACGATGAATTTAATAAAAAAAATAATTTTTGAACGATTGTTTTTTTTTTTTTTTTTTTTTTTTTGTTTTTTTTTGTACTTTTGTAGGCCTGGACGTAAATTTTGTGAAATGAATTTCGAAAGATTGATAAGCAGCTGTTCAGCTCCCATATATGTGGTAGTTCAGGATCCCTAGAGAATCTAATAATAATAAATAGAATTAATAATAATAAATACAAATTATTATTATTTTTTTTTTAAATCATTCCCTATTATTGGTTTTAGGAGAATGCTCTGGCCCAAAGTGATCAGCTACCTTTCAGAATGGTCTCTCTCTCTCAGTACAAAGATGCCAGTAGAATTAGAAATTAGTTCTCAAAACTTTAAATTGAACTCATAAATTTGTTTTACTTCTATTTCAGTTGAGTTAAGTAGTTTTGTAATTAAACAAAAACGAAAAACTGAAACTATCCATTATCAAAAGAAGAAGACATCAGTAATCAAAAGTGTGATTGGTACATTTCTAATTAAATTATTTACTTATTCAGGAAGTATGATTTTCCATAAGTTTTTACGTAAAAAGAGCGAAGATATTTTTATTTTAACAATATTTTTCACTGGAAAGGTAACCAATTGCCTTATTTCGCGTTGCATTCTCGGTATCCCTTCAGATCTGACCTCTGTGGGCCACGAAGCATGTACCTACCTCGTCCAGGGCCGCCTTCACACTCTTAGCACCGCAGGGGCGCTCAGACCTTCATTTATACTAAAAATCTCGAAATATGTTTTCTGTTGGAAGAATTGTGCCCAATGAAACATTTATCTTTCATACTTTATCTCTTTGAAAATCACTGCAGCTATAAGACCAAAACTGGCAAACATTAGAAAATAAATATCCTCTTGTGAATTACACTGAATTCTGCCTGTGAATGTACACCAGAAGCCACATAACGCTGTGGTTGCACACGAATGAAGGATTCCCACGGTTAATTTCTTGCAATTCCCACATCATTCATCACAACCTCCATGAGAAAGAGCATTCCATAAAGTGCTTTTATATATGTACTAATATGCACTAGCAGATAACCTTTCCTACTCACAATGCTCTTGACGGTATGTACCAGATACATTTTATTGATAAATTGACTCAAACAAACTTCTCCAGAAAATTTAACTAGTTTATTTACATAATTATAAAAATTAGAGTTTTTCCTTGCACATCATTTAGTAGAAATTAGTTTCTAGAATTAATTGGGAAGATTTTTTATTCCAGTTAACATAACGCCCAATCAAAAAAATCCTACGCCACAATTTAAAAATTAGATGATTGGTCGTTAAAAATAATGTTATAAGTATGAACAGTTTATTAAGTGCGTGAAAAACAAATATTTTTAAAATTTTAACATATGAAAATTAATTCAATAAGAAAAATAATTAGAAAATTTTCAAGTAGAAATAAATTTCAATTTCTTGCTGTAATAATAATAAGTTTATCGGTTGCTTTCTTTTTTTTTCAAATAATGAACCTTTTAAACTTAAATAAAATTCTTACAATCCCTTCTTATAACTTATGAACATGCAACCGCATCGCATTTTTTTCAAATTTTGCACTATTATGTATTTTGATGCACTAAACACGAATCCATTAAAAAAAAACTAGGAAAGAAGTTATTAAGCACTAAAGTTCACTGTTATTGAGGTAAAAGCAGCGTATTTGTAAACTTGCGCATGCGCAGACATCTAACATTGGGAAACTAACTCTCATTTGAAATGTTGAAAAACCATTTATAACCTCCATAACATCGGAATTCTATCCGTAACAGCGAGTTGGATTGACTAGAGTTTTGATATCTTCTTGAGCGAGCGTAGCGAGCGGAAACGCATAGCACGCCTGCCCAAAAGTCGTCCTAGACATTCTTCTTAATATTCATGCTTATTAATACGCCGTGTACGCCAACTCATATAACCTTTATAACAGTGAACTTTAGTGCTTAATAACTTCTTTCCTAGTTGAGAACAACTTTTTTGTAACAGATTCGTGCATCAAAATACGGTATAGTACAAAATTTGAAAAACAAATCGGTGCTGAGGACGCTCTCCTTCAGTTTTGCCCCAATTTTTCCTACTGACACTAGGGATAAGAACGCAAACGCGCTAAGATGACGCAGTTCCTGCAAGTTGGACTTTTAAAAAATAACATGACTGTTGAACACTTTTCAATTTACATGACCCTGCTCGGCATACCAGAATCTTTTTGAATACCTTCTACAACTCCTAGAAATATCCATGTTGCCTACTCTACCACGATATCGTGCTAATACTTGATGAGTTAAGCCCCTGCCAACTCTGCAAGAATCCCCCCAGTAGATCTAATGATACGGGGATCGTTGAACCTTCCATCCAAGAAAGAAAGGTTCTAAGAGAAGACAATCCATGGAAGGCTGTGGTCTCGAGTCACGAATGGAATGCTCAGATTAACCTCGCAAAAGCCGGATGTGGTCTCGGTATGCCTCTTCTTTCCTCTCTATCCTCCATTGCAACATCTTAATATTCACGCGGATTTGCAGTATATTCTATCTTTTAGCACTATTAGAAAGGTATTTTAGGGCGGTTCTTCCCTCCTCGCATAGGGAGAAAATTCGCTTGTGAGGATGACGCAATCCGAAAGTGCCGACTAGAAAATTTCAGGTTTCAGATATCATAGATCACCAACATAACGGACGTTCAATTTTTATATATATATATATATATATATATATATATATATATATATATATATATATATATATACATATAGGTAGTTGGTAACAGCTTATTAAGTCTTCAATAGTTTTGTATTTTAATTACATTTTTGTTGTAGAAACGTTTCGGCTATATGCCATTTTCAATCCAATTGTCTGTATGATTTTGCATTATTTTTTTATATATACATTATAATCTTCAGATTATGTGCTTGTAAATTTGATATTATTTAATTTGAGGAGGAAATTTCATTTTTTTTTTTTTTATAAAATTGTATGGTTAATGTCTCTATTATTTCATGGATGATATTATTATTACCTCAAATATATAAAATAATATGTAATAATTGAGGTAATAATAATATCATCCATGAAATAATAGAGACATGAGCCATACAATTTTATTTAAAAAAATGAAATTTCCTCCTCAAATTAAATAATATCAAATTTACGAGCACATAATCTGAAGATTATAATGTATATATAAAAAAGTCCGTCTCGCAGGAACTGCATCATCTTAGCGCGGTTCCGTTCATATCCCTAGTCTAATTTGGAAAGATTAAAATAGAAGCAGTTATTATTTTGGTTCCACCTGTCTTTTTTTTTTAATTAATTATTATATTGGCGTGTCAACCCTTAAGGTCACTAACGCCATTCCTGTGTGTAGTAAAGTCTTGAAAGGTTGAAAGGTCATGATTTACAATCTTACCTGGAAGGGTCGGCTCCTGCTACTAGAAACTGTCCCGCTAGTTACAAGGTCTTGGAATCCTGGAAATCTATATTACTAACAATAAATTGTTTTTGTTATTTTACTTAACCAGTTTTATTGTCAAATACATTATCCAACTATAAGCAATTAAAAAATAACAAGGAATAAAAAACAGACAAAAGGTACAGTTCGAATAAGCGAAATCAATTACTTTAACGTTTTAAGCTCTTATTTCTCCGATTGACATCGCCTAATCAAAACTTTCATTAGAACCATTTTTTTAGAGCATTTCATAAGCTTTCTAATGGTGTTCTTCCGTTTACCAAGATTCTCAACCTTTTTCGAGATATTAAGGAAAGTAAACAAAGTTACTAAAACTTTTTATGTCTGTTAATAAAATATTTTATTCTAACCCTTCTTTAACTCCAAACGTAACCAAAATTTCAACATATTAGTTTTGATGAAAGTAGAACATGGAGTAAATGTTTCAACTGAATCCCATGATTCTAAGTACCCAAACCAAAAACGGTATTCAAAAACTATTTTTCCAATTTTCTCGAAAACGGTTAAAGCTATGCTTATGAAAAATGGTTTCATTCGTTTTCCTAGCCCAGAAAGCATATAAAAAGAGTACTTACAAGCTTATGAACTCAAAAACGTAAGCGTTACGATTTTTTTTGCGCGAATTTCGCCCCAAACGCCATCTTCCAGTAGGCGGATTTTGCTGGTTAACGAACTTGACCTTTCAAATTAGACGAAAGATTTTTGTACCAAATTTCATCAAAATCGGACCATTCGTCTAGGAGCTACAGAGCGAACAGACAAATATATATATATATATATATATATATATATATATATATATATATATATATATATATATATATACAAATTTGAACCACCGTTATTTTCGGTCTCTAGGGGTTCTGAAACGCGAAATTTTCTAGTCGGCACTTCCGGATTGTTTCATTGTATCAACCTTATAAGCGGGGTTCCTCCCTATGGGGGAGGGAGGAACCACGCTAAAAATAATGCAAAATCATACAGACAATTGGATTGAAAATGGCATATAGCCGAAACGTTTCCACAACAAAAATGTAATTAAAATACAAAACTATTGAAGAATTAATAAGCTGTTACCAAATAACTAGAACATCTTAGTTTTCAACTTAGGATCTACAACATAGTATATATATATATATATATATATATATATATATATATATATATATATAGTGTCGGTTTGTTCCTTGTACAAATCTACACCGTTTGGCCGATTTTGACCAAACTTGAAACACTGGTAGGTCTTGATCCGGGAAGTCTCTTAGGCTAGGTCGAAATAGTCTCTCTGTATGTTTGTTCTTCGTGCAAATCCAAACCGTTCGCCCGATTTTGATCAAACTTGACACACAGGTAGATCTTGATCTGGGGAGTGTTCTAGGCTAGGTTAAAATCGTCTAGGACTCACAGTTCGGAGATTTTAACTTTTCTCACTTCGTTTCTAATTTAATATTGCTTTTCTCGATGCAGAAAGTACGAGTAGCAAGGCACGCCGGTTAACAGCTTGTACATATATATTTGTCTGTTCGTTCTCTCACCGGCTCAAAAATGGTCCGATTTTTATGAAATTACATCCAAAAAATCTTTCGTCTAATATTGAAAGATGAAGGTCGTTTACCAGCAGAATCGAATCGCCAAATGGAACACTGTTTGTTGAGTGAAATTCGCGCGAAAAAATCGTAACGCTTACGTTTTGGAGTTAATATGGTTCCAGGTATACATTTTATAGGTTTGTAATGTAATAAAATGAATGAAACAAATTCAATTTGAATCGCAGCGACTTTTACTATATAAATTACCTTCGTACTATATTTTTAAAATGTAATTAATTATTTTTAGTTTTAAAATATTTACAAAAAGTGATAATAATTGTTTTCTCTTTGCAGGTATGGATATCGCTGGTGATGTTGCAGTGCGTAAGATTTATATTTTTTTACTCCATTCCTTTTTTTTTTTAATGAAATCTGAGCTGAACATAAAGACAATTTCCCACTCCATTGTCTCATGGAGATGACAATATGTTCAACCCGAGAGTTTTGTATAACCTTAGCTAAAAAATAAAAATAAAATTAAATATTGGAGTAGGAAACATTTTAATTAACTTCTGCATATTTTAGTTACAAGAATTTATTTTATTTTTCTGGATTAAATTTTAGTTTTAAAATGTTGTCAAGTTGTTATTTTCAAGAGTTTTCTATTCCGAACAAAGTCCAACTTGTTACAAAATAAAAAACAGGTTCACAATTACTTTTTTCGTTATTTAATAAATATTATATTAATTTAAAAGCATGACCAAACAATAATAGTTTTTATACTCATTGAAATATGGTAAAATACAAATTGTATTTATTTACTCATCTGTGAGACATAGGGCATAGGATAAGGGGGGGCTGAGGCCTCCCCCTCCTCAAAATTTTAATTTAATTTGGTAAAAAGGTGCCATAAAAACTAGCGCTTTGTATATGTGTGTGTGTGTATAGTAATGTGTTAGCAGTGTAATACAAATTGTAGCATTTTGATTTTACAAATCATAGAAATGATACAAAAATTAAAAATTATTCTGTTAAAAAATAAAATGTTATAAGTTCATTTTACCGTTTTGGTCAGAACATTTTCTGAAAAAAAACCCCTTAAAAACGAAAAATAATTTTAAGGTTTACCTTGGTTTAATAGGTGTCAGAGGACCTCAAAACTTCCAATGTTACATTAAAATATGTTTCAATTATCCCGGACCCCACACCCCACCCCACCCGAAAATATTTCATATATACGCCCCTGTTGTAAGAGATAAGAAAAAAGAAAAGTGTGAGTAGTTGTTTTAATGCTATTCATAATTTACATAGAATGAGTAATACTTCAAGAGAAAAGAGAAAAAGGTGGGGCAGCCCTTGCGAAACTTCGGAAAGTCCGGCTTCATGTTGGAAGGAGTGGTGGGGATGTAAATGTTACACTTTAATCCCCCACCATGACCTTTGGAGAGAAGGAAAACCAGATATTGGTGGATGCAGTTCTCCTTGGACTAGGGAAGTGGGCGAAAGGTGTAGTCAAAGACAAACCGTCGGTGTTGCTCTGGTTAATTTGTACGGAAACTGATTATTAATATCACTAAAAAAATAAATAAGCAATCAGGGAATAGTTTGGATTTGGCTAAGAAAACCTCAATACGATTTTTGTAAAAAATATATATTCAGGACGTTTCGGCTACTCTTTGGTCAGCTAAAGTGACAAGAATCAAAGAAAAAACAGAAATTAATACAACAGAAAAAAGGTTTATCAGTAAGATCAATGGCAGGTCCATAAATACAAATCAAATTATTATAAAAGAACAATTTGTTGTTAAATTATTAGAACAATTATGTTATTAATAAACAGGTAAAGTGAACATTAGTTGTATATCTAGAAATTAGTTTTAGATATACACTAATGTTCACTTTACCTGTTAATTAATAACGTAATTGTTCTAATATTTTAACAACAAATTGTTCTTTTATAATAAGTTGATTTGTATTTATGGACCTGCCATTTATCTTACTGATAAACCTTTTTTCTGTTATATTAATTTCTGTTTTTTCTTTGTTTCTTGTCATTTTAGCTGACGAAGCTGAGACATTTTTTACAAAAATCGTATTGAGGTTTTCTTTGCCGAATCCCAACTATTCCCTGATCGCTTATCACCTCGACGGCTAACTATCTAATCTTTATGATAAATAAATAAATGCTTAACAACTAGTCTAATTAGAAAATTCGTCTTAAGGAGTGTAAAGGACGATTACCAGATGTTCAGAACTTAAATATAGCCCAAGAGGCATTTTGCCTATTTCTAACTCTCCAAAAAATCAGGTTTTATTATGAGATGAAGATGGTTAGCCTTTGACGTGATAAAAAGTCAAAGAACGATACGGATTCGGCTTATTGAAAACGGCAGATATTCATAAAAATCAATATTTCGAATGTTTCTGCTGTTTTTGCTCTCAGGTTTTTCCTGATACCCTCACTCCGGTACAAAACTAGTAATGCTTTCCAAACGGCAGATATTCATAAAAATCAATATTTCGAATGTTTCTGCTGTTTTTGCTCTCAGGTTTTTCCTGAAACCCTCACTCCGGTACAAAACTAGTAACGCTCTCCAAACGGCAGTAATTTGTATTTCTTAGTAAGTAAACTAGGTATATAACATAAAGAACTATGGAAGTAGATGCATTAAAAAAAAAAATCAGTCGCGTAACAGACCACGAGGGCCCTGAGGGGCAGATACTATAGACGTATCTGATTCATGACCATACGGCACACTAGGGAGATAGTGTGGTCAGTACTATGCTCCGGCCGCCTGATTTTCCCCTTGGCTGCTTCGACTGCTAGAGTCATTAGCACCAACCAAGGTACCCATTATTAAATTAATTAAAGGCTGGGTTGGCCTAGGACTTATCCGAGCCTTTACTTCAGATCAAGTTATGAATGTTCCTTTAGGAACCTTAATATCTGTTTCCTAGCCCGGAAACTAGCCAATAACCAATGGAACCATAAGATGTAAATCTATTTTTGTTGTTTTGATAGTTTCTTATAAAAGTGATTCTATTTATTGCAATTGTTCCTAGCTGGATAATATTCTTCACTTCTACATTCGGACTTCAAGCTATTTTTGTCGAAACTGTTCGCCAGGTGAGGAATTTCCTTACTTTGCGCACCTCCTGCGTGACTTTATCTATAGCTCAGGCTTCACATACAACGTTCAAACAGACGTGTTGCTACGAGTAAACCAGATTTCTAATTGCCGGCCGAGTCTCTGGGAATAATAATCTTTGAAGCATTCAATACCTTGGCATTTAACATCCTGTACAAAACGAAAAAATAAATAAAAAACTGGTACCATTATTCATTGACACCACAAAAAGAAGTTATAAATCAAAGGGCCACAATCTCACCACAAATAAAAGCCAATGTACATCCTCTCAGCAGAAGATAGCCGCAGAACTCCATCATATATTGCATGTACAGAATAAAATATTGTTTTGTAACAATGATAAATATGCAACAACTGTTTTAGGATGCAATAAATTTCTTATGAAAGTATTTATGACGACTTTGTTCACATTTGGACTTTACAAGATCCAAGGTTATTAAAACTGAAAGGCACTTGATAACTTTCCAATTTTTTCAATATGTCTTCCATTTCGCAAGTTCTTAGTATAATCTTGCAATTCGTTAAAGATTACAATTTTTTTCAAAAGCAATTTTTTATATCATACATAATTAAATATATCATATACCAAATATTTTTCCATTATAAGCATGACTATTTGTTTTCAATTATTTTATTTGAATAATTTCGCTCATGTATATATTTAAAACATTTCAACTTCTTGTAACACCCTTAATTTACTGCTTTACATCTTTCATGCCTATAAGCGACTCATAGATAAGTTGCGGAAAATATTTCCCTGCTAGGAACAAGTACAATAAATAGAAACACAATTATATTTGTGATGATCGGGTTGAAAACATTAAAAAGACAAAACAAAACAAGAAAAATCATATATGCTTTGAATGTTATTTAGGTCGTTTCAGTGCAAGGAAATGAAACGAAACTTGTTGAAGGGACCGGTAGTCGTGAGTGAGCAAATTCAAGGGTTCGATTCCCACCAGCGGTGATGGCTTTTCATACAAGGAAAGAAAGGGCGTCGTCTCTATAATGGCTTGAAAAGGGTGATAACCTTATTCAAAATTCTGTGTCATGTATAAGCGGACTAACAAAATGTAAACGCGAATTTCGCCCAAAAAAACCCTGTTCCGGTGGAGGGATTCCACTGATTAACAAACTTGACCTTTTAAATTAGACAAAGTAATTTTGAACCAAATTTCATCAAAATCGGACCGTTATGGGTCTGTTCGGTAGCGAACAGACAAATGTACGTAAAAGTTTCTAGTAGGCACTTCCGAATTTCGTCATGAGGTCATCCTCATAAGCTTGTTTCCTCCCTATGGAGGGAAGGAGGAACCGCGCTAAAAAATGTAACCTTTCAAATCGTAACAGTATGCAATCGTTGCCGTAACAGCCTTCAAAACCGTTGTTCGTAGAAACGGGAAAATGCACTAGATCGCGTGCTTCTAGGTCCAAACCAAGCGATATTTGGATACTGCCAGTAGAACAGATGTCGCTTCTACAGATGTACGGAATTCTACCAACTCTCGCTCGGAGAGAAGGAGTTAGTGAAAGCGAAGCAAGTTGTGAAACAGGGCCGAGGCCTTGGCATCTTAAATCCACCCCTACTCCTGACCTAACAGATTTCCTTAAAATAATAATATCTTAAAAAAAGATTAGTTTAAGTCTGTTAAAGCCGATCTTCTTATGCATGTATAATATTTTTATGGAACTCAAGCCGTGATAAAAAAAAAATCGGCTTGTAGAAACTGTGACATCTTAGCGGGTTTCCGCTCTGTTACTTAGTGTCACTAGGAAAAATTGGATTAAAATCAGTTCACACCATGGTATGATTAAACACCCAAAACATCATTTCGAGGAAAAACGAGATTTATGCGGTACAATGCACAACTGGTAATAACCAATGTAATGAAAAAAAAAACTCGCTTACGCTAATAAAAAGAAAAAGTAATACAAACAAGTTACTCATTTACTTATCTAGTTTTAATGAAAAAAATTGCCAAAAACTGAGGCAAACAGAAACAAAAATCTGTTCAGAAAAACGAAATTAAAATTTTCGGATTTCAAACACCGATTTCTCCGAATGAGAAAAGTCGAAAATTGCATAAAGCCATTTTATAGAAAAATACTAAGCTTTCGAAGAGACGCCTTAATAGATCTTCCAACCGATTGAGAGACACTTAAGAAAATCACAATTATGTAGAATAAAGTTAACTCTAATACGTAGACTTTTGTTAGAGATTTTTTGTAATTTGAAGATGAGGGTGAGGATGGATTAATGAATTTTTGAAAAAAAACTGGCAGGATTTGCTCCCTAAAATATTCACTTGTCACCATTATAATTCTTAAACACTTTCAGAATATTCTTACCCGGATTTAATATTCACTCTCGAAATTTTATAAGTATGGACCTAAAATTACTATGACCATAGCACATCTTAATATAAGGTACCTAATGTATTGTATTATTATATCACTAATTTAATGTATTTATACTGTTATTAGTGACATAGGAGAAGTTTTCTCATTATTCTTCATTCTAGTTTTATTTAATTTTATTTACATGCCTCATGATAAACCTGAACTGGTTCGAAACGTCGCCATTATAAGTTAATGTTTTAAACAATTTTGGAGAGCAACCCCTTCCAGCTTCTTCAAATTATAGATTTTTTTGGGAATATTCTGGTATAAATATTAAAAAATATCTTTAAATGATTGCCTCAAACAGGGTGGTCCCGAAGGAAATGGCCATACTTGATGAGTGTGTACGCCAACTAAAGTTTATTTGAGTGCCACCAAGGAAAAAGTTTCGCTTGCATTATTTCCCTAGATATACGCGTTTCCCTGTATATTTTTTCTTTTGCCTAAACGCTAGTTGTTTTACCATTTCTGCGTTATTTGTCGTTCACGCCAAAGGGAAAATTGAATTCTGGTGACATTTTCAAATTCTGCAACAAATTTTCTATAAGACCTCACGTACCAAACAATCAATCCAAATTCACCCAAACAATTAACTTTTAAAGAAGAAATAAAGGTTTTTCACATTTTTCCTTTTGCAGGTAGCTGGAACTCTCAGAATAGTTGAATTATTTCATTACCATGGATAATTTGTTAGTAAGCGTCGAAGGGAAAAAAAAAGATGCTTTTCATGGGTAAATTGTGGTCAATTAAAAAAAAAAAAACGAATTAGCAAAACGTTTTTTGGCCTTCGACACTTGCTAACAAATTATCCACGGTAATGAAATAATGAAACTTTTCTGAGGGTTCCAACTACCTCTTGTGGTGCGAGGAAAATTAAAAACTTTTATTTCGTAATAAGTTATTTGTTTGGGGGGCTGCTGTGAGTTTGGATTGATTGTTTGGTACGTGAGGTCTTATAGGAAATTTGATGCAAATTTTGAAAAATGTCATCAGAATTCAAATTTCCTTATGGCGTGAACGGCAAATAACTCAGAACTAGCGTTTAGACAAAATACACGGAAGCGCCTATATCTAGGAAAATAATGGAAGTAAAAGTTTCCCCTTGGTGGCATTCAACTACACTTTAGTCCGAGTACACACCCCTCAAGTATGGCCATTTCCTTCGGGACCAACCTGTTTAAATTCTTACTTAACACAAAATATAGAAAAAG
Source organism: Gonocerus acuteangulatus (assembly GCA_946811695.1). Taxonomy (NCBI): domain Eukaryota; kingdom Metazoa; phylum Arthropoda; class Insecta; order Hemiptera; family Coreidae; genus Gonocerus; species Gonocerus acuteangulatus. Next base: position 13,224,714 of record OX328123.1, on the reverse strand, counting down.
AGAGAGAAATCTTACATTTAAAAGACTATAAACTAGTTAAACTAAATTAGGTTACTTGCCACACAGAAAAACCCCTACGCGTGATAGATAAAGATTTTAAAAAGTCGTGTGGTTTCTGCATTAAATAATATTACAATGAACCATAAATAATGGCATGATTCTAAATCTTTGCCAGTTAATTTTTATTTCCATGTAAATGTAAGTTTCAACGCAATCTAATAACGCTCAAATGCTTTCTGAGCCTAAACACCTCGAAGAAGAACGATAGTACTAAAGAACAAGGGTTCAGAACTACGCCTATCACAGAGAGAAGAGGAAAATTGATGATGAGGCATGAGAGAAAGGGATTCAGAGACACAGAATTCTAGAAAGAGAAGAAGGGAAAGAAAGAGGAAATGAACCGAAAGGAATGTAGAATGGAAGAGTATAAAGAGGCAAAGATAAATAGTGTTACAAAGGTTCCCGACCACAATGGACAGTCTGAGAAAGTGCTCGTCCTAGTTCTGCCTCCCACTCACAATAGGTGTTCCTCAAGGCGTACTGTTTGGACCTTTCTTATTCACTATCTACCAGAATAGCGTCAGCAATTGGAATCAATCACTAGAAAATAGCACAATATCCTTACTAAATCTCTTACTAATGGTCAACAATTACTTATACATGTTACAATAACTATTTTTTGACATATTTTAGTTAATATAGCTACAGAATAGGACATTTATTTTAACGGGACAATACCATAATATATGTATACATATATATATATATGTATATATATATATATATAAATATATATATATATATATATATATATATATATATATATATGTATATATATATATATATATATATATATATATATATATATATATATAAATATATGGTATTTTAATTTGATATTCGCTCACAAGAAAAGTAAAAATCGTATAAATATTATTTCAAAGCTTTTTCTAACCGTTACACCGGAAAAATTTACAAATTATTCACATTTCAGTTGTTTTTCGAAAAATTACATTAGGAAAAAAACGTGTTTTTTTTGTTGTTTTTTTTTTTTATATCCCTCGACCTACCTATTTATATTTAATAAAGAAAGTTTTGTTAAATCATATATTAATTTGTTGAGATAATAATTTACTGTAGTTTCCACTAAATTTTAAAATCAATAGACTGCATTAAATTATTGGGGTCTCTTGAAATAACTTAATTACAACTCAGGAGGAGTTTTGAAATTCCTTTCACTGACATTGAACAGTAATGTTCAAATATTTACCATCAATCATTCTCTCAAGATGATTGATTTTACCAGATTAAGGCAAGGTGAAGAACCCAATTGATGTAGTCACATTAAGCTAAACTTTTCAAAGGTCTGTGAAACATTTTGTTAGAAATTAAAGCAAAAGAAATTATTTATATTATTATTACGTTTTCCCTGAGTAATTTCATTAACTTTCTTTTAAGTAGGATAACATAACTTGTACCTAAGACTTGGTGGAATATCTTGTAAGATTTCCCAAGCTTTATCCTTTCCTTCAAAGAAACCCTTCAGAAAACCTTCACGCTCCAGTGATGAACTATATGATGAAAGGGGTTTACCTTGAATTCAATCTTAATTCCTCTTCTTTCTTTAATGATTTTAGGGCAATGTCTGACCTATTTAGATTGCAGTTGAGCCGTTGCATCTGAAGTATGACCTCTCTTGGAGGCCAAAACTTTAGTACACTTTATGGCCGATTCTGGGGGTTTTATTACCTGATGGTGGTTATTCTTTCAAAATCCAAATCATTGCTAAAAAAGATGGTAACCTTCAGCTTAATTCGTGGAGTTATTTGGGTTTTTTTTTCAGATTAGATAAACCAAAAATTACAAAACAAAAAGTTATTTAAATTATTCATACGCAAAAACATGTTGTTTTTTACCCAACTAAGTTCCATGTTAAAGTTAAGTCCGACAATAATGGCAACTTTTTATGGTTCTTAAAGCGAGCTTATGAGTAGCAATTAAGAATATAATTGTATTTATTTATTTACTTGAAAAGCTACACAGTTAGTGTGATTTGCTAAATAAAAAGAAAATAAACGATAATAAGAAAAAGTAATTGTTTATAAATTAGTTGTTTATTGACAGAAAATTAAATAGAAACCGAAATAAATATTAGATAATAGTTGATAAAATAGTGCTACAATTTTAACAATTATCGATCTAATAATATAATGTCCAACCGTAAGAAATAATTCATAATAATAAAAAATATATAAAAAAAATAAATAAAAAATAAATTATATGTTCGTGGCGTAGGTAAAAAAAATAGTATCTTCTTCTCTTTTGATCTAGGCCACATATATCCAAAAAAGCGAGTATACTTGAGTGGCCAGTTATACATGGAATAAAATAAATTAAGTAAAAAATAATAATAAACGATTATATCAAAAGAAGAATAAGAAAATAAAATGAAAGTAAATCAAAAATGAAAGTAAACTAATATAAATATATAAATCGGTCGACAATTATTCCAAAATCCGAAATTTTGATTGTAATTAAAACCGTGGGTCATTTGTAATAATACTATATTTTGTTGCATGTATTCGTTATATTTTGGGTTATATAATTAATTGGTGGTCATAAGTTTTAAGGAGTGAGCACTGCATGTTGACGGGGTTCGATTCCTGTTAGAAGGTTTCATTCAGAAACTCAGTTTTGACGTTGCCATTGAAGGGAAGGTTTACCTTTGTACAATCAGGCTGTATTTTTTTTTTTTTTTTTTTTTGTAGTGATTTTACGCCTCCTGGAGAGGCACCTATATGTTGATAAAACGAGCAAAGCAGAATTAGGTACGTTGTTTTAATTATTTTTAATTTTATAATTGCTAAAACAAAATTCCCCATTTAAATCCCATGGGGTGTCCGAAATCATACGAACCCCACGGAACTCCAGCTGACAGCTATCCTCTCGAACCTTCACGGTAGCTGACCGTTGTAAAGAGAGTCTATCAAGTAGAAGTACTTAGCAGACAGGCCATCGGCACATCCGGCGGACGTAGTCTCTTTCTCATAATCACTCTACTATCCATTACACTTCCCATTTACTGCAGTTCTTATTCCGGATGGTTTATAGCTGATGGTCCGGGGGTATTTTCATACTCTTCTTAATAGGAACGAAATAAATAATATCTGTCAAAATATATTAGAAATAGAATTATTTCCCACGGATCGGAAAAGGTTTTAAAGTGAAATGAAAAAAAATAATTCGTTTAGAGCCTTCTGCTCAAATTCAGCAACATAAATATGCTTTACCTCCACCCATCACGGTTCCGTACATGGCCAGCGGACACTTTTTTGTAAGGTTTTTTGCAACTTTTTTTTCAGTTTAGTCATATTTAAGTTCGTACGTGCCAATCGCGCATGCGCGAGCGCCACGGTTTCGTACATGACCACCGCGCATGCGCGAACGCCAGCGGACTTTTTTTGTGGCACTCATTTGCAAGGTTTTTTTCCCCCGTAACCGTAAGAGTGAATGACAGCACCGCGCAGTTGTGGTTGTTCCCTGCGCTCTCATTGGTTCCTGCTCACATGATCTTGTACAGCTGTTCCGGTTTAAATGGCAGCGCGAAGAAAACTCTCATTTAATATGAGAATAAAAACAATTAATTTTTTTTTACGTGTTATACCCCTTAAAAGTGTCTCCCATATTTATTATTCATTGTAAAATTGTCTTAATTTTGCATTAAAGATAGTTGCCTTCTGAATAAAACTCTATTTTTGGGAAATATTTGTTTGCACCTTTCCCCTATGCGCAGTACCCGGTGTTCCAAGGTATGTCCAGAAAACACATATTTACCTTCTTATATACCCAAGAGGTACATTATAGCAAAATTTCAAGGTGCATAAAACATTTCATGAACCGTGCGGTTACTGGTTCTTGGACTAACCGTAAAATAGGAGTGAGGTTACAAGGAGCTGACGGCTATTTGTTGGTAGGAGATTATAAAACCCAAAAAACACAATCGAGACTAATCCATCTAATGAAATGTACATGTGAATACAATAGTAAAAATTATTAATTCCTTACAACAGTTCCTGAACTATTACCTATTATTGCCTATTATATCTTTCGAAATCCTAAAGCCTAAAGCTATAATCTTCGCATGTTATTGCACTACAGAAAACGGGATTGAATGATTGCCCTAAACCATAAATTAAACCGGTTTTATCGACTTTAAGCCCCGTTATGAAGTGATAGACAGCTCCAATCTTACGTCTTCTCAATCATTTCCAGTTATATAAACCATTAGCAAATTATTGAATATTGTTATTAATTAAATAATATGACTAATTTAGTGTTGGGATAAAAGCAATGATTATTTCTTCAAAAAGGAGTGACTTTATTTATCCACTTTTTCAATCTACTGGCTGACACCGAAGAAGGAGTAATAAATATATTTTACAAATACAAGCGTCTTATAACTTAACATAATTCAGCTCTCTGGGGTGTGTCTTCAGAACCAGTCAATAAAACTATATACAGCATCGGTAGGTATTCATTTTTTTAAAGATTTCTGTTCCAAAATTTATTTCCTTGGGATATAACATATGTATATCTTAGATTAGATGAACCTCAAGTATCTGGAACAAGTTTCGAAAGAATAAGTTGTTTTGAATACCCAAACTGAAAATTACTATGGAAAAGCAGTTGTATCAATTTTTATCGTAAACTGTGGCATACATTGCATTAAAAATGATTGCATTCGTTTTCCTGGGTCAAGGCGCCCTTAAAACGAGAACCTGCAAGCGCATGACTCGAAAACGTAAACGTAAGCGTTAAAAAATTTTTAAGCGCAAATTTCGCTCCAAAAACCATGTTGATTGTTTAGAATATTTGGGGCAAAAACCTTGCGGTTGTCAGCGCCCTACCAAGTAAGCTTGTCACACAAATAACCATTCCATGCCCTTAGGTTAAGGTACACTTCGCTTAAATAGTATTCGTGGCAGGATTTTGTTTTTCCTTTCCTTCCTTCCTTTTTTCCACCTTTTTTTTTCTCCTTCCCCTCCCCTTTTTTTTTTTTTTTTTTTTTTTTGTAAATGACACGGTCCTCACTATCTCTTCCTCTGACACATTCATCAAACCTCAAAAAAGAAAACAATAACTACAGATCCAGTATCCTATACCCGCATTGTGCGAGGGAATAACAATATTTATAAAAAAAAAGAAAAAAAAAAAGAGAGAGCAAAGAAACAAATATATATATGTATATATATATATATATATATATCCCTACTTTTTCTAAAGTGACAAAACTCAACTGAAATTGTGTTATTCTTGCCTATGGAGGGAGAATAGCATTAATACTGGAAGGGTGACACAAGTTCCCTCTGGTTTACAAGCTCTGTAGCTAGGTTCATACAGTTTTGATGGATGATAAAGAGATATTTACCATGTCTTTCATAATCACAACAGAAAAACAGCGATTTTTGAGTTGTATTGTACCACCGTTATTTTCGTGATCTCAACCGTGAAATTTTCTAGTGCGCCCTTCCGGATTGCGTCATTAAGCCAACCTCATAACCGGGTTTCCTACCTACGGAGCTTGGGAGGAACCGCGCTAAAAGAAGCACGCCTATTGGACGGATAATTCGTAAGAATAAAACGTTAAGCTCAATCCTAAGTTTTGCAGTACCCGTTTCCAGTTTTCTTCGGTTCTCCACGTAAAAAAAAAGTCCGTCACGCAGGAGCTGCATAACTAAGCACTTTTGTCAGAATTTGGGTAGTGTAGACTGCTTTCCAGAACAATTTGCTTAAAATATCCTACATAAATAAAATAAAAACATGAATAGTTCTCTTTTAAATTTGTAATGAGTAACTGATCAATTATTAATTTGCTTCCAGAGTTATGTTTACACATGGTACCTATTACACTACGTAATAAATACAAAAAACCTCATATTATCGTATTTTGATCTAACGCAGGAACAGGATACAGCCACTCTAGTGGTAGAAAGCGCTCCTTGCGACGGCTTTGTGAACCTACGTCTGACGGGCTTTTCTATCGAAATATATTACAAATTAAACCCCCGCTTTCCGATTGACCGATTCAGCTCATTTTTACAACACTTCTTTCTCATGAGTTACCCACGACGTATACCGCGTTTCATTACAATACAGCAGAAATTACGACCGGTATGAGTATATTAGGAATTTTTATTACAACACATTTTTATTTTTTTACAACACATATTTACCTGTAGATTACCACTACGAATACCGAGTTTCGTCGAAATATACCAAAAATCATGGCTGGTAGTGGCGAATTGGTATTGTGGGTCCGGAGTAAACCCCCCCCCCCTCCTAATGAACCGATTTAGTTTATTTTTACAACACGTATTTACCTGTGGATTACCACTACGAATACCGAGTTTCGTCGAAATATACCAAAAATCACGGCTGGTAGTGGCGAATTGGTATTGTGGGTCCGGAGTAAACCCCCCCTTCCAATGAACCGATTTAGTTCATTTTTATATCTCACTTGTCTCTTTATATTACCACTACGAATACCAAGTTTCGTTGAAATATAACAAATATTACGGCTGACATAGTCAAATTAGTGTTTTGGGTTCGGGGTAAACCCCCCCCCCCTTCCGGTGGACCGACTTTGGTGGTTAACGAACTCGTTCAATCGTCTGCTAATTGAATACTATATACCAAGTTTCGTGACGAAAAAACAAAAACTCTGGCCGCTATCGTGTTAACAGACATATATATATATATATATATATATATATATATATATATATATATATATATATATATATATATATAAATTTTAACGGGGGTCATTTTCGGTGTCTACGAGGTAGGATCGATAAAGATTTGAAGAAATTTTTCAAAAATTCCGTCATGAGTCCAACCTCAATAGCTACTTTCCTTCGGAGGAAAGTGCTAAAACAACAATAAAATGTAACTAGAGATTTATTAATTTACAAATAAGTGAAGTGAAACGATTAAAAATGAATGCAAATGAGTAAAAATATTCTCGGAGGCTCATTAGCCGTAATAAATGAGTTAAAAGTTTGGTAGTATAAATACTGATCATACAACATGCCATAAGCATTAAAATTATTCTTCTGATTAGTGTTACGTAAATTCTCTAGTTGAGCAATGGAACTCTATGATGTTAGTTACGTAAGTCTAAATCCTTTAATACCATCTACATAAAGCTGATTTCTCTGTAGTTTAGGTTTTATTTCACAACTTAAGTCCATTATACGTAATTTCATTGTCTGAGTCTTAGTTCTGAAGTAATTTATGGAATCCATTCTCCCTGAAATATTGGTAAAAACTAAATATTTTCGTTTTTGAACATTTCTTTCAAATTTTTATTTCCCGCATTAGTAATTGAATCTGTCAGATTCATTTACTAATTTATCAGTCAGTTTCTGAATAAGAATGACGTAACCTGAGTGGAATCTGTAAATGGAAATATTTACAGTAAACAGTCATCTCAGGTACTGTAATCAGCTTTACGTTTACTGTCTTATTAATAGATGGGTATTACACTGAATACGAGAAAATACTTTACATCCGTCTTGTGCTTTACAGGACTTATCTTTACGGCATATTAAGCTCTTAGTTATTATCAACAGGTTGCCATCGGTGTAATAGCAATGATAACGGAACATCCATATTTTTCATACTGTGACAATCCATATTTTCCTGGACAGCCACGTGCAGATTATAGTACTCCTGATCGCCACCCCAAACAACAATGAATCTGTTATGGTGTATGTATTATACCTTATAATAAGTATTAACATACATTCCTTAAGTTCAATTATAATATGTGGGCTTTGAGCAACTTTTCTCACTTTAGCCTTTTACACTATGATAATTTGAGTGTTTATATATATATATATATATATATATATATATATTCTTTATCAAATATATATATTTGGAGAGGAAATATTTGATCAAAAAATATTTGTCTTAAACTATCAAAAATGTGTCTTATTCAAGATAGATATTTATTGCTAGACCGATATGGAGGCGATTTGCAAATTATTTAGTCTATACGTAAATGTCAGCCTTAAAGAAAATGGTAATATTAATAAATAGATTATAATAGATATCATAAAGAAAATAAATATAACTTGAGAAAACTTTGAAAATAAATTTAAATAACAAGAATACAAAACAAAACAAAAATTACAAGAAAATGAAAAAGTAAAAATTTCTATAAAATGTGGTATATTTGTATACCTTGTAAGTGTTTAAATATCTGTTTCAAGTAATGGCTACCATCTGTCAAATGGTAAATCTATCGTTTAGATAGACACCAAACGATTTTAAGTATTTTATGTATATATATATATATATATATATATATATATATATATATATATATATATATATATATATAGGGGAAGGTGTTGTACCTCTGACCATATTGTATCTTTGACCACCGAGGTGTAATTAGTGTTTAGCTCCTTCCCTAGAGGGCTTGTGTAACCAACCTACTTTGGATTATTCAAGTCAAAGAGGATACTTGCAAAAAATACTTATCCATTTCTATCATAAAAATGTAAGTTATTTATTGATGACGTTTTGCCTCATAATATTTTTTGTATTATGTCTTTTTAGATGGAAATCATTTCACAACGTAGCTATTACAATAAGAAACATGGTGTAGCCTTTGAAATTGATTTATCTTAACCCTAAAATTTTTAGCATACTTTTTAATTTTCACTACCAGGGTGTTGTACCTCTGACCACGACTAGTTGTTGTTCCTTTGACCAGGTCAAAGGTACAACACACCTGAGTATTTTTTTTTATAATTCACCTTTTATGTTCTTCTGCTACAAATAAAAAAAAAATAATAATATTACTATTACATATTTAGTCGCAGAGATCTGTAGTATTAAAAAAACAAAAAAAGATCCGATATTTGAAAAAACAAACTTTAAGTGACAAGTTTACGAGAGAAGATGAAAATTTGTATGATATTGATGTTGAAGACATTGTGGCTAAACTTCCATACCCTACTATTGCTAGTGGATCTGCTTGACAGTTAAAACGTTTATCGGTTGGACTGGATTTTTCAGCATATTAAGCATAACATAATATCAATAACAGTTTTTTTTTATTATGCTTACATCTTTGTCCTGTATTTGTTAAACTTACAATATTACTGAATAAAATTTTTTTTTCTGGACTGATGTATTGTTTTTACATGGTCAGAGGTACAACGCCCCGTGGTCAAAGTTACAACTACATGTTGTACCTTTGACAACTGTACGATTATTTTTTAAAAAATTAATAAAAAATATTAAATGTAAAGCTAGAACCTTGACAAAATTAAATATAATAAGCAATAGAATACTAATTACAATGAAATTAAAAAAATGAATTTAGCCTTAATATTCAAGCTAAAAAAAATTCAATTGTGCAAAGTGGTCAAAGGTACAACACCTTCCCCTATGTATATATATATACTTTAAATCGTTTGATATCAGTAAAAATGGAATTTGTCAATATTGTGTTCAGCTTCAAAGCTCTCAGCCATGATGTTTGATATCAATCCTAACTGGGCCATATAGATGTTGTTTGCGTTTTGAGTTTTGATGGTATTTTTATAAAAAATGTTTCATACACACACATGAGGAGCATTAAGGATTATGTATTCTAGAGACTGTTAATGGAGTCCCTAGGTACATCTTGCCTAACATTTATACCAGTAAACGGTATGTGGCGACCGAAGCATAATATTGACCACACTATCTCTCCAGTATGCTGTATAGGCAATAATTAGCCCCTACTACATGCACACCTTGTGGAATGGTTACAGAACTCAATATTCGCATAATTGCACAGCCTCCTCTTCCTGAAATGGGATCTGTTTGCGAAGACCACATCCAGTTACTTTGAAGTATCTCTCGTGATTTTAAACAGTGATTTTGGAACTTACGGATTATTTTACAGGTTCTTTGCAGTTTATCTATTACTTCTTTACAGGTTATCTAAGGTTAGACACCATATTATATAAATATAGTAATGAAAAGTATTTAAAATCACTGCAATCACTACTAAAAGTAACATTTTTTGACTACTATATTTATATAATATGGATTCTAACTAACCGTTAGATAACTTGTATTTGTAAGTAATACTTTTAGGCTTGTAAAGCATAAATTAAAATAAGCAGAATATATTTCATCAAGCAATATTTATTAATAAAAAGGTTAATATTATAAAAATCAATGGTAATTGTAAAGTTTAGGGTCAGTGGTAATTGTGACATTTTATATTTATTTCGCATTATGGGCATACGTGCTATGCGTTTCCGCTCGCTACGCTCATTCAAGAAGATATCAAAACTCTAGTCAATCGAACTCGCTAATGTTAATAGAATTCTATTCATTTCTGCGAGTTGGAATGACTTGTGTGATGAAGGTTGCTTTACTACCAGCAACAACCAATAGAAATGCGAATGAGTTATGCGCATGCGCTGAATCACTGTTGTAATCACTAAAGATACTTCACAAGTAACTCGATGTGCTCTTCGCAAACAGACCCCTGAAATGTACTTATATTTAGTAAATTTCTGTTTGACTTGAAACCTCCCCTGTTTCTTGGTTGATGTTGTCCAGGGCGCTGCGGTTTCTAGGAGAGGATGCTGGGACAGAAGAAGCCCTGGTACTTGAGGTAAATCAGCATGAGATAGAGATACCAGGGGGGAGTCCAGCTCCAAGTAACGGTGTATCCGCTTCACCGACTAGGGCCAAGAACCACCCGTTTCCACCGTCTACCATTACCAGCTTGCAGGATAAACATTCTTCGGGTAGGGAAACAGGAGAAGTTACTCTTGGAAATTATTCAGTCGATCAGTAATTCCAACCTTTCTTGAAGTAAATGCTCATTCGAAATCTACCATTCAAGATGTAGCTTTAGTTTCTCGGAATACGCCACATCTGCACATACTAAGGGTGCGTTTACATCTGACACTTCTCGCAGGAAATATATCTCAGGTGTCGGATAGATATTCTCTTGAAGGTTTACATACTGACAGAAATAGCTAGACATTTATGTCATGGATATGTATAGGACAGTTCTGGATTTGTTCTAATTTGCGATAAATTCACCAAAAGCACAAATAATCAGTGTTTACATCTGTTGGTATAGAAGTGTCGACAATACAGCTAGTAGCCAAGATATTTATCTCTGAAATTAAATTCTTCTCGTAAAAATCTGTGTTTACACCTGGTGGTATAGAAGTGTGGACACTTATAGTTCGTGATAGAAATATATATCTCAGACATAAATTGCTCATGGTTTACACGAGTCGCAATTTCTGTCTGATATAAATTTCCTGCAATAACTAGCAAGTGTAAACCCACCCTAACATTCCTTCTCGTCGGAGAAACAGTACTATCACATCCGAGAAGTAATGTATACACCCCCTTATTTTCACCCCTAAAATAGTTGTTATTTCTAATGTACAATTTCACCTTCCAAATATGATTTAGGACCGTCTAGCCTCCGATTACTAAAATGTTGGCAAATCAAGGACAGGAAAGTGGAACACAAAATATAATAGCAATACCGTTCACCAATTCTATTCAAGAATGACATGCGATTGGATTATTGTGATTTGGGTACCGTAAATTGGTCTTTCAATCATTAACATTCTCCGAGAGGATATTTTTATTTAAATCTATAGGTTACCAAAGGTTTCTCGCCAGGATAGAACTCATGCCCGCAGTGGCTTCTGATGAAAAGTAACCATTGGTTCCTCTCACTAACGTATATAGAAATAGGGTAAATGTAGAAGACATTTTTCGTTGTTTTAGGCTTTTTTTACATGAAATGTTCCCAGCAAAACAATTTTTTTGGGGGGGGGGCTGCAGCTCTTCCTTATACACGCCCATGGGTCCTTTCCAAAGAATCTAGAACGGACTAACTTGAAATATTTTAGGGCATTATTTATATATGCAATAATGTCATTTTTTAGCTCAACTACAGCCAACTTCACGAAATAATGTGCAAATCCGTTGAATTAGAAAACAATTTTTTTATTTCATTATTTCTAAATCATTAAAGAAGGAAATTTACTTAAGTTTTCTCATACAATAAATATATATTACAAAGATGAAACTAGCCTACAAATATTAAAAATATACTCCATATGATAAATAAATAAAATACAATGATTAAAAATATACATCTAAGACTGAAGTATTCTACAAATATAGAAACATACTAAAAATATTTAAAAAATACCACAAAGATTACAAAGATGGAAATATACTACAAAGATTAAAATTATACTACAAACATAAAAATATACTGCAAAGATCGAAATATACTACAAAGCTATAGATGCTACACAAGTTTATTATTGTTTGAAGGGTACGTCTTTAGGTCCTCTAAGGACTTGAATAAACTAATTATTATTATATTTTCCCATTGGTTTATTCAATAACTATAGTTTTCATTGCATTGACAAAAAATAATTTCGGAATCCTTTTGAATGGGTAAATATTTCTCACTGATCTATCAACCATTTCGAGACAATAATTTTGAGTTTCAAGTCTTTCGTGAGATTATTGATTGAATTGATGAAAAAAATTTATTGATGAAATCCACAAAATCTGCAAAAGGAGGACCGGAAGAACTATTCTTGGCTATTGGAATATGAGACCTATCCAAGCCCAGGCACTATTGTATTCAGAAGACATAGTTCTGATCGCAGACACCCAAAATAAACTACAGCAGGCAATTACTGAATGGCAGGCGGAATTGGAAAGAAAAGGCATGATAATTTTTTTTTTTTTTTTTTTTTTTTTTTTTACGGCGCATCTACATCTAGGTCATTAGCGCCGACATCCTGGGTGCAGCGAGGAATTTTACCAGCGAGCCATGGGATGATAAAATTCCTGCCGGAGGTTGGGAATCGAACCCACCATCTCCCGCTTATGAATCCAAGGCGCTAGCCATTAGACCACGGGAGACCCCAAGGCATGATAATAAACGCTACCAAGAGCAAGATTCTCTATCTAGGCAGAGAGGAACAAGATGTGAACATTGCCTGTAATGGAGAAACTTTAGAGGTTGTAGAAGAGTGCACATATTTGGGGACGGTTATAAACAGGAATGGCACTATCAATAGTGAGATATCTAATAGAATTAAGAAGGCCAACCAAATATATTACCAAATCTGCAACTCTATAGTCGGAAAGAGAGAGGTTGGACGGGATGTAAAACTACATGTGTTCAAAGCAGTCTATCTCCCAACCCTGCTCTATGGAAGTGAAAGCTGGATATCTCAGGACAGGCAAATGAGCAGAATCACGACAACCGAAATGAGGTATCTCAGGAGAGTAGTCGGCAAAACTAGAAGGGACTGCATACGAAATGAAAGAATAAGAGAGGACTTGAAAATCACACCTCTGAAGAATACCCTTGAGAAACGGCAGCTGAAGTGGTTCGGCCATGTCTGTAGAATAGAGGGAGACCGAGGACCCAGAAGCATCATGGAGTCAAGGCCAACTGGGAAAAGACCAAGAGGACGACCACGCCTGTCATATGATGACTACATATCCAGACTTGGACAGGCCCGAGGAAAAACATTACCAAGCATGAAGGCGCTCGCTAGGGACCGAGATGGGTGGGTCCAATGGCTAGAGGCTCCCCCACGCTGAAAGGCACATGGGGGAAGGGAAAGAAGAAGAAGAAGTCTTTCGTGAATTAAATCGTACAAACATTATAAGTAGAGATTATATATAAATGATTAAATGAGAATATAGTTACTGTATTCACTCATATTAGTAATCGACGGTTCAGTAGACAGAGAATAATAGAATACTATTCTTAAAGTGATTTGATGAACTAAAAAAAAAAATTAATAATACACAAGAAAAGAAATACAAATAATTGAGAAGGAAAGAAATACAGCAATAATTAAGAAAACAGAAGCACGCAACCTTTAATTATTTGCTATTGACCTCATCAATTATGGGAAAAATTCCACACAACTACCAGAAACTCAATAAGCTAACAGAACCAATTCATAGTAAAAAGAATAACTGAAAAATAAATAAATATAAGTAAAGGATTTCATATGATGCTTTCTCGAAAACTCTAAGGAACTTCTTCGTCTTAGCGTGTTTCCTTATAAAGCCTATTATTATATCTAAATATTTCATATATAATGGAACAAAATCGACACCAAACCTCAATCACTTAATTACTTGGTTCTTATGTTCCTTTAAGACATAGTTGTTTCTATCCTGAAAGAACTTTTATGGGGGGGGGGGATTATTAAACTTTTGCTTGCTAAGTTTTCGCCTACCAAGATTTTTCATTTGCTTTCGGGATGTTAAGAAAATATGCCAAACGTACAAAAATCCACATGTCTGTTTTAAAATATATTTTTTGTGATTCATCGAGACCAAACTTAACAGAAATAGATATAAATTAATTTAAATTAATTTTAAAAGTATGCAAAAATGTTCAACTCAGAGCAATCTAAACCAAAATACTATTTTATTTTATTTATTTTTTTTTTTTTTCATATTTCTGAAAAACGATTAAAAATACCGCCTTGAAGCTGTGCTATTATACCATTTCAAAAGACAAAATACCTAAAAAAATCTTTAGTCCAGAAGTACTTTCTCGAAAAGCCGTTGTACGAATTTTGCCATTCCGGTAGCTGTATTTTGCTACTTAATTTTTTTTTTTTTTATCGGCATATCAACAATTGGGCTATTATCGCCATGCTATCTACAGGTTGCCACCCTTTTATAATGCCAACAGCCCGTGGTCGAACATCCATTCAGGTGCTGGCCACGCCCAACGTTGCTTAACTTCGGTGAACGGCGATAACTAATTAACTTGAGTTTTTTTTTTTTTTTTTTATGAAATTAGTTTGTACTAAATTTCATAAAAATCGCACTATTTTTGTAGACTGTAGAGCCCTAAAAGCCAAACTTCAAGGTTTTTTTCGTGATGTTTAGTCGATTTATCTTTTTTAGTGCAGATAAACGGTCGATTTATCGCAATTGCAGATTTTGTCAATTTTGAGGCTTTCTTTATCCTGGGAAAGATAAAACCGCTGAAAATTATTTTTTTAATTATTATTATTCGGATAGGTTTTCATATAGCGAGTCGTAATGTTCATCTATCTTCTTGTACATAACCTAGACTAACTCCATTCACCACAATACCGTAATATTTTAATTAATTACCTCATGAAATTAGGTGCAAAAACGGATTTCCCTCCTTCACTGTACTTCCTTGGATTGTATTAATGGCTTCCGCTATTTATTCTGACCTCATTCTCTTGAAAACTTTATCATCTGACTGTTATTCTTCTAAATACTTCTAGAGTTTTAATTAGAAACTCAATGCAACCTTCTCACGATGAATATCTTCCAATGTTAATCTCGAGACAAGTTGTACTCATGAGAGGAAAAATCATTAGTGAAAAATACTTACAGAGCTGTGAATGCTCCATTGATATTATCAGTGAATGTAACGTTAAAGATAATAGGTCTTAAAATATTAAGCTGCACTTAAGGGGTTAAAATATTTTAAGATATTCAAAAAAGAGATATTTAAATATATTTTATTCACTTATTACATTACTTTTACATTTTTTTTTTTTTTTTTTTTACTTCTTTCATGAAACCACTATTTTGATACAGGCGAATAGATTATCTCACGATCTATTCAAAAGATTTTCTTAAAATTTAAATGTAACGTAGAACTAAAATTATATATTTTGTGTTTATAGAAAGGCGCGGCTGTCAAAAAACTTTAAATTTAAAAGAGTTCATAAAAATATATATACATAATTATGAATACGGCATTCAACCAAAAAAAAAAAAAAAAAAAAAAAATTTTAAATGATTTCTGATTTTGTTTGACCAGAGTCTATGTATCAAAATACATACGGAATGGATTATTTGTTTGCTATCGACGAAACACATACATTTCAGCTAATTCTGAAACTATAACAGTATAGCTAATGACCATAGCAGTCGATGCACCAAAAAAAATATATATAATAGTATAAAGATTATATCCATAAATGAACAAGATATCAAAAGAAAGCGTTGTGAAAAATTTATAGTAAATACATTTTCTCGAGAAAGGGCAAGTTCGTTGACCTGTCTCTTAGTAATGGGGATTCGCCTTAAAGCCAAAACATTAACCAATAATTAAATAAATTCCAAACAGAAGCTATATAACAGTAAATTTTAATGAGGGATCGAGCTAAAATTTAATATTTTTGAAGCGACTCATAAACTGAAAGTTTTTATTGGTCACTCATATTTAGTGCAAACGATGAATATAGTTAAACAACTAACATTGTCAAAATATTAGCGTGTACAGTCAAGATTGACAAGAATTTTGACGAAGTTTCGATGATTTATTTTCACCAAAGAAAACACCTTTGGGCCAGAAAAATTCAAAAACTACCAGATGAAGTTTGCTGTCCATTAATAAGTTGAGTTTGAATGGGAAGGTACTTGTTTGGTCATCTTTATACTTTGGGTGTATTTGGTATCTATCGTCTCTGTAATATATATATATATATATATATATATATATATATATATATATATATATATATATATATATGTGTGTTGTTCATTCGGCATCTGTCTCCAGCGGTCTTGCTCCTCCTGTCATCGCAATATTTCGCCGGATTCCTCTCCGGCTTCTTCAGGCAGTCATTCATCCTTGCTGGTCGGTAAGGGAATGAGTCCGTCCTTGGTCTGGGCTCCCTTTATACGCCTTGGACGGAGATTGTGCGAGCCAATCGAATGTGACAGCCCCCCAAACTTATTGGCTCGCACAATCTCCGTCCAAGGCGTATAAAGGGAGCCCAGACCAAGGACGGACTCATTCCCTTACCGACCAGCAAGGATGAATGACTGCCTGAAGAAGCCGGAGAGGAATCCGGCGAAATATTGCGATGACAGGAGGAGCAAGACCGCTGGAGACAGATGCCGAATGAACAACACATTTAATTCCCAGCGAAGTAGCTTAAAAAACAACATATATATATATATATATATATATATATATATATATATATATATATATATAGTAGAAGCTGCAATTATTTCTTGAAGAAGCTGTAGAAAGTGCCAACAAAATTAATTAATAAATAATTATTGTGCGTTACAGCCTGTAACTTACAGGACCGACATAGAACATAGGTTCTCAAATTTTGGCAATACATTTAGTAACTTATATTTAATATGATAAGAAGAAAGTTCTTGTAACTGTGTATAATCAGGAAAATTACAAAATTAAACCTTTCTTGGATAATTTTTAGCATAACATCTGGAGCGAATGGGAAAGACCCTTAGCACCAATTGTTACGGTAACAAGAACTTTATGTGGCTGCAAAAATAGAAAACTGGCAGTTATTTCTTTCAAAATATGTTTCTACTTCCGAAAACTCTCAAGATACGGAATATTGGATAAGTTGAACTTAACAAGTTCGTGTCTGCTCAAAGCCTAACCTTATCAAAATAACTAGACACATTTCTCACTGACAGTTAAGTTTGTTTTAAAAAGCTATTGTCTTGCCGTCTTCCAGCTGATGGCTCAATTCGACACGGTACCGCACTACGTGTTAACGAACCCACCGCTAGGATTAAGGATCGACTTGTACCTTAGACAATTACTGCAAAAAGAACTGTTTTCAAACTGCCAGATAACAGTTATGTCTGTAATTCTTTTTTTTTTTTTTTTTTTTTTTTTTTGTCTTTGCTCAGACATTAACATAAACCTCCAGGGAAAAATGTACGCTTGAATGTAGGAATGGGTATGGATTTGTAAAACTTGCTATAGAAATTCAAAATATTTCACATCAAGCGTTTTCTCAGACTGAAATAATCCGAAAAAATAGTGTTCCAATAACAGAACTTGGTTTTTCGTTATAGGACTTGTTAGTTCATTTATATTGGTTGAGATGTTTCGTAAATTGATTAGCCTCGGTCGTTATCACATGCACATATCTTGAGTTTGTTGTTGAAAGCCTATACGAAAACCGCTGAAAGTGGTTTCGAATCACGACGTCTGGATTATTTCCAAGGATAACTTGTTGCACTGCCAAACTGGATCTTAGCGAAAGTTGAACCCTTTTTGTATATATCACCGACAAATATTATTTTACCAGGGAAATAAACACACAATTTATTTTACACCATGAAAATATTATGTTGTATACCAAGATCCTTATTATGATCCATAACAAGATCCATTTTTCTATGAGCTATTATTTATTTGAGGAGCTCCACAACGCAGGCGATTTGCTCCATGAAATGTCCTCCATACCAATTAGACTTAAAACATAATATTAAACAAAGAAAATGTTTGAAAAGAAAAAAAAAATCATTCTCAGGAACAATTTTATCACAAATAGCTGTTTTCATTAAACTAGTACCTACTATAAAAAAAAGGTCATAACAAAAAAAATAACACTGTTCACATCTATTTACTTTTTCCTTGCTTTAATTATAAGTATCCTCAATCAACATAATTTTTTATTATATCTGTTCCGTATCTTAAAATAACTGAATTGAAATTTCTCTAATAAAGATAAACTAAAAATATTTGTGGACTGATATATATTTAAAATAAAGTATAAATATATCCTAAAGAAGTATTAATAATTAATACTTAATTAACAGTAAGAAGAGTACAATTATTGTACTTCTTACTTATTTCATTTTTCATTACTTTTAGGGCGTTTTATATATATATATATATATATATATATATATATATATATATATATATATATATATATATATATATTGGGCTCTCTATTAGGCCCAACAATGATCCGATATTGATGAAAATTGGTACGTTTCAAGCTGAACGGCAATAGCGGAACACCAGTAAATAAATATTTATTCTTCTTTGGTATTTATATTTTATTATCTAAGTAAGATATGATCATAAAATTCGAAAATGAAGAAACAAACAAATTATGAGTCCATAAAAAGGTTCACTATAAGACATTTCCATTATATCAAAATGAATTGTTTTTTTTTTTTTTTTTTATTATTATTTTCGATAGACGAAGTATTAAATTGTCAATTTTTTTTCCATTCCATCATTCCTCAAACAGAACTATTAAATTGTCAATTTAAGAAAACTTAAAAGTTTTTCCTTGTTAGAGCAATTTTAATCTCCTTAAAGCATATTTTCTCCTGCTTTTACTGGATAAAAAAAATGATAACCTATTCGAAGAACACATTCAATTCATGACAAAATAATTGTGAAAATTACACTACTGAAAGGTCTATAAAGATAAATGAGCTTCAGAAAATTACCTGAATTTATACAATAACGTAAAAAAAAAAAAAAAAAGCCACCAATTGTGGTTTGAAATAAATGGACAACTCAATATTTAACATTCCAGAAAATTCTGCGGTTCAGGGAAAATTATTGTACAAATTTCAGTAAAAAGATTTTACATGAAATATCTTCAGTTAAAAGAGAAATATTGAATACTGTTAGATGTTAGTTTATTTACGGAGGCATGATGGACTTATCTTTGGCTAAGTATTGATAACATTACACACTATTTCCTTCGTCTGACCTGTCAAAGCCTTTCCTAGTCTTAAACGAGACATAATTAGTCTGTATAATGTTTCACGTATCGTGTTGTTCCTTTAAATGGGAGTTTGAAAATGGTGCAACAGTGGGGAATATTTCCCTCAAAATTTTGCGCGTGCGCAATTGAACTTTTCCGTCTATCTGAACAGGCTATAGCTATATATGTTCAATCAATAGTCCCAAAGGAAAACATACAGCCGTGCGCTAGAGTATGTTAAGAACGAAGTCTAAGCCAATAGCCCATCCCATGCAGCTCTATCAGCATCTCCACTTCTTTCAGGTCCTTCTCCACGTCATCCTGCCAATAAATCTATATTATCCCCATGAATGCATTCTATAAAGGAGCTTCCTTGGCAACCTTCTCAGACCGTCTCAGACGTTTGATGAGAGAAATTATTTCTGGGTCTCAATATAACTTTTTAAGGGGTAAAACTACCTAGTAACTTCGTTGTCATACAATTTTTTATGGGCTAAAATTCTTCCTTAACTAATCAAATATGATATCCAAGATTCTTTACATAAATAAATAAAAATTAAATGGGCGAAAAATGCTATTCTCTGATGCCGAGTGAACGGTGCTGATTTGAAGATAATTTTTTTAACGAGCTTCGTTTGGTCCCTTCTTAATTGTTGAGTTTTTTCTTGGTCCTCCTTTAATACATTTCAAAATTAAAACCTTTTTTTTTTTTTTTTTAATCTTTATTAGAAGAAAGTTTGAAAAAAATGAAATAGGAAATAAATTAACTCAAAACTATGTTTTTCAAATCGGTCATTACTTCAAATACTAACTACAGCTTCCTTATGATATTTGCTAGTAATGAACGTAGGATGTTTTCAATATAATAAACTATAACAATTTATGACGGATTTGTTAATAGAAAATGAATAATTGCTCACCATTTTCGAAAAAATTAATATTTCTTAAAAATCCTACATACTGTTCTAGATTTAACCTTCTTCATTTGAAATAATTTTAGTTTTTCGTTCTAGATTAAAAATTGCCCCCTGCAGACTATCGACGCCATTATTTTTTTCGAAGAATTGAAATGTATTTTTTTTTTTTTTTGGATACTTTAACATCCTATATAAAACGTTTGATATAAAGAATTAAAAAATATTGATTCATTTCTTATTTATAAATTCAAGAAAACGACTTGGATTTTGATCGCACAAGGTCCTATTACCTCTTAAGCTCCCATTTGCTTCTTACACCACCCAAGGAAAACACTAGATGATGATAAAATACAGAAAGTAGGGCGTGGGTTCGATCCGCGCACCTCTAATACTAGCCTGATGACATTAAAGTGACAGATAACATTAATAACATTGGGATCACTATGCTGTGGCTACCAGGGCACTATAATTTACTTAGAACGACTGACGTAGACATCCTAGCAAAGCTAGCTACAAGACGTCGTACTGAAGACTTTTTACTGGTTACAGAAGCCGACATGAAACAGGTTGTAAGGACTCACGTACTCAATAAATGGCAGGCTGAATGGTTATCTTTGAATGATAACAAGCTTCGGGAGATAAAGCCCTTCATAAAACAATGGAACTCCAGCTATAGAAGCTGCCGGAGAGAAGAAGTAGTCCTTACAAGACTTAGAATAGGACATACACTACTAACTCACTCTTACTTAATGACAAAACAAGACACACCACTATGTACAGAATGCAATAAGACATTAACAGTAAAACACTTACTAACAGACTGCAGGAAACGTGAAAACATCAACATGCCACATGATATGTACGAACTTTTGACAGATGGTAGCCTGCACATATCTATTATTTTAGACTTTTTAAAACACATACAAATTTACAAAGGACTATAGCGAAAACGTAAATTTTGAAGTATTTTAAAATTAATTTTATAATTCAATTTTGTTTGTACAAAATAAAGGGAAAAGATTTAGTTTATTAAAAATAATTTATTACTTATCTGTTTTTTATTTTATAGTTGACCTTTCTGTTTGGTATTTTTATTATTCTATTTTTTTTTTTTTTTTTTTTTTTTTTTTTTTTTTTTTTTTTTTTTTTTTTCTCTTTTTGCCTTTTTTTTTGTCTTGTATAGTTGATAGATTCAGTTGTTTAATTTTTTATTTAAATGTTTTATTTTTGATGTGCTAAAAGGTCTAGCACATCAAAAACAATTGTTTGCACTCTAGGTGTTTATAGAGCTAATCGCCTAGCTCTTAAATCATATAAATAAAATAAAATAAAGTGACAGAAATACCGACAGAAGTACACAACACCCTGACTGAGAAGATTACTTGAGAGATACAGGAATTGACGTCACTCCTTGGCAATTACATCCTATTTCTTCCCATTGTTTATTTCGTCTTGTTGTAATTAAGTGTACATCATGTGAGAGGTAACGGTCTCCCATGACAGTCCTCCCCTCTTTCGGGTCCAAGGAACTCTACATCAAACATCCTACTAATGAGTACTATCCTATAAAGCTCATACAGCTCTCATTCTTCCAACAATGGTTACCTGATTACCTAAGGCAATATTACACGTCATTCCTCACCTAGAGGGAGTGGAAACATAAAAAAGTCCCATACGTAGGAACTACGTCAACGTCAAGCGGTTTTTCATGTAACGTTTATCCGTAGAGTTATTTGAAATTTTAAGCATAGAATCCAGAAATCCCGACTAGAAGGTTTCACCTCACATTGGGGCGAAAACACATAACTCTAATTTTTTTGCATTATCAGGTACACATTGTATTAGTTATAGGATTTAGGAAATCTAATGAAACCACTTTCAAGCCCTTTTTTCATGAAATTTCCGGATATATTCTAATGTATCTAGAAACTGTTAGGGAAAAATTATTAAATGTTAAGTATCTATTCTAATGCTTATTAAATTTCCTACAAATACGGTTCTTATGCGAGTTTTCTCATTCGGAGAAATCGGTCCTTAAATGAAGTAATTTGCGCTTAGGACAATGGAAAAACAATATCTGTTTCCGTTCTATGTTTTCCAAAAGACACTAGGGATAAGAACGGTAAGGTGCTAAGATCACCAAAGTCCAATATGAAACATAAATATATTTAACGGTTAAGGAAACTTAAGTATCGGCTAGGTTGAAAGTCCTGAAATAAGTATATTTCGCGACTCGGTAGTATTTATTTATTTATTAATGTTTTCGCAATAAAGGCGACAAAACATATAGAGAACAATGCTAGATTGATATCTTTGTGGTAATACGTCCAGTAGAGATGGTTACGTCAAGTTGGTTTCATTGCTGTATGTCAAATAGTCAGATGTCAAGTAGAGATAACTGTTATTTATTTGGATAGTTAGTTCATATAGTTGTTTGTCTAGTAGTTGTCATTCTTATAATGTCATTTGGTCATTAAGATTTTCTGTCCTTGTGTATGTTACAAATATAAAGATATTAAATTGAACGTTCACTGAATGGTATACATATCGGTTTTTTAAAGTCTTACAGTATTAAATTATGATTTGGGTTAATTTTATGTTTTAATATTTATTTAAATGTTGTCATAGAGTTTAATTTGTTTTAAGTATTGGAGTGTTCTTTCTATATATTGTCTCCCGTCACAGAGTAAGGTAGTCAAGCTGTCCGGTAGGTCAAAGTTTTGTCTAAGTCTGCATTCAGTTAGTAAGTGTTTTATAGTTAAAGTCGTGTTGCAGTATTGGCACTTTGGTATGGCCTGTTTGGTCATGAGGTGTGAATGAGTGAGACGTGAGTGGCCTATTCTTAAACGGCAAAGGACTACTTCGTCTCTTCTGTTGCCTGTTTTGCTTGAGGTCCATTCACTTACTGTGTTTTTGAATTCTCGTAGTTTGTTTTCTGTCATGTTGTACCAAGACCGTTGCCATTGTTGCATAATATATTTCTTGGTTTCTAGTTGCAAGTCATGGTACGTGATATCCTGTTTGTCGAAGTGTTGTCGTTTAGTGGCGTTTTTGGCTAGACTGTCTACTGTGGTGCTCTCGTTTATGTCAACATGTCCCGGGAGCCAATATATAGTGATTGGTTTGTTCAGTCTGTGTATTAGTTCAAATATTTGTATAATTATTGGGTTATGGCTGTAGGTGTCCTGTAATGAGTATAGTGAGCTAAGTGAGTCAGTACATAACGTTATTCGGTCCGTATTTATGTCCTGTGCATTCTCCAGACCGAGTTCGATGGCTTGCAATTCAGCTGAGTAAGTACTTGTGATGTTGGGTAGTTTAACCATAATATATTTTTCGCCAACTACTGCAGCTGCACCAGTGCCTTCCTCGGTCTTCGATCCGTCAGTGTAGATGAATGTACTGTCTGTGCTATTTATTTCAAGTGTTTTGAATATGTTTTTGTATTAAAGTGAGGATGTAGGGTTAGATTTTTTATATTTTGTCAGGTGTAGGTCAAGTCTTATGTTCTGAAGAGTCCATGGTATGTATGTAGAGGGAGGTTTGAGGAAGGGTGTGCTGTTTTGGATGTTGGGATTATTTGAATAATTCAATGTCCTGATTAGGAGAGGGCGTTGTTTAAATGGGTTCCTTTGATATTTTTCTATAATATTTTCTTCTATGTGAAGAGGAACACATGGAGTATTTAAAAATTTCATTTTTAAAGAACATTTCAAACAGTTTAACACACGTCTGTACTCCAATGGTGATTCCCCACTTTCAGCAAAAAGACTTACAGTTGGTCTTGATCTAAAAGCTCCTGTTGCTATTCGTATACCAGTAGTGTGGATAGGTAGTAAGAACACACAAAAAAAATCACAAACAAAAATATCTTTTGAATTATTAAAAAAAAAAAAAAAAAAAAAGTTTCGAACTCAGGTCCTCCTGAACAACAATCGAGATATTTACCAAATATGGGAAAACTGAGAAACTGCTCGTCTCCTGATAAAATACATATTCATCAAAACGTAGATATTTTCTTCTATACCTCTCAATTGCGTAATGTAGATTTGATATCATAAACGTAGATATTTTCTTCTATACCTCTGAATTTTGTAATGTAGATTTGATATCATAAACGTAGATATTTTCTTCTATACCTCTGAATTGCGTAATGTAGATTTGATATCATAAACGTAGATATTTTCTTCTATACCTCTGAATTGCGTAATGTAGATTTGATATCATAAACGTAGATATTTTCTTCTATACCTCTGAATTGCGTAATGTAGATTTGATATCATAAACGTAGATATTTTCTTCTATACCTCTGAATTGCGTAATGAAGATTTGATATCATAAACGTAGATATTTTCTTCTATACCTCTGAATTGCGTAATGTAGATTTGATATCATAAACGTAGATATTTTCTTCTATACCTCTCAATTGCGTAATGTAGATTTGATATCATAAACTTACATATTTTCTTCTATACCTCTCAATTGCGTAATGTAGATTTGATATCATAAACGTAGATATTTTCTTCTATACCTCTGAATTGTGTAATGTAGATTTGATATCATAAACGTAGATATTTTCTTCTATACCTCTGAATTGCGTAATGTAGATTTGATATCATAAACGTAGATATTTTCTTCTATACCTCTGAATTGCGTAATGTAGATTTGATATCATAAACGTAGATATTTTCTTCTATACCTCTGAATTGCGTAATGTAGATTTGATATCATAAACGTAGATATTTTCTTCTATACCTCTGAATTGCGTAATGTAGATTTGATATCATAAACGTAGATATTTTCTTCTATACCTCTGAATTGCGTAATGTAGATTTGATATCATAAACGTAGATATTTTCTTCTATACCTCTGAATTGCGTAATGTAGATTTGATATCATAAACGTAGATATTTTCTTCTATACCTCTCAATTGCGTAATGTAGATTTGATATCATAAACGTAGATATTTTCTTCTATACCTCTGAATTGCGTAATGTAGATTTGATATCATAAACGTAGATATTTTCTTCTATACCTCTCAATTGCGTAATGTAGATTTGATATCATAAACGTAGTTATTTTCTTCTATACCTCTCAATTGCGTAATGTAGATTTGATATCATAAACGTAGATATTTTCTTCTATACCTCTCAATTGCGTAATGTAGATTTGATATCATAAACGTAGATATTTTCTTCTATACCTCTCAATTGCGTAATGTAGATTTGATATCATAAACGTAGATATTTTCTTCTATACCTCTGAATTGCGTAATGTAGATTTGATATCATAAACGTAGATATTTTCTTCTATACCTCTGAATTGCGTAATGTAGATTTGATATCATAAACGTAGATATTTTCTTCTATACCTCTGAATTGCGTAATGTAGATTTGATATCATAAACGTAGATATTTTCTTCTATACCTCTCAATTGCGTAATGTAGATTTGATATCATAAACGTAGATATTTTCTTCTATACCTCTGAATTGCGTAATGTAGATTTGATATCATAAACGTAGATATTTTCTTCTATACCTCTGAATTGCGTAATGTAGATTTGATATCATAAACGTAGATATTTTCTTCTATACCTCTGAATTGCGTAATGTAGATTTGATATCATAAACGTAGATATTTTCTTCTATACCTCTGAATTGCGTAATGTAGATTTGATATCATAAACGTAGATATTTTCTTCTATACCTCTCAATTGCGTAATGTAGATTTGATATCATAAACGTAGATATTTTCTTCTATACCTCTGAATTGCGTAATGTAGATTTGATATCATAAACGTAGATATTTTCTTCTATACCTCTGAATTGCGTAATGTAGATTTGATATCATAAACGTAGATATTTTCTTCTATACCTCTCAATTGCGTAATGTAGATTTGATATCATAAACGTAGATATTTTCTTCTATACCTCTCAATTGCGTAATGTAGATTTGATATCATAAACGTAGATATTTTCTTCTATACCTCTCAATTGCGTAATGTAGATTTGATATCATAAACGTAGATATTTTCTTCTATACCTCTCAATTGCGTAATGTAGATTTGATATCATAAACGTAGATATTTTCTTCTATACCTCTGAATTGCGTAATGTAGATTTGATATCATAAACGGCTTTCCTCAACAAGTATACGAGTAAACTAATTTTTTCCATTCTTACTATGATTGACGAGACATCAATCCAAACAATTCAAAAGATATTTTGGTTCTGAGATTATATCCAGAGTAAAACAAGATAGAAAACGGAAAACAAATGGCTCAAGGATTGCAGCCTTATTGCATAAATATTAAAATATAATTTACAACAAACAAAACGATATTATATATGTTTTACATAAATAATATTAGACTTACATTATTATTATTTATTCTAATTCTACTGAATTAAAACTAAATAAAATAAATACATAAATATATCTTAAGATATGTTTAATTTCACACAGAGGAAACGCAATTCACACGCAGAGATGCGCAATCAATTCTCATGAATACCTATAACAAATTGATTGTACTCAAAATATAAATCATATAGAGATTGGACAGACTTCGGCATGACGGGCAGTCTAGAACTTTATCTAAATTATATAGAGATTGGACAGACTTCGGCATGACGGGCAGTCTAGAACTTTATCTAAATCATATAGAGATTGGACAGACTTCGGCATGACGGGCAGTCTACAACTTTATCTAAATCATATAGAGATTGGACAGACTTCGGCATGACGGTCAGTCTACAACTTTATCTAAATTATATAGAGATTGGACAAACTTCGGCATGACGGTCAGTCTACAACTTTATCTAAATTATATAGAGATTGGACAAACTTCGGCATGACGGTCAGTCTACAACTTTATCTAAATTATATAGAGATTGGACAAACTTCGGCATGACGGGCAGTCTACAACTTTATCTAAATTATATAGAGATTGGACAGACTTCGGCATGACGGGCAGTCTACAACTTTATCTAAATTATATAGAGATTGGACAAACTTCGGCATGACGGTCAGTCTACAACTTTATCTAAATTATATAGAGATTGGACAAACTTCGGCATGACGGTCAGTCTACAACTTTATCTAAATTATATAGAGATTGGACAAACTTCGGCATGACGGGCAGTCTACAACTTTATCTAAATTATATAGAGATTGGACAAACTTCGGCATGACGGTCAGTCTACAACTTTATCTAAATTATATAGAGATTGGACAGACTTCGGCATGACGGTCAGTCTACAACTTTATCTAAATTATATAGAGATTGGACAGACTTCGGCATGACGGGCAGTCTACAACTTTATCTAAATTATATAGAGATTGGACAAACTTCGGCATGACGGTCAGTCTACAACTTTATCTAAATTATATAGAGATTGGACAGACTTCGGCATGACGGGCAGTCTAGGTCTTTATCTAAAGATATTTTTTAATAACTCAACGATGACACTTCTTACTTATTTTTTGTTGCTACTGTTTATTTTGATTTTTTTTTCTCTTATTACGTAATAATAATTATTTTTTGTGATGGATATATGCAGAAAGGAAAATTGTTAATGTTTATAAATAGTTTATATTAATGTTTATAAATAGTTTATATTAATGTTTAAAACTATTGAAATACACACATTTTCTGTTTGTAAATTATCTATTTGTTGATTTGCTTTAAATATTCATATTTAAAATTATTGCAACCGTGGTCATTTATTATGTTTGTAATTTTTTTTTTTTTTTTTTGTAAAATAATCATCCTTATTCATTCATTCACACAGGAAAAACATATATTAAATAAAAATATGATCAAGTTACAGATGTTTATTCTATTATAAATTTCCTCAGCTTTATGACACTCTCTAGATAATTTATAATTTCCTCAGCTTTATGACACTCTCTCAAAGCACTTTAGTGAAATTGATTTTTCGTTAATTGACCCAACAAAAAGGTACTTCCTTTTGTTGGGCCAATGGAACAGAACACAATGCATTCACGGACACAACATGCTTTTTGACATTTTAACATGGAAACATAAGAAGAATTATTACCAAAGAAGATTTCGTTTTATCATCAATTGATGACAAAACTAAAATAAATAGATAATTTATATACATTATTAACTAAATCCTTATCTATAGGATTTCTACTCTTAGAGGATTAGCTGTGATGTATTTATTTATGTACAACTTCTTAGTAGGAAGGTATATATAGATAAATATATATATTTATTACATAATATTTATTACATATTGCTTTTTGGCGAAATTAGTCCCTATAGTAAATAGGCCTCCAAATACAATTCTTATAGCTACTTTTACTCAAGAAATCTAATATTTCGTAGGATTCGGTTTCTGATGTTCGATTAAACAGAAAATAATTTAAATATATTTATCATTTTAAGTGGAGCGCATCGAAGAATTATGAACTATCATAAGAAGCAAAAAACAAAAAAAAAACCCAGATCCCTGACCGGGTTTCACCTCCGTATCCTCCAAATTCTCAGCTTGTATTTAGCTCCGAAGCTACAAGGACTCGAGGAAAAGTGTTTTTGTTTTTTTTCTATCTCTTTTCAAACAAATAGAATAGACAAGAATAGGACTAGAATAATCGTGAGTCAAGGGCTCCTACAGCTCTCATGGTTAAACCTTATTAATTCACTCATGCGCAGTCGTGAATCCAGCTTCTTCTGTAGCCTTCATCATGCGTGCGCAGAACTATATAATTATATACGAAATGCAAATAAATAATTATTGTACAGTATTCAAAATAATATTAACTATTTTTAGAAAATAAGTCGACACGTGAAAATTATATTTATTTACAATTTTCTAGGTTGAAATTACATTTAATAACAATTATATATAACAAAATTTCGCTACTGAACAGGCCATGAATACATCGACCCTAGTACTAAAGTAGACATTGCAAAACGAATAGATCATCCACACAGGCGCAGGCATTAATTTTACAAATGTGGCAGAAAACATGACACAGAACAAGGGATTACAAACTATGGGAGGTTAAACAGACAATTCGTGAATGGGCTTCAAGCAGCAGAAGTAACAGACGAGAAGAAGTCGTCCTGTGCAGACTAAGGATAGGCCATTCACGACTGACTCACTCATACCTTATGACTAGACAGGACAGACCAACTTGTCAGTTCTGTAATACACCGCTCACCGTTAAACACATCCTCACAGACTGTAGACTAAGGATAGGCCATTCACGACTGACTCACTCATACCTTATGACTAGACAGGACAGACCAACTTGTCAGTACTGTAATACACCACTCACCGTTAAACACATCCTCACAGACTGTAGACTAAGACACACCCACAAAACATGTACGAACTACTTACGCAGATGACAGTCACAATATCGGACAACTATTTGAATACCTCAAACATTTATGATTTAATATGAATCCCAATGAACGCCCTTGTATGGACTTATGTAACTAACTTATATGAAATACTAGCCGTTACCCGGCGTGCCATGCTAAGCCTACTTTCTGCATATAGAAAAGCCTAAATAAATTAGTCACCAAATAAGTATTATTAAAATCTAATAACACGAATCTGTAACTGTTATGAACCCGTGGCCTCCCAACTGTGAGTCCTAGACGACTTTGACCTAACCTATAACACCCCCCGTATCAAGACATACATGTATACCAAGTTTCGTAAAAATTGGTCTAACGGTGTGGATTTGTATAAGGGACAAACATACAGACAGACAGCTGGTAGATTTTTTTGACCTAGCCCACGGCACTCCCCAGATTAAGATCTACCTGTGTACCGAGTTTAGTCAAAATCGGACGAACGGTGTGGATTTGTATAAGGGACAAACATACAGACATACAGCTATAAGACGTTTTTGACTTAGCCTACGACACTCCCAAGATTAAGATCTACATGTGTACCGAGTTTAGACAAAATCGGAAGAACGGTGTGGATTTGTATAAGGGACAAACAAACAGAAAAACAGACAGACACGTGATTTTTATATATATAGATAAAGACTAGTGATTGAGAAACTCAAGCCAACTTCTGCAAGCAAGAAACCGTGTCCTCTTCATTACTGATTTTATAATGTTACTTTTCTGAATTTCTGTTTTTTTGTACATTTTTTAATAAATAACAACTCTTAATAAGAGTGCAAGGGCATAGAAATACCACCAGTCAAATATCAGAATTAATGCAGATGTTGCAATAATATAATTTCCTTATTGACTCAAAATCCCTACAAAATCTTATAAGAAGATGACTCTGTTCCTCAAAATATCTTAGAGGCAAAATCAAGTCCAGTTGTTTCATCATTTTAAGTGCTCCTGAAGAGGTGTCAAAGAAAGACGAAAACAAATCGAGCAAAATAAAGGAGTAGTGAACGAAATAGTGTAATTATTTAAATTATACCTTCTATCACATTATATACACTGAAAATATTATATTTCTACAAGCAAATTTTGTACTGAACATGGTAAGATAGGGCCACTTTTTAAAACCAATCTTAAACATTCTGGACGAATTAGTTATTGTGGCTGAAGTCTTGATAGGATTTCTGAAACATATTCATATACTAATAAAAAAATGTTATCGGCCTTCAGGAAGGCGTTAAAAAGTTTTATTTGTATTATAATTGTTATTATAAAGCCTTAAGTAAGATTTCCTGAGTTCTTGTGGCAAGAATGTTCCCAAGGGAAAGATAAATTGTAGGTACTCAAAAATGGAAATGGGAAGAAAAAAAAACACATCTTGAAAAAATGTCCATTCACTACGCAATATGATCAATTTTTCATTAAATCAAGAGTTACGATGCCCGAAAGGTAAAGATCTAAAAATAAAAACTATTTTAACCTCACTTTATCTCTAGTCAATTTTGATTTTTCATTTTTTTTTTTTTTTTTTTTTTTTTTTTTTTTTTGTTAACTTACTATAATGATTTGAGCCACCGAAAACATTATAAAAGGGCCGAAGAAATTGTAACGTCTAAAATAACGAATTTCAATCCAGTTACAACATTCAAATTCAATTGCATGACTTTCAATAAAATATGTTCAAGCCTAAAACTCCCCGTTACATAAACCCACCCAAAAGATCCAATAAGGCATTGAAGAGGTTCCTCCTCCTCTTGTGCCCACACTCCGTTACATAAAAATCCCGAACCCGCTGAAATGTCAAGGTCCACTCCTACCTCCTCCCTTAGAACGGACCGCGAACCGTCCAGTCCAACCGGAGCAGCGGACAGTGTCGGGTCGAGAAACGGTTTGTGATTAACTAGCTTCGAAATCTACCTTCTCATTACTGGACCTTAAATCGGATGTCGAAAATTGTAATGTCGGCAACATAAGGTAAGACAATTTTTTTAATCTCAAAATAAAATAAATTTTTAAATACAGTAATTGTTTTAAAACTTATTTTTTAATTGGTTCGCGGATGCTTTTGTTCTTGACTTTGCAATTTTTAAAGGAACATAAATAGTATTTATTCTGAACAGCTTTATATATTTAATTCTATAGTCATATATATGTGTGTATATATATATATATATATATATATATATATATATATATATATATATATATATATGCTTCTCAATGAAAAAATTAAGCCTTCTGTATTTTGATATAATTTTTAGACTTACAGATTATTAATATTTTTATTTTAAAAATTTCTCCTTTTTTTTTCAAATCGTTTTCCTACAAAAATAATAGCAAAATATAATATTTTATGTTACTTAAATATTAGCTATTGACTTCTTTGCAACTTTCACCACAATCACCTCTTTAATCTTAAAAAATCAAAAAGCCCAATGTTTTCTACCGTCATAAAACATAAATTATGGTTATGGAACTAGAGGTCACTTTTTGATAGTTCAGTGCTGCGTTCAAATATAATTTAAAATTTAAAAAGTATTCATTTGAATACATTATAAAACTTTATTGACTATAACATAAATTGAATATTATTTTCGAATTAATTGTTGTTTTTTACGAATGTTTTAAGCTTATTTTGTAAACGGAAAAAAAACCGAAAATTAACGAAACATATTAAGAAAGCAAAACCTTAGATGCCTACACTTGCTTTTTCAGAATCCAGCTGAAACAATACTTTGTGAATTTTAAGAAAATATAAATAAATAGAGCTAATTACTATCGACATAGGATCAAAAAATACAATTATTATTAAAAAATATAATAATGTCAGAATATAGGTCGTGAAAAAATGTGGGAAAGAATAGTCATTTTTAACAAAAAGGAAAAAAAAACTATTAACATCAAAGGTGTCTTCTTACAGCCTTTATTCCTGAATAATACACCAGTATTTTGGAAATGGGCCCATGTCAAAACCTTTGATATTTGAGTAATTTCCATGAGGAATATCAGAAGCAGGATACCAATTAGTTACTAAAAGGGTAAATGTCTTTCTATTATTATAAATTGAGAAAACAAACATTGAAAAAATATCTATTAGAAAGCTATTGGTAAAATTTGTGCAAATCCATAATATAAAAATGATTTTCAGTGACGTTCATCTAAAATGGACATTTTGCAAGAATTTTTCTTAAGCTATTTTACAAGTTCCACAACACATAAAGCCCTCTTCGATACCAGAATAAGCCGATAATCCGCTATTAACTACAATCACAGGCGACAGAACATACCTGTTGATTTATAATAATCTGTCGTGACCCGAGTACGGTCGCCAAAAAAGTGAAGTCCCCATTATGGCGTTGAAAACCACATGGGGGTGTCTCGACTCTACACATGCGCGTTCTCCAATTAAATCCCGTTGAGAGGTGGTGCAGTAAAATACCCATATTTACTGCGCGGGCATAATCTCACTTCTCAGCACTAAATCAGGAATAAATATTTCTTACAGCTGATTGCAAAGGCACGCCCCCCCCCTTCGGTTCAATCCTTATTCCGGTTTATGCGATTTCTTATAAAACCTGCTGATTATTGATTTCTATATATTATATTTTAGTTAGACTCCTAATTAGACATTGTGTCATAAAAATCCCTGGGATTATTCTTCCAAGTCAGATAAGCAAAGTATTCCATAGAGTTTTTTGCAGTAGATGATTATTTTATATAATAAAAACATTTTTTTGTGGTATTTTTAAAAGTTTTAACAACCATCATAAACAGTGTAACCTTACAGTCATCATTACTTCCTGATAGACTCAAAGGAAATATTTTCTAAATGAAGAAATTGAGGATAAATATATTTTGTAAACCACCATTCCAATAAATTTTAACAGCCTCTTCTCACCCTTTAAATATAACTTTAGTTTATTTATTTAAAATAATACTTCTCTTATTTTATTTGCAATATTTTATAATTACCATTACGTTCAATAATTTCATTATTAAACTATATATACAATTTATTTGTTATCTCTCTCATTTTTTAAATTATTTTACTACGACTTTTGCATTTTTAATTTTATTTGGAAGTCTTGATATTCTTTTAATCTTCTATTGGAAAGTGTGGTAATAACCTTTTTTTTTTTTTTTTTATTCTTTTTTTTTTATTTTCGTTTTTTCACCATTTGGTGACAAAACTTCGGCTCTGTTCCTAAATACACAATTCAAAAAGTACAAACAAAAGTGTCTGTCTGTTGATTAATAAATGTTCTGTCTGTTGATTATTGCGCGTATTGTTAAATGTTTTGTCTGTTTTCTTACATTAATCCAACAGAAAGAGAATATCTTTTGTTGGATTAATTCCCCAAAAACGCAATTCACTAAATGGTTGTTGTTATTTTTACTTTTTCAAATGTTGTTGTATAAATGTGTATGTATAAGGTATTTAATAATTTCAACAATGTACTGGCTATTATCGGAAAGCAAGTCAGTCAAATTGTAGGGTAATTTGAAATTTGTCCTGAGTCTACATTCTGTCAGTAAGTGCTTTATCGTTAGGTGGGTATTGCAGTATGTACATGTCGGTCTCTCTTGTCTGGTCATTATGTAGGAATGTGTCAGTCGTGAATGGCCAATCCTTAGACGGCATAACACCACTTCTTCTCGTATATTTGCTGGATGACCATTCCTGTACAGTGTGCTTGATTTCTCGAAGCTTCTTGTCAGTCGTGTTGTACCAGGATTCTTGCCATTTATCAGTTATGAATCTCTTAGATAAGGCTTGAACATCCTGGTATGTCATGTAATGTACGTCTGGTCCTGGTCGTCGAGTGGCTAGTTTAGCCTGTTCGTCTACTGTAGTACTTTGTCTGATGTCTTCGTGGCCGGGTAGCCAGTACATTGTGAATTTCTTGTTTGTGTGATATATTATTTCAAAAATGTCGCGTACTATTGGGCGTGTACTGTAATAGTCTTGTAGTGATTGGATTGAACTGAGTGAGTCCGTGCATAGTACAATGTTCTTATGTTGTGTGTCTGGTAGGCTGTTCAGTCCTAGTTTTATGGCTTGCAGTTCAGCTGAATACGTACTAGTGTCGTCTGGAAGTTTTTTGTAGTAGCAGTTTTGACCAATAATAGCAGGGTAATAACCCAAAACATAATAAAATGCTCTAAAAATATTTCCCAATGTCTAAACTAATATCGACATACAAAACTACGAACACAGCAATTTATTTATTTAATTGATATTTTTCTGTTGAATTGAAGGAAAAATGTACCTTTTATTTAGCCATCCAAAATAATTCTAATAATATTATAACATCCATAAAAAGAATAGAAATTACATTTTACGGTCCAAGGACTCTAAAAGAAAATACAATATTTAATTTTATTCATATTTTCCCGATACGCTACGTAAAGTACAAACAATTAACACTAGAACTCTATCTAGACATAACTTCCTTTCAACTTATTGTACTCTATCATATTTCTCTATACATTTATTCAAAGTTTGTGCAAAAGCAAAGAAATACTAAAAAACAAATATATTTTAAATAAATTTAACATATTTTTACGTTTCGAATTCCTTATGAAATAAATAACATTTACATCAGAGTGACATGTTACATCAATAAATACATAAAATCTGAGTCAATAAAGAAAATGCGTCATCTTTTCGCTTTGCGCATTGTGATTTTTGGCAGATCAGAAATAACAAAATCCAAAAGAAAAGGCAAGCAGAAATACGATTGAATAAGAAAATCTTTGGTAGTAATTTTTTTTCTAATCAATCGGGCACCGAGTACATTTACTGTACATTAACTGTTGTTTTACTGAACTTAAATTACAGACTCTCTAATTATCCTCATCCTGAGAAAGTATGGTTTTTTGTCAGGTGGATCCCCAATATGGTAGTTGGATTGAAATTAGAAAAGTCTGATTAGACCTTAATGTTCCAATGAGTATAAATATCCTAGAAACCGTTAGGTGCCTAAAATCACGAAAACAGCAGAAAACATCAAAGGAACAGAAAAAATAATTCTACTAACGGAAGTAGGAACAAAAAAGATCTCGTAAAACGTTTTTTCTTTGGCTATGAAGTAGTGTTTTAAACATTGAGCTTGATTATCCAACGCGAGATTAACTGTAAAGATAATTCTTCCACCGTTTCCTAGCTGTAATCTTGGAAGATGCGTCTGAAAAATGGGATCTGCCAGGTCATGACCAGCCAATGAAGGACTGTAAACTGGATGTCAGTTCTTGCTGTATTTCTGCAGTCCAACACGTACGCCAGCTACAATGGCTGTAATCTGTGAGCTTTTCTACTCGACGATAACCAACAGAAGATATCATCTTAGGGACCGTTTCATGACCAAAAGGCGCTTGGTCATCAACAGTTGTATCCGGGTCAGAACAGCTGTCTCGGTTTCCAACGCAGAACAACCTTAAACCGAAATCATTTCTCCAGAGTAGGAAAATCAATAGATCCGAGATAGCAGACGCCAATGACCAAATTTTATTGTGACCGATAGTTCTTTAATCGCATTTACGCCAATCGGATAGACAATAAGAAAAAGAGAAGTAACAACATGTTTCACTCCGTACTAGGTAGCTCTTCAGGAAGGAAATCTTGATATAATAAAATACAATCTGATTGTACTAAAGTGCAATGGCCGAAGTTTTTGGCACCTAGTACGGCGCGTAACGTGTAAAGCTGAATGGAATAAATTAATATACCGTTTTAATTTAAATATTTTTATTTTTTGACCTTCCGCCAGGTATAATTGCGATCAAACGCCAATAAGTTGATCTAACTTGACTACGAATTGGACGACCTATACTCAATATATGCAACGTACAACGTACGGTCAAACATTTGCTACCAGACTTCCAAACTAGATGCTATTAACCTCCTGAATTTTATTGTATTTAAAACTCTTAGGTATGATAACAAGTATATACAAGCTATACCCCTACCTACCATAAAAACCGCATATTGTTGGCATTATATCATTGGGTCTCCCCGTGGTCTAGTGGCTAACGTCTTAGATTCTCATGCGGGAGATGGTGGGTTCGAATCCCACCTGCAGCAGGAATTTTCTCATCTCACGGCTCCTTGAAAAATTTCCCCGCCGCATCATGGATGTCGGCACTAATTGCCCAGATGTCGCAAAAAAATATAACATTATGCCCTATAATGCAGACATCTAATTACATGATAAGCGTTAAAAAAGTAATAATAATAATAATATTAATAAAATATAAAATTCTACAAATATCTTGCTAACTTTCTGCAGTCAAGAGGACGGAGGATAAAAAGTATTATTAATTTTACAAGATTTATGACTTTTCGTGAAAGCTTTTCTTCGTTTTGTGGCTATAAATCATGTTAATAATTGCATGCAAAGAAACGCTTTATCAAATTTGTTAGAGACTAGTACGCTTTTCCTTATTTTTTTTAAATTTATTTATTCGATATAAAGAAAATATAGTAATAAGTATGTAACTCTTCAACAGAACAGAGGAAACAATTATTTAGATATCGTCGATACAAAAGCAAACTAACGAATATGAAAATCACCACTTTTCAGAGTGGAAAAGTATTTATTCATAACTTTTTTTTGGACAGTCAAATATTCGGCAGATTTGACCTTTTGATAGTGGAATACTTTCCCTTTAATAGAGTGAAGTCAGATTGAAGAATTTGTCGTAAATAAGTCCAGCAGAAATTATTAAAGATGGACAATGAAAGATGCATTTTTCCATATTCGTTAGTTTGCATTTGTATCGACGATATATTTACACTCCTTAGGGTTTGGGTAAAAAACTACTTTTATACAGGGAAATATGTCACAAAAACCTTGACTTATTTTCCTATCTGCAAGATACGAATAGATATTTCGGTGCGCATATTTTCAGGTTGGGCAAGAAAGGATCTCATTTCGCTTAGTGGTTTGGGAGTTGAGGAAGTATTGCGTTTCGTCATATTGTGTTTCGTGCATTTTCCGGTTGGGCGATGAAAAGAGTATATTTCGTTTCGTTTTTTGTTCGTTTAATTAATGAAGTATTTTGTATCGTTTTCTGTCGATTGATTATTGCTTTTATTGATGGAAGATGTGTCAAATTTCATTGGCCATTATAAGAACCGTAGGCTCTGAACATGGGCATTCTAGGAAATTAGTATGATTCGTATTAAAATAATAGTATTTTTAGCCTGAGGTCATAAGGCTATATAATTCTGTGTTCTTAAATATTATAACACTAGTTGAATTTGCGAAGTATTCGTTCTGTATTGACTACTGATATAAACTGTTGTTTATTGTGAGAATGTGAACAGAAGATCATATCATTGTAATTATAAAATAATATATATTACTTTAATTGTAATGCAGGCAGTATCGACAGATGGCACCTGCAGAATGTAAATAAAGTCCCTAAGTATAGGGTTACTATATTGTGGAAAAAAAATCATAGTATTTGGAGTTGAGCGCATCCATGAAATAGTATTGTTCCATGTATATAATTTATTTAAAGCGAATAATCTGATTTCATCGCCGTGTTTGTTTATCGTAGAGAGCAGGGACGAAGTAAGTTGGTCATCATGACCTAAATAAAACCAAATTTCTGCGACGAGCTGTTTGGGAAAATAAATATGAATTCAGGTTAATATGTGTCAAATTAAATGCGGAATGATACAATAGATGCATGAAATCGAAATCGGCTTCATTTCAATATATCTCGATATTTTTGATCAGCAAAGGATCGATAGGTTCAGGGCGGGATTTCTAAAAATCGTTTTTTTTTTTCAATTATAATTTTTCAAAAAAAAGAACAACTGAAATGTATTGGGCATATATTTTCTGTGTAGCGGTTAAGCTTTAAAATTACGCTTCATTTATTAAAACATATTCATTTATTTTAACATTTCCAAACTTTAATTATCTTTTCTTTGTTTTTAATCACTTTAAGTTTTAAAAATTTGAATTTTCATATCTTTATTTATTTACATTTATATCATTATGAAGGGGAGGTTAGCTCAGTGGTAGAGCACTGGACTAATAAGTTGGAGGACCTGAGTTCAAATCCCGAGCAAGCACTAAAGATTTTTTCTTCTAGTGTCTTCGTTCATGGGTTGAATTCGGCCTCCCTGACCGTCCCTAGGCCAACCCAGCCTTTAATAAATTTATCAATCGGCACCTTGGGTGCTAATGACTCTAGCAGTCGAAGCAGCCAAGGGGAAAATCAGGCGGCCGGAGCATAGTACTGACCACACTATCTCTCCAGTGTGCTATATGGTCAAGAACCAGATACCTCTATAGCATCTGCCCCTGAGGGCCCTCGTGGCCTGTTACGGGACTGATTTTTTTTTTTTTTTTTTTTTTTTTAAATCATTATGATAAATCACATATTAACGTAGAATTTAAAATATAAATTCTACTCAACCTTGAAAAGAGCAAATCGCTTTTTAGCAGACTCTAAATCAACAAATATTAAAATGGATGAAATATTAAGGAAGTTATGGCATAGCGATTAATCATGCTGAGTTCCTAGAGTGAGCAGGCTCAGAGTCTACTGTCCTTAGTACGCCCGACGATAGTAAACTGCGGTGAGCAAAGGGAAACCCGCTTCAAGTTGAACTTGCTACGATGGTCACCGTTTTTTTTTTTTTTTTTTTTTTAAATATTATTTATAAGATAATGTTTTACGCTTAAGCTGGGGTTATAAAATTGAAATAACAAAGGACCTAATTTTATACCTTGCGGAACACTATGGAAATGTCTCTTCATGACTTCACAGTAGCAAAAGAACTAAAAGACATCCTTTTTTTTTTCCTGTCGGTCTGTCGTAGAAGGCTGTCGACTCCGGATAAACGGTTTGTCAGAGACCACGTACTCTTAGGGAAGAAACAGCGAAAGGAGTTCAGGAGCTATTGTCAGACCTAACTCCCTCTAATAGCTCTTCCATTCACAGATTTATTTTTTTTAGCTCCTCGTGACTTGGTCTTCGGCTGAATTCTAGCGATCATTGCTAAAGTGTTTTACCACAAACGTGCGCTTCTAAACTCTTAATGTTTAAACTTTAAGGTTTAAAGTCCATAATGACTATCAACTACAAGATATCTTTGTGAATATTTGTTTTTCAGCTCAAGAAAGCTACAAAAGAGCATCCCGAAACGTCCAGAATATAGATTTTCATAATATCCGACGATTTATCTTAGTCGAATCCCAAAGATTTTTACGGCTCTTCAACATCTGGACCATTATCGCCGACATCCATCAACGTGACTGTGCACAAAAAATACAAAGTGAACAACTTAATGCAAAAAGATGGCCATTAGGGTGATACGAAGTCAAAATATAGTTCCGTTTTGGCTTAGAAAAACAAGCTGTTAAGAAGCATTTAGAAACGATCAAAGTTCTCCAAAAAGTATCTTATGCTTTTTATTGTTTACTGCTCTTCGCTAATTCTGTACATTTGATTTGTTGTTTTTTTTTTTTCAACTGAAGAAATGGGCCAAAGAGCATACCGAAACATTGAAAATAACCATTTTTTCCGAATGTTTTTCTTATC
The DNA here is from genome assembly GCA_946811695.1 of Gonocerus acuteangulatus. NCBI lineage: Eukaryota > Metazoa > Arthropoda > Insecta > Hemiptera > Coreidae > Gonocerus > Gonocerus acuteangulatus. The sequence goes on along the minus strand of OX328123.1, from coordinate 13,184,229 downwards.
CGAAACCCAAATATTCCTTGATTTCTTTAATGGTATTTATTCTCAAAACCATAAAAGTAAGTACCATTGGTATAAACTTGTGTATTGGTTCGTACCATCTCATTTTATGACATTAACCTATATTACTAGCTACGATTGCAAGCCTTATTCAGGCCGGTACATATGCGGGCAGAGAAAGCGCCTAGTAAGTACTTCTCAAATTTACTGCTAAATACAATTGCTATTCATAGTCGGTAAGTTAATATTTCAAAATTTCTTTCTTCGGCAAGATTTCGGATTTCCGGGCAAGAGAATTGGATTAAAATATGGCTTGCTATTGTGTTTTCATTTATATTAATTTCCAAATAAAATATAATTTTCTCGAGATATTTAAAATGCCAAATCCACCAGTTTTTTATCCCATATATAGTTTATTATTAGAATTTTCAACAAAACTTGTAAAGATTGAATAGATGCATATAAAATGAATATATTTGACCGTACAGCATTGGTGAACATGATAATGAAAGTGATAGAGAAAGGAAAGGCGAAAGGAGGAACAACTCAAGTGAAAAGTAACGAAAGTACACAAACCTGATCAGGAGAAGAAATAGAGGCAGTGAAAACTATCAACAAATAATCACTCTAAACTATAAAATTAATGATACGAAAATTAATTAGTTTCATGGGAAATTAAATAAAACTGAACAATAAAACCTTTTTATTTAAATATATCAGCATAGCACATATAGCATAATATAAAAAGCGAATATTTTATTAATTCAAGTTATCAAATAGACAAGAACAAAATAACAAATAAAAAAAAAACCTTAGCTATTCCAATTATAAATAACTTCGTATTTTTCCAAAATTGTCTTCATTTATGTACTGCTTCATTTACTTAATAGCAACTTATAGAATTTGGAAGAAAAAAAAAAATGATTTCGTTTAGGGCCTTCTGCTTAAATTCAGGAACATAAATATGCTTTAGTTCCACCCGAGAAACCTACGTAATGTACTCTATAACATACAGTCTTCTTTTTCGCATATGGCCACTGCGCATGCACGAACGCCAGCGGTTACAGTTTTTTTTTACCGCTAAAGCATATTTATGCTAAAAAAAAATTTTAATAATTTTTATGAGTAGCTGGTTGGGCTTAGGGACGGTCTGGGACCCCGAATCCAACACTCCAACTACATAATATATATATATATATATATATATATATATATATATATACATATATAAATATATATATATATATATATATATATATATATATATATATATATATACAATTGCACTTAAATTAGAATACAATTACTGAAATTACCTGTACCCCGTGAAATTAGGAATTTTTTAGAACAAATTATAATTACATAATGTTTAGAAACATTTGTCACAATTATTATTGTATTCCTTGAAAGATGCGCAATAGAATTCATTCTGGTAATAAAAATATTATTTAATAATAAAGGGATTTATTTATTACAAAATGGTGTTAATTTTATTGATTATATTAGTCCATTAAAAATAATGGAATTATAATTTTTTCATTTTTATTTTCAGGTGAGTTTTACAACTTCTAATCTGAATCAGACTGCAAACTCCCCAAGTGCTTCTGGTCTCTGAAGGTATAATAAAAAAAAATCATTATCAAATATCTCCACTAATTAAATAATAAAAATATGAGAGAATAAAAAATAAATAAATAAAATACAGCAATCCCGAGATACTCAAACAGAGTACGTATATAGTTGATCAATGAAAGATAACGGTAGACAGTAGTAAAAAAACACATCACAACTGTTAATTCATAACAATTAAAGCATGAAGAAGAGTTATTAGCCATTTTCATCTGAAGGAAAACCTATAAACATTGAGGAGAGATTAATGTTGGGATTTATTACAACCCATAGCTACTGGGAGAAAGGGAGATGGAGGTATGAATGGCATGTGGTGGAGCCTTGGATGGGGGTAGTTAATATCTAGAAAGGGAGGTCAGGAATTACTTTATTTCATATTAACAAACATCATAATATATTTAAAAAAAAATCAATTAAAATGAAAAATCGGATCAATATATTAAAATGGGCTCTACATGTTTCGCATCCTTGGAAACCTCTTCAGACCCTGAAAACTAGATACAGCCAAACAGCGGTTAGCCTTCCACTAAAATGGTCACATCATTACGGAAGGTATATGTTTATTCCGTTTGGCTGTACCGAGTTTTTAGGCACCAGAAGAGGCAGCCAAGGATGCTAAACATGTAGACCAAATATAAATAAATTTACGTTCATGATAATTTTATTTTTTTCCTTTGACCTACTGTCTAAGCAAGAAAAAAAAAGGAGAAAAACATGTTTTTTTTTTTGCTACTTAAATGTTAATCCCGTTTACTCTATCTCCTCAAAAAAATATAAATGCAAACCCATAAGCAGTAAGATCTTTGCACTTAAACAGTGCTTATTGCTCAAAAAACAGTGCTCCGTTAAGTGGATTCTGATGGTTAACGATATAGACTTCAGGTTCAAAATAAGCTATTTTGCACCAAAATCAAACGATTTTTAAGGATGCTAGAGCAAAAACAGACATATATATATATATATATATATATATATATATATATATATATATATATATATATGGATGTGAAACAGTAAAGAGCAAACAAAATTTTAAGAAAAAGAGAAGTTTTTTCCTCTAATTTGCTCAGGAATATCGGTAGAATGTAGAATATTTTACTTTTGAAATAGGAACCGAAATTGTTTATTTTTTGCTGTTTTTTTTATGGCGAACCTACAGGTTAACAGCCATCTACCGGGCTATTTACAGGTTACCAGCCTTGTAGAGTTGAGAATTTAATTTTAAAATGTATGAAAATTTCTCTCATTTCATCAATTCAAATGGGGCTCTATTGAGAATCTCCTACGTCGGAGTCCAAAAAACTAAAGCAGGCTACACACGGTCAGGTAGGCCTGTCAGTTAGACCTGAACAGTCCGCCTGAAGGCTGGATGCCTGAACTTGTATATATTCCGGCCACCTGAACAGTCTTAACTGACAGACCTGCCGTAATATATACACATTCAGGCAGGCCTGTCAGGTAGACCTAAACAGTCCGCCGGAAAGCCGGTCGCCTGAACGTGTATATATTCCGGCCACCTGAACAGTCTTAACTGACAGACCTGCCGTAATATATACACATTCAGGCAGGCCTGTCAGGTAGACCTAAACAGTCCGCCGGAAAGCCGGTCGCCTGAACGTGTGTATATTCCGGCCACCTGAACAGTCTTAACTGACAGACCTGCCGTAATATATACACATTCAGGCAGGCCTGTCAGGTAGACCTAAACAGTCCGCCGGAAAGCCGGTCGCCTGAACGTGTGTATATTCCGGCCACCTGAACAGTCTTAACTGACAGACCTGCCGTAATATATACACGTTCAGGCTGGCCTGTCAGGTAGACCTAAACAGTCCGCCGGAAAGCCGGTCGCCTGAACGTGCATATATTCTGGCCGCCTGAACAGTCTTAACTGAGAGACCTGCCATAATATATACACGTTCAGGCGGACTTTTCTGGCCTAACTGACTGGCCGTCGTGTGTAGCCTGCTTAAGTAATAGCTGTACTGTTGTAGGAAGCCTTCGTTTCGCCATCGCGGGATTATTGATTTCAAACTGAACTCTATGTATGCAACCTATAATGATAGAATGGACCTCTACAAAAGCCATAGAGACCCTTATAATTCAAGATTTCTGTTCGCTTAGCTGTCCCTCATTCCTTTCTCTCTTGATTGTAATAGATTTTCGTAGAACCACTTTCTCCCAACCTTCTAAGTTTTATTTCTTAACTAGCCATTCCCGCAACTTCGTCCGCGTAATAGTGACTTAGGGCAGAGTTTTTGGATATATCTTGTCGTTCATTTTGGATTATAAATACCGTCGTATGGGTATTTTGAAAAAATCTACTTTACAGTAATGGTTATCTATACACGATATTAGACGTATAGCCATGTGGGATCGAGCATAGAGGCTGCTAGGATTGCTAGTGTGTATAGAGTGTCTGACAGCCTGGGGACAAACAGACAGCAATTTTAAACATCATTGTTTTGGGTGTTATTTTATTGATAAAGGCCCCCAATAGTGCTTTTTCCCATATATCTATATCTAAACAGCGATCCGTTAGAATTTTATTATATTTAAAGATAACAAGCTGTTTGATATGCGAACAAAGCCACCCTTTTCAACATTTGCTTTTATCACTTTTGGCTGGTTAATAATTCCAAATGCCCAAGGAACTAGATATATTGTTTTTCTTTTCTAAATAATGGCCAATGCCAAAAACCAAGGCTTCTTGTCCAGCCCATAAATTAAGGAAACCGATATAATAATTTCCTATGTAGAATATAATCGGTTGGAGATCTCTTTCAGATGACGCCCGCATACAGACCTTGACTCCTCCTCCACTAGCGGATCTGGGCGTTGTCCCGGCTGTGGGCGACCGCTAGTATCAAGGATCGGTTTCGGTAGTCTAGTGACGCCCACTTTCCACATATCGATGGTCCACTTTCGTTTTGCAAACTCTAAATGTCAGGATGTCATTATTTCTCCGGACAGCAAAGGTTCTTCCTCTTGAGAAACACATATGTTGTTGAACGTCTATTTCACAATCCCTAAGTCATCATAGCGTTTTTCCAAATTTTTTTTTAGTCCTGCCGTTACTTAGTAACCCTTAGGTGCGTTTACAACTGATAGTTACTGCAGGATATGTATGTCAGACAGAAATTGTGACTAATGAAAACTGCAAACAATTTCTGTGTTAGATAAATATTTCTATCACAAGCTATAAGTGTTGAAACTTATATAGCCATCAGGTGTAAACTCTATTTATAAAGAGAAGAATTTAATCTCTGCCAAATATCTTTGCTACTAGCTGTATTGTCGACCGTTCTGTACGAAAAGATCTATGATTATGCACGGCATAGGACACAAATGTATTTGTGTAAATGGGCCGCACATTTATTGCAAAGTTTAACAAATCCAGAACTGTCGTATACATATCCATGACATAAATGTTTAGCTATTTCTCTCAGTATATAAACTTGCAAGAGAATATCTATCCGACACCTGAGATATATTTCCTGCGAGTATATTCTACACTAGTTCGCTTTCTATCGAACTAAACAAACGTTTCAAGATACCTCAAGCCACTAATATTCTCCAAATGAAGTGGTTCTACGGAAATATAAGCCTGGAATTTTTTATGATAAATTTATTAGACGCGGCTTCCCACTTACAACAAACTTTTGTCAACAAGTTTAAAAATATTTAACAAAACATACAGGAAAGTCAAAAAACGCCCGTATTTGTTGGAATCTGTTCTGTTGGTTTATCCAGATTCCAACGTTTCCATACATCAAAATCCTGGAATCCTCTCCCTATCGAGCGTCATATATCCACTCTCTCCCCCAAGGTGCCTCAGAAGACAGTGGCCCAGAGATCTGCTGCAGTGACCGAGTGAAGTGTTAGCAATGGCTTTCTCTTCCTTCAAGTGCGTCAATGTCTGTGGCTCACCGATCTCTCTTCGACTCCAGCCACGGGTCAGAGCATAAGGGAGCTTTCAATATCCGAGCGGTTTTCTGACGTTAATCGAGGATGAAGTTGGTATTATAAAATAACGCATTTGAAAGACCACAATAAGAGCTACAACTTTAGTACTCTGCAATTTTGCAATATCTCTAACGCCTAAAAAGGCGTGGTCCGCATATATAGGGCACCCTGCATATACAGATAAGTAAATAAGAAAGACCAATTTGTTCTTGGACTTCGTCAATAGCACAATTTTCCGCGATAGAGAGAGGGCTACCTTTAAAGAAGACCTCTCAGACAAACATTCTTATTACTTGAACCCTGAGTTTCAAAATGGAGTTATAATAACGTTTGTTTATCAAAAATAATTTTTCATACCTAAGTTTTTATGTTATCTTACATGAAAATAAACCATTACTCTGTAAAAGTTTACAATACTTTTATCCATAGATCCAGAGACACGGCAAGTACTCAGACCGGTTTTATACCCCACACAATCCTGGTCTCCTTTCACTCCCCTTCTAAAGCATGTTCACCTAACCTCTTGCGAACCAAGTCTTTCATCACAACAACTTATAGGCTCTAGACAATTAGTTAATTCTAAGCTCTACCGTCTAAAAATGTGATCAGATTTTCATAAAAAATTGCACAAAAATACTTTGTTTATATTATAATATAATATAAAGATTTTTTTTCTTTTTCTTTCCTTTTTTCTTTTTCTAAAGATTTTTTCTTCTCGTGTCTTCGTTCATGCGTTGAATTCGGCCTCCCTGACCGTCCCTAGGCCAACCCAGCCTTTAATTAATTTAATAATGGGTACCTTGGGTGCTAATGACTCTAGGCAGTCGAAGCAGCCAAGGGGAAAATCAGGCGGCCGGATCATAGTACTGACCACACTATCTCCCTAGTGTGCCGTATGGTCATGAATCAGATACCTCTATAGTATCTGCCACTCAGGGCCCACGTGGCCTGTTATGGGACTGATTTTTTTTTTATAATGTAATAATAAATTTCTTATTTTACAAAGTAATTATTCTTAATTAGGAGAAGAGAAGGTTTAAATGAGCGAAGTTCGGTCATATCGCACTAGTATTTATAAAGTGAAACAACTCAAAAATCGGTTTTATTCACACCGTCATAGACTACGAAAGACATGGTCAATATCTCTTTATCAACCATCAAAACTGTATGTACCTAGCTTCAGAGCTTGTGAACTAGAGGGCGCTTGTTTCACCCTTCCTGTCTTAATGCTAAGCCCCCTACACAGTTAGGAGTGACACAATTTCAGTTGAGTTTTATTTTGAGTTAGAAAAAGTAGTGCGATATGTTGAATAAAACTAAATGTTATCACTAAAATGAGTTATATTAATGCCAACGTTTCGGCTTGACACGTTCCGTCTTAATCCTAACGGTCTAACTCACTTAATTAGAAGTATTTTCCTGAAATTACTTGTTTTCCTGAAATCCGCGGTGTTAAAACCTCTTCATAACTGCTGACTATAGCACTTTCTGTGTGAGGGATTCTTCAAAAATTCGAAACCAATAATAAAAAAAAAACATCTTGTTAGACTACATATTACCACCAAAGGAGCAACCTCTAATTGAGCCCCTTGATGAAGGCTTTCGGAACCGTTATGAAGATTACATATTTAAATAAGCACAAACCCGCCAGACTGCGCTGGAACGGACGAGAGGGGAGGGATGAAGACTGTTATACCAAGCTGACCTGACTGATTGCTAAGCCTCCAGGCTTATCCGCAATTGTATACCTCTCTTGGGGCCGTGATAGCTTTCAGGTCGCGAGGGGTCGAACACTTTATCCTTATCATTACCGTTCTTACGAGGTTCAATCTCTTAGGGTCGTAGGTTGGACTTAAGAAGTTCCGGGTTCGAGTCCCGTTTGTAACAGGTTTGGATTTTTCAACTATTGGCTTGCCCAAAAAATCTCCTTCTCTACCGTGGAAGTTTAAGAAAGTGGCAACCTATGGATAGGCCTGCGCTAATGACCAAGATGGAGTTGCGAAAAATGACTTCCGGTAGTTCTAGAGCGACTAAGAATTCTCATCATTTAATCCAATGATGTAGATTTTAGTAATACTTTAAACAAGATATATTTTTTAGTGAGATTTAGATAGTGGTAATAAGCAGGGGTCCGATTTTTAGGATAAAATAAGCATCCAATTAGGTTTTTTCAACAGGGATATTAGGTCGTTTTAGGTTTTTATTTAAAAATTCATTATAGTTTTTTAGGTGACACAATTTTTTTAATAGGTTCATTCTATTATAATTAATAATTTTGATTAATTTATTATTGATAAATTAGTATGCATATATTTATCATAGTGACATAAAAATAAACAACAAATAACATCATTTTATAGAATAGTATATTGAAAAGGAAAAAAAAAACACGAGGAAATAAAAAAACCCGGAAAAATATGAGTTATTTTTTAAAAAATAATTATATTTAGTCCAAATATTTAACAAAATATTTGTTTAAAAAACAAAGTGAATGAAATCTATATAATTAAAAAAAAAATACATTTTATAAAGAAAGCTTTGTTTTAAAACAAAAAAAATTACAATAAAAAGAAACTAAATTATTTAAAAAATATCTATTAATAACAAAAATTAAAACAGAACATAAGACAAAACAATTAAAATAAATATGGAAAGGACATTTTTAAGTTTCACTGCCTATAGAAAGGTACTTAACTATGTTGAAAACAAAATAATTAAATCATGGAAACATTTAAAAGGGAAAATATGAAACTAAAATAGGTATTACCTCTAGTTACAATAAACTAGCATATTTTAAAGATTAGGTTTGTCTAGGTCATTCTATCGTTATTTAGGTGATATCATCCTGAATACGTTTTTTTGGGGTTTATCCAAATTTGCTTGAATATTAATAAAAGAGACGAATCATATAAATAACCGATCATTATCATGTTTAGAAGAAGGGGTAAAAATATTTGAAAACTTACTGTTTTGATTTTTGTCTTTTTTAATTGGGTATATTAATTTTTTATCCAAAGAGCCTGCTGAAACACTAGAAATGTTGATTTTTCTCAAAAAAAGATGACGTTTTCTGTTCCCCCTTCCTTGGAAGTTTATCACCTGAACGGTTAACCATCTATATCTCATTGTAACAAATTTATTTATTCTGAAAATAACATCAATTAGATGACAATTGTAAAAATATTTACGAATTCAGGTTAATTATATTCATTGTAAAAGAAAATTCTCGCCACCCAGTCCGCTTTAAATCTCTCCTTCACCCACATTGGAGTCCCTAAGGATTTGCCACACTCAGCGGATGTTTTCATCTAATTACTAACTGCAGTGCAGTATTTGTTATAACTAAATGCATATGCAGTGCACGAATACATTAAAAATGCACCCAAGGTCCTCGTTAAGAATTGAACAGCCCCGATATTCAAACAAGACCCATTCATTTTCTAGAAACATTGTCTCGTCAGGTTGAGTTTTGACACTAGATCCTATCGTTTCACGCTCGGACCATGAAGGCACTCCAAGTATATGAAGCCTGCTGGTGCACTTTGCAATGGACTCGAGCCTCAAACGGGAGAATCTGGAATCAAATCCCAGGTTGTCAAGTTAATTTTCTACAAATTTGAAAATTTGATGGTGTATGGCACGCTCATAATTATTGATTGGTTTAATGAATAACTTATTCAATTCTAAAACAAATTACTTAAAGATGCACACATTGTCGTCATAACAGCCCACTCAGAAGACCGGTGGCCGTACGCTCGGATTGAAAGCTCGGATCTCTATTCATTGGCGGTTATTCTTTGGAAAAAAAAGTTAAGGCATCGCCAATATCGAGTCAAGAAACGGGAGGCAACCTACAGAGAATTCTATCTAAAAAAAATGTGCATAATTTATAAACGGATTTTAAAATAAAAATTAAAAATATCACATTCAATAAATTGAAATATGATTCGAAAAGTTGGAATTAAAAAAAGTTCGTCATTATGGCTTCGTTTTTATTTTACTATTTAAAATAAATCTTGTCAGTATTACCTACCAATCCAGAAAGTAGAACTTATTATAAAAAAAAATGACATCCGGTCTCAGTTTTAGTGTTTCCTAACATAAACCTGGTTTAGTTTGGTAAAATTGCCTACTCAAGGACTCAGCGTTTAAAAAAACTAATGTGTTTTTTTTTTATTAAAAAAGCTAATATATAGTTTACAGCTGATATTATTGTGATGAAATAATTATTCAAGTTTTGTTAATTCAGAAATGTTTCTCTCTCACTCTCTCACTCTATCCCCCTGTCCCTCTCTCTCCCTTTTTTTTTTATCTACCTATATATGAACCCATTAACATAAAAACTACTGGAAAGTAATAAAACGTATTTATTTAGATTTTTACTTTATAAATAAGACAGATTTTTGGGGTAGATTAACAACCTATTCTAGCCAGGATAGGGCTGATGCCTTTTCTTTTTTTATAAAAAAAAAGGCACCACATCTAGTGGTTATCGAACCAACGAAGTAATAAAAATAATTATAATAATAAAATGAATTAACCTTGGAACGTTTTTAGCGGGTTTCACGAAGACATGATGATTGGACATAACAGTCCGTCCGAAGCAATGAAAACCACTTCCATCGTAAACATGATGGCCAAATATAAAATTCCGAGCACGCCTCCAAGCGAATAGTAAGAAATGACTTTGCTAACAATTTTCAAAAGCATAAATCATTTTAAATTGCATCTTCGTTTTATTTTTAAGCCTCTAACTAAGTCCAATTAACTGTTCTGCTCATAAGTAGTAAAATTGAAAATGACTACAACTAATAAAGCATAGAATAACCGCACGTAGAGCAGTTAAACCATAACGCAGTGTTAAAGTAATCAGTAATAGCTGTCAGTCAGTACGTGATTATGAAAGATTTTAACGTTCTTAGCATTTTAGTACCAATTATTCGTACTATAACGCAGTTATGCTCATTAAAATATTAGCAACATTAATTGAATAAATTTAAAATAAAATCTGAATTTTCAATGCATTCTGGTGTACATTAATAAGTACACCGACATAAAATCAGACAGTCATTGCTTAGTCTAACTCTAATAAGGAGATATTTCCTTTAAAAATCATAAATCTTGAATGATATAAATGTTAAGGGCGTAACTGTTTGTTATGAATTCGAAAGTACAGGAAAAGTTAATTTCTTGTGGAGTTATAAGAAGTTAAAGCGTCCGAGTGCAGTTCTGACCGAACGTGGTTTTCCTCTTGAGCCAGAAAGATTCCTATTTTTCAATCATAAGAATTAAATTTTAAAATTAACTCTGAAAAGTTTGGGGGTGTGCCAAGCGATCCAATATCCACAGAATCCAATCCCTCCAATCCAAAATACTCCGCAAAATAGTCAATGCTCCAATCTATGTTTCAAACTTCCCTATCCATAACGACCTAGAAATCCCCTTTGTCCAAACCCTGTCCAAAACCCGATACCTTAACTTCCACTCCCGTTTGCCTGGTCACGACAATCCCCTAATCAACAAGTTATCCTCATCCTCCATTCCCGGTAACCCTCACCGTCGCCTTAAGCGCAAATGGCCTAGAGACCTATTGTAAACTAAGCCTGTAAAATGTAAACATTACAAATGTAAATATTGTACATAGCCAACAAAAACGAATTGTAAATATCCCTGTAAATTCCTAGCTAAAATAGGTTTTGGCCACTGGGCTTTTTTTCTTCCTACTGATACATCATGACTGTATATCAAGAACAAAAGAATTATAAAAAATACGTTATTGCATTGTATAATTTTCAAATAAAGATATATAAAAAAAAAATAAATAAAATTAAAAAAAAAACTCTGAAAAAATAAAAGGCATTAGACCTATTCTGGCTAGAAAAGGGTGGCAACCTATAGATAATTGTTCTAAAATTCTTAGTTAATAATAATAGACGATAAAATTTAAATAAATTAAATTACCTCTGTAAACATAATGTTTTGTGGAATGGCAGAAGAGATGGCTTACATAATTTAATGATGTTTTTAGCTCTATTCCAACACTAAAATTTATTTTGGCTTCAAATGTACTTTCAAAAATATTTTCAGTAGATTAAATAGTGGTCGAACTTTCCTTCTAGTAGTGCTGATAACAACAAAAAAATTAACAATTTTGAAAGATATTTTAAAATTTGTTTCCGGCTTTATTCTGCGCTTTTTCATCGTTACGGGCATCTTATAAGATCAGGAAAAAAAATGAGGAGGGATAAAAAGTGGTAGTACTGACCACACTATCTCCCTAGTGTGCCGTATAATCAAGAATCAGATACCTCTACAGTATCTGCCCATCTGGGCCTTGTGGCCTGCTAAGTGACTGATCAATATATCTATCATACTCTCATAATTAGCACAACACAGGCTATTTTCAAGGGATTTTTAGAGAAATTTAGTTACATGTAATTTTCATATTATATGTTTATATATGTTTAAAATTCCTTAGTAGTCTTCCTTCAGCATATTTCATGAAATATTGAATAATAAAAAATAATAAGCAAATGTATTATGATAAACATAGAACAACAAATTAAAAAGAGCATTTAATCTTTCTAATTAAGTTTATTTTCTGTACATAAAGTGAACTCTTTGTAAATGGTTGAAGCTTAAATACATATTTTATCGATCTATCTATCTAAAATTAATTTTTTTTTCTAGCATTCATTCTTTTGTGATAACGAAATTGTATTTTTAAAGATGTATTATACCTGAAATATATCTCAATATTTCTGCACAAGTAAAGATATAAATGCCCTCTTTCGATTCTCACAGCGCCGTACTAACCTTCATTTTCCTAGTTCTGCGCAAGTAGCTATGAAAAAAAAAATAGTAGCGCGCAGCTAAGATCAGCGTTCCACGAGCACCGTTAACTTCGTTCCGACGATGAAGTTGAAGAAACATCTAAGACTAATTCTTCGTTCCTCCACGGGAACTTGATCCTTTTTTTTTTTTTTTTTTTTTTTTCGAGGGAAATAATTAATTAATTGTATTTCCATCTCCCTTCATAAAGACTCCAGCCTGAATGGTAGGAGATTGCCACATCTTTATCATTTTTCAGTCATAAAAGGCTGCTATAAATCAGAAAGCGGGCGTTGAAAGAAGCCTCCACCTGTAAGAATGAGAAAAAATAAGATCAAAAGAGAAGCTACAAAAGTCTCACTAATTAAGAGAGCAATAAAGAAATAATCAACTCAGCAAAATAAATAGAAAGTTAAACACGAAGAATAAGACGCTAATCCGTGAAATCAGGAGGAGCAAGTCGAATCTACTTTTTGTCGCCTATAAACTCCAAAGGAAATGCATTATTTATAATAAAAAGGAAACCATGTCATAGTAAAAACTTCCTTTCATCTTTTCATAAGTTTATTCCCAAGTCGTAAAACAGTAATTTATTATTTAGAATGTGTTATATTACCCAGAGAGACTGAAAAAACAATTCACTTTATTTCTGGAAGATTGACTTGAAAAGAACTTAATTTTGTTCCTGTATAATTTAAATGGTAATTATGATATTAGGTGTGACCTGAGTATTATATCTTAACTTTGGATTTGTTATATTTTAAAATAAACCACTTATAATCACTAAAGGAACTGCTTTTAACAGCCAGCTTGATTTTTGCAGCTCAAACGTATTGCTGGTAGCTATATTTTGATAAATATAAAGGCATTTTTAATAGAGAATTGAAAATAATTTAAAAGATAAGTTTTTTCTATCTAACTCCCCAAATCAATGTTATTCAACACAGCCTTATGCTATTATGTTATGTTATTTAACCTTTCAGCAGGCGCGTTTTCTGGCTGTCAAAACACGTGGATGCCCTGGTGGTCTGACAAGTCATATTTTTATAGATTTAAGGGACTATTGTTCATGTGAAGCCTAAATATTAGTGATTTTACGCTTTATTACATTTCCTGCACACACATTCGCTAATAGAGACATGCAATTCACACTTTCGTTGTTACACAAACACTACTCACGTCGGTATTTAGCGTAGTTATTGAAACTAAAAAATGTTTGCATTTTTGATATTATTATTATTCATTTTAAAAAAACATAAGTCGGATGATAAAAAAGAAATATTTCTTGTTGTACACATACATTTGATTAGATTTGCCTTATTTCGTTTTAGCACTTTCCTCCGAAGGAAAGTAGCTATTGAGGTTGGACTCATGACGGAATTTTTGAAAAATTTCTTCAAATCTTTATCGATCCTACCCCTAGTAGACACCGAAAATGACCCCCGTTAAAATTTATATATATCTATCTATATATATATATATATATATATATATAGATAGATATATATATATATATATATGCATATATATATATATATATATATATATATATATATATATATATATATATATGTGTGTGTCTGTTAACACGATAGCGGCCAGAGTTTTTGTTTTTTTCGTCACGAAACTTGGTATATAGCATTCAATTTAGCAAACGATTGAACGAGTTCGTTAACCACCAAAGTCGGTCCACCGGAAGGGGGGGTTTACCCCGAACCCAAAACACTAATTTGACTATGTCAGCCGTAATATTTGTTATATTTCAACGAAACTTGGTATTCGTAGTGGTAATATAGAGAGAAAAGTGAGATATAAAAATGAACTAAATCGGTTCATTAGAAGGGGGGGTTTACTCCGGACCCACAATACCAATTCGCCACTACCAGCCGTGATTTTTGGTATATTTCGACGAAACTCGGTATTCGTAGTGCTAATCCACAGGTAAATATGTGTTGTAAAAATAAACGAAATCGGTTCATTAGGAGGGGGGGTTTACTCCGGACCCACAATACCAATTCGCCACTACCAGCCGTGATTTTTGGTATATTTCGACGAAACTCGGTATTCGTAGTGGTAATCTACAGGTAAATATGTGTTGTAAAAAGAAACTAAATCGGTTCATTAGAAGGGGGGGTTTACTCCGGACCCAAATTCCTAATATACTCATACCGGTCGTAATTTCTGCTGTATTGTAACGAAACGCTGTATACGTCGTGGGTAACTCATGAGAAAGAAGTGTTGTAAAAATGAGCTGAATCGGTCAATCGGAAAGCGGGGGTTTAATTTGTAATATATTTGAATAGAAAAGCCGGCAGACGTAGGTTCACAAAGCCGCCGCAAGGAGCGCTTTCTACCACTAGAGTGACTGTATCCTGTTCCTGCGTTAGATCAAAATACGATAATATGAGGATTTTTGTATTTATTACGTAGTGTAGTAGGTACCATGTGTAAACATAACTCTGGAAGCAAATTAATAATTGATCAGTTACTCATTACAAATTTAAAAGAGAAGTATTCATGTTTTTATTTTATTTATGTAGGATATGTTAAGCAAATTGTTCTGGAAAGCAGTCTACACTACCCAAATTCTGAGGAAAGTGCTTAGTTATGCAGCTCCTGCGTGACGGACTTTGTTTATTTTGTTTATCAGATATTAAAACATTCTTACTGTGAAATATACCGTTAGTATATTAACATATGCTGGCTGAATTTCTTACATAGAAGTTCTAAAACACACACACACACACACACATATATATATATATATATATATATATATATAACAAATTACATAATTAATTAATATTTTCTGATATTAAGATGCAGCATTGCAACGCAATCAGACATTAATGATGCAAATGGAAAGTTATTAGAAAGTGCCTAATAGTTATGATTAAAAAGCCTATCTCGGGGGGAAGTCCATAATTATACAGGGACTTAGTGCCAAGTTTCATGGTTTAAAACTATACTTTGCAGGATGACTATTTCTTCCTGTTAATACACGTTTCACCAATTACATCGAAAACCAGGGAAGTCAATATCCTGGTTGGTTTACCTCCTCACTCCGAGATATTTGCAGAAATCGGTAAATGTGAAGACGAGGGTTCTAGGCACCGATTGTTTTGAAATTTTGCAGTATATCGTATTTTGATGCACTAAACACGAATCCGTTCAAAAAAGAGCTCGCTCTCAACTAGGAAAGAAGATATGAAGCACTAAAGTTCACTGTTGTAGAGGTTAAAATCGGCGTAAACAGCGTATTTGTAAACATGCGCATGCGCAGACATGTAACATTGTGAAACAAAGAACTCTCATTTGAAATGTTGATAAACTATTTATAACCTCCATAAAATCGGAATTCTATCCATAACAGCGAGTTGGATTGACTAGAGTTTTGATATCTTCTTGAGCGAGCGGAAACGCATAGCACGTCTGCCCAAAAGTCGTCCTAGAAATTCTTTTTAATATGCATGTTTATGCCAACTTTCATAACCTCCATAACAGTGAACTTTAGTGCTTAATAACTTCTTTCCTAGTTGAGAACGTGTTTTTTTTTTTTTTAACGGATTCGTGTTTAGTGCATCAAAGTACGATATACTGCAAAATTTCATAATAATCGGTGCCTAGAACACTCGTATTCACATTAACCCAAAAATCAATATTTCTATAACGGTAAATATGCTTTATAAAAGGTCTATAAAAAAAAAAAACATACTAATATTTTTTAAATTTTTGATTGAATTATATTACGTTAGTAAATTAATTAATGGTTATAAAAAACAATGAACATTTGGAAATTTTGGCAAAAATAAATGGCATTGTTTATATAAAATGTGGTTCTATTAAGGGAGAAATACTACCTTGTGTGGTAAAAATCAAAACAAAAATTCTCGGATTCATGGACAAAAAAATCATTATTTTCCAATTTTTTACGTCATACGTCTTACATGGGATGTTAAAATAACGAAAAAAAAAGAGTTTTAATTCTTAGAAAACATACTGACGGCGCTCTATGACGAACGGAAATCCTCATTTTTAACAGGCGATTGTCTGCAGGTGGCAAGTTTTAATCTATAACAAAAAACTGAAATTATCTTAAAAGAAGAAATTGTATTTTCTTTGTTTAAAAAAAAGTAACAATTATTTATTTTCTATTAAAAAGTACGTCGAAAATTGGTCATAGAATCTTAATAATCCAATGTATTGAAAAATCCCTTCGCTCTTTACTAGCAAATATCATTAAGATTCTAGAATTAAAATTTGAACTTGATCGGTTGAAAATTAAAATCTCTAGCTTATTGCCTGATTTTAAAAACATAGTTTTGAGAAAATTGACTTTTAATTTAAATTTTCTTTTTCATAATTTCTTGTAATAAATATTTTTAAAAATGGATTTTAATATTGAAATGTACCGAGACTTTTATTTAAAAACTGTTCCGGCACATAAGCACTGTTGAATATGATTATTACTTAAGGAAGCATTTTAGCCGATAATAAGGAAAATGGTGAAATAATAATTTGTAAGGTACCTAATATTACCTCTTAAGATACTACAAGGATATTTTGAGTATATTTTTCTAATTTATACACCAACAAGGAAAAAAGAATCTTTTTAAGAATAATGTACAAGAATGGAAGGAAAACTTTGTAGAGCCGAGGATGGCTGAACTCTGCTATTGTATAGAATTCCCATGATGCAACGAGAGTTTTGTTTAAAATTTCAATGTGGCATTGCATAATTTTCTCCTCAGAGCCATACAAGTACGCCAAGAATGCTTACTTTCTACAAATATTTCCATATTCTCCATAAAGCTATGAAAATATTTACATTAAGGTTGGATTAGGATTTCTGTACCCTCGGCTACTCAAGGTTTTGGGCCTGTGCTGTAAAAGTAAACCCCTCTGATGGACAAGCTGCAATTTTTTTGATATTATTAGATTAATATGTTTAGAGTCCATAGTATAGACTTTATGTTTATTTCTGCGTTAGTAGATAACAAGATAGAAAGAGAGGAAAACCACATGAATGTTAAAGGATATTATTACATAGTTTATTCCAAGCCTCCAAAAAAAAACTCTCTCTCTCTCTCTCTCTCTCTCTCTCTCTCTCTCTCTCTATATATATATATATATATATATATATATATATATATATAAAAGGGGGAGGAGGTTAAGCTCAAAATTCGAGCGCACTAAAATTCTTATCATCTCGTGCTTTCGTTCGTGGGTTGGATTTGGCGTCCCAGTCCATCCCTTGGGCCATCCAGCCTTTAATTGGTTTAAATATATGTACCTGCCAAGGGAAATATCAGGCGGCCAGAGCATATTACTGACCTTACTATCTTCCTAGTGTGCCGCATGGTCAGTTACCTCTTCAGTATCTGCCAATCTGGGCCTATAAAACACATTTATACAAAGAAATAGAAAGGTCTTTAGAATATCGGTCATAAAAGTTGCACATTTTTTTATTTTTTTTTTTAATTTGCTAGAGTATTTTCGATGTATTTATTAATTTATAGGGTTGTGCTACTTAGGGGAAAAATTCTTTATATTTTGTGTTGTAATTAAAAAAAACTATTTAATTGAAAAGAGCTTAGTTTATGATTTCCTGAACTCATCCCAGAACCAGGAGGTGTTAATCCATAAGAGTTATCACCCACAAAATAGTGATATTATCTACAGTATATGTACAATACACATATGGTAGGAATTAGTGAGAACTACAGGAAGTGTGTATTGTTATACCGTTTTCCTTTCTCAATGCCTCCTGGCCGCGTGCTAATGGTGCCGTGCTAAAGAGAGTGTTTATAGGCAATTGTGGGGGGGGGGGGGGGAGCTACAATCATTTTCTACGAATATAATTATGCTTTAGTATTGCTATATACAGTCGATTATAATCGTCATTAATGGTGGAAATCGTCCTTGTAAGCCTTCTAAGATGAATAAATTTCCTTCTGGAAGATAGGCTAGGTGTTACAACTTATTCGTTAATTCACGCATCCGGGTGCACGTGATAATGGACCGCGCACGTGGTTTAGATAAAGTATGTAAAAAAAAGTAAAGCGAAACAAATCATACAAATGTTGTAATTTGTTCGTCTCTGGATATTTCTTCTGTACTGCTGATTCCAAATCAAAGAAATAAATACAAAAAAAAAAGAGATTGATTGACGTTGTACACATAAATGGTAGTATTATCCACACGATTCTTTATAAATTGTGATTTTAGTTGGGAAATACAATTTAATTTGTACAACGCAAGAGCAATACCTAGTTTTCTACCTTGCAATATATTATAAACAAAGAGTTTCCTGGTTTATTCCGATCCTGTCTTTTCCCACTATTTTCTTTTTTCCATCCCACAATTTTTATTACCTTGAAGCCTTTTTATGCTAAATGTATAAGTTAGAATTTTATGTAGTTTCCTCTAAAGATGCTTTCGATTTTCATATTATAAATAACCACAAAAAAGCCTGAAAATAGAAAACAATTTAATGCCTCAGAATTTAATAAAATAAAAATAGCTTCGTTTTTTTTTTTTTTGTTTTTTTTTTTTTTTTTAGTTGGTGAAATAAAAAATATTTATGAGGGAGCATTGTTCTACATTTCAAAGGGTTTTTTATTCTTGTAAGAGTTCAACAATTTTTTCACTTGCTTAGAGATAAATGTTGCCCAAAATCATCATTAATTATTTATTTATGGTTTTGCAACTCAGGCGATAAAACATTAGGAAATCAATGAAAAATAATCCATGAAAAATATGTGTGTTCCTTGTAAAAAAACATATCTAGCAGATTTATAAGTTTACATGAACATTTAAACAATAGTAATTCGGCTCCTAATTATTAGTTTAAATCATCATTATAGCTTTTCGATTTCTGCTTCCATAGTTAAGCTTAAAATCCCTTGTTAGGTCTGCTTATATCTTCTCGTAATTTTTATTAACCTCAAGATTTTTCCCAACTACTCAAATAATAAAGCAGATTTTAATAACTTTTTTAAAAAAAAACATATTACATAATTTGACATTGGCCTTCGTAAAATCGCAACCGATCTTAGTCGCCATTATTTGCAGGTCATAATTGAATTTATTTATACAACTATTACAAAAAAATATGTTTCTAAAACTAATTTCCACCTTAAATAATACAATTGACTACAACTGCAGACAAATGTTTCCTAGGAAATAATTGTTGCGAATTAAAGTTAGGATCTGAGGTTACACGGCTCCTCCGATTTAAATGGTTTATGCAAGATTGGGATTCAAGTCTTCCTTATGCCCGATAGCCAAATACCTTTTCACGGATGGCTTGGAGTACCCGAACCATGGCTCCTTCAGTATCCTCTTTCATGGGACGTTATATGCAAAGGAGGAAGATACATTATACAAGAATTCAATCTAGCTAATCGTTCAAGGAAACATTCTAAGCATGGAATTAGAATTTAGAAGTAAAGCTGATGCCAATTATTGTTAGAACCAGAAAGTTTAGTATATGAGAATAGTTTTAATAAAAAATCCTGAAGATGTGGTTCAAGGGGTAGAACCAAGTTTGTTGCAGAGTTCTCGTTGATTCAGATAAACCTATTCAAAATTATTATTTGAAATAAACATTATTTCAGATTACCCTTAAAATCCTGAACACCATAGTAAATAAATAGAAGAACTAATAAGTTTGTCACAACAAAGTTGGTTACAAATTTTTAATTTAATAATACAGGTAAGGAAGGAGAGTGTCGAATGGAAAGAGGGATAGAGTTCCAGGAGGAGGCTCGGGAGATGAAGGAACGGTCGAAGAAGGCTGTTTTATGAGTGGGAGGATAGAGATCGGAGGGACGGGAGCGGGTACCACGGGAATGGACAGAGGAATTAAACTGAAGGAGCTTGTAGATATAGGAAGGGGATTTGGAAGCAATGGTTTGGTAAAAGAAGGAACCTAAGAAGTATTGTCGTCGAATTGATGGAAATAGCCACTTCAACTCGGAATACCGGTGTGAAATATCGGGCTTGTCAGGGGGTATCGAGAATACATCTGAGAAAACTGTTCATTAATCGCTTAACACCCAAAATAGATTCTTTTCCACAAGGAGGTTTTTTTTATTCTTTCGCAGGATCTTATGTTCATCCTATTTACCTATATAAATACATATATAATTTCATAGAATGAAAACACTCATTTATTGCACTCAACTGCGTACCCCGAATCGCTTAACGTCGTAATACTCAATAATACTGTAGCAGTCAGGGCATTTAATCCATTCTTTCATATGAGTTAAAAAAATTGAGTCCATTGCATATTTATCATATTTCTTGTGATAATATTTTGTTGGATTCCCAATTACCTACCGAAATGTTGTTTTACTTTTTTTTCTTATTCTTCGGTAAAAAAAGGCTTGTTTTCTGAAAGTAACTACTAATTCTTCCAAGTCCAATATTTCATCGTAACGATGAGAAAACTCACCGAGGCCAGAAATTTCAGTAATGACTCGTCGTCATTGTCGGTACTTGAGCTGCAGCTACTACAATAACTGTTTGAACTACTAACTACTACTATTGAATAAATATTCATTAGCAGCAATAAGGATAGTCACCTCTATAACTAGCCGAAATATGTCGAAACGACTAGCTTTAAGAGCTGACCGAGGTCTGCCGATCTGTGCCAAGGCTGGTGGCAGCTTTCGTATGCAGTCGTTGCTCTTTAGCAAATACCTTATTCCTTATTTATACATTCATATATATATATATATATATATATATATATATATATATATATATATATAAAGTCCCGATAATCCGAAAATCAGCCGAATACGAACAGGGCTAAGGAAAAATTTTTTTTTTTTTAAATTTCTGAACTGGGAAATGCAAAGAAAATAAGTTTTGTAAGACATTTTTAAATTTTTCTGTAACCAAAAATCCAAAATACAACCTTACTTCAAATTGAAACTATTTCGAATTTACTCACATAAGTAGAAACATTTTGCGTACAGCATTTACACAAAAAGTATGAAGCAACCAATATCTGAGATAGCCAGTGATCTTGTGAACGAACTAAAACGGGCTTCGGGAGATAAAGCCATTCATAAAACAATGGAACTCCAGCTATAGAAGCTGCCGGAGAGGAGACGTAGTCCTTACAAGACTTAGAATAGGACATACTCTACTAACTCACTCTTACTTGACTACAAAACAAGACATACCACTATGTACAGAATGCAATAAGACATTAACTGTAAAACACTTACTGACAGACTGCAGGAATGGTGAAAACATCAACATACCACGTGATATGTACGAACTTTTGACAGATTTTAGCCCACACAAATCCATCATTTTAGACTTTTTAAAACAGGTAAACATGTATGAAGGAATTTAGCAAAAACGAAAAATTTTAAATATGTTAAAATTAATTTTATAATTAAATTTTATTTGTACAAAATATAGCGAAAAGATCGCATATTTAGTTTATTAAAAATAATTTATTACTTACCTGCTTTTTATTTTACAGTTGACCTTTATGTTTGGTATTTTTAGTATTTTATTTTTCTCTTTTTGCCTTTTTTTTTTGTCTTATATAGCATTAATGTTGATAGATTCCGTTATTTCATTTTTTATTTAAATGTTTTATATTTGATTTTCTAGATCATTTATTTTGTTTGCACTCTACGTGTTTATAGAGCTAATCGCCTAGTTGCTAGCTCTAAATCCTCATAATTAATTATATTATTAATAACTAAAACGGCTGGAAGAAGCAATGTTTCGCCAATCTCTTCGCATGTAACTACCGTCGTATAGATTTTATCTCCGAATCCTGTCACACTCCAGTGCAGTTAAAGTTTGAGTGTGAAATTTCTTGCCATATAAGTCAAGTGATATTAAATCTACTGCTCCGCCGTGGAAAACCTCATCTGAAGAACCGCAAATTATTCATTATTGTATCAGTATGTCTGTAATTGGTGCTTGAAATCACTTATCAATCCCTGATAACCTCTGATTGAATCTACGAACATGCATAAGCATATCTGAACAGGATTGAAAACTGACCAATGCATCCAGTCGGTGGTAGAAACTTGGTCTGAAAATATATACAAACCTCCATGGAAAGGAAGAGTCAATCATGCAAGGGGCAGTTTAAAAATAACAATAAAATAAAAAGATTGTAGAATAAGAGCAGACTGAATTGGTCCTTGGACTAAGGGCGTGGTCACAAGGCCGTTTTCGTTCAGCTCAGCTCCTGTTTCCAATTACATAAGTATAAAAAATGGCTTGTAGTACTTTTCAATTTCTATATTTCATCAGAAGTGTTTGCCGAGAATTTTTAGTTATTTGTCAAAAATTTATAGACACATATTTACCGAAGCTTTGGTCCTTTTTATGATGTAAACCATGAATAAAATAGATACTTACTGTGTGTCGTTATTCGGGGAAAAAGCGAATTATGGGAATCACAGAAAAACTAGTCAGGAAATTCATTCACTTAACTTGTGCAGTGTTCTTTTTACGGAGGAGGATAAACCACACAGAATTTACAATATTGTGAGGTATTTATTTCTACAAGGAAAAATTATTTTAATGAGATGAAGATAGTTAGCCGTTGATGTTATCAGAAGGAACGGTAGGGATTCCGCTAAGAGAAAAAAAAAACGTCAGATTTTTAGAGAAATCTATATTCGGAACGTTTCGGCTACTCTTTGGAAGCCTTTGTCGGCTAAAAAGCAATCAAAAATGTAGGTTTACAAAAACAAAATAATTAAATCAATAAAGAAAAAAACAATACCTATTTTACGTCGACAGATGACATGGCTTTTTTTAAAAAGCGCTTAAAAAGTGACTTTTCTACAATATTTAATTAAAGTAGGTATTAAATTGTTTACAAAATATTGACGTTATATTATGCATGCTAAACTTTTGCAATGACGCTACTCTTGTGACTCGGAGCTTTTAATATATTTGTGTCATATAGGTGGTCACAATTTGCTTCATAATGTTTTGTGTTTTTTTTAATATTCATCTAAAAATAATTAACTCCCATCAGTGTAGGGCACAAATCAACTAAATGATTGACAAATCGATTACATTTTAATTATTACTAATCAATCATAGGATAAAATAAGTTAATCACAACTCGCGTTAATCATTAGTCACATTTGAAAAAATCAATCAGTACTCGTCAATCATTGATATTCTGTACTAATGATTGACATGACTAACTTTGTAAATACTTTTAGTATTAGGCTAATACCAACTTTTTTACACATACTATCAATACATTGGGCTTTGGAATTCCTTAACGTACCAGTTAATCATCTATCATTAATCATGGCCTTTTTTAAGTCTTTAATCATTAATCTGAGTAAGGTTAGTCAGTAATCATCACTCATTAGTCAAAGTATGTTTTAATCATTAATCATCAATCATAGGCTAGAAAGAAATTAGTTGTCATTCATTAGTCATGGAGAAATAGGATTGATCAATCATCAATCGTTAGTCACATCCCGATTACTCATTCAATCATTAGTCATTAGTCATGAAATTAATCACAGTTTGACCTACTATGATTGCCATTTATAAGATATACAGGTGTGTTTTTTTTTTTTTATGGAATGGCATCTATCACCAGCGGTTATTCTCCTCTTGGGCGATATTTCTCACGATTTCCTCACCTTCGTCAGGATATTTGTTTTCATCCTTGGTGCTCAAGAAAATCTTCAGGACAGAATAAGTTTACCTACCCAAAATGAGACTTGGAGCAGTGCATCTCGTGAAAGCGTCCTTTCTCGTAGAAAGTGACCGATCGCGATGCTTGAAGCTATAAAGCCGATTCCTTGTAAAGCGACTGATCCCCATGCGTCACATGCCGGAATGAGGGGTTAGCGAATTCTGCCGTTCCTGGAGGACATTGTGGACGGAAGACTAGGAAAGCGTGTAGTGGGGATGGCGTCCTTCGCCGTCAAACCCGCTAAGTAACGGCCGTCAGATTGCATCCGTTGCATTTTGTCACTAGTGTACTACCAACTATTGCACAATCCCTAGTGAGAGGTGAAGGTATTTCTCGCATCGCCTTGGATCTTTCAATAATTGTGCAATCGGCAGAAGAATAAAATGGACTTTAGAAAAACTTCATCTCGCGATAAACTAACAATTAATTAGAAATAAATGTAATTTTACATAAAAGGAAAAAAACGATAAACTGTCATTATCAACTCATAATTATTTTACACCTTTGTAGAAGAAGAAAGATCCAAGCAGAACTTTAATAACATCAATTACAAATCTTTTAGAATTTCATTTAACAAAATAAACACTAATTTGAGATTTTAACTGACTGATCATACACAGATTCAAGTCGACAATAAATAGGTTTAGCCACATTGCGAACTGGCCCCATGTGACTCCTTCAGGAGGAAGGCCGAAATTTGTTACCGAGATCTGACACTTCAACAATATACTCACATGCCGTACCATGAAAAAGTCCAAATCGCAGGAGCTGTGTCATCTTTGCGCGTTTCCGCGCCAAAATATATATAGCTAATACTAATTGAAAAAATAAGCACCTACTCCATTGTAATGTTGAAGAAAATGTGCCACAACAGAAAACGTACAGTAGCGGAAATGGCGCTCTCGGTATCTTCGACTTCCGTTCGGAAAGCTCTAGTACAAACAACAAATCGTTTCACATTTTACTTCTAGTTTTTTTCTGGCAAATTAATTTTACTGATAAAAGCAATTACAAAAACAAAAAACTTGTGGAAAACGGTTAGAATCAACGAAAGCACATTCGATTTTGTACTTGATAATTAAACCAAATTGAGACAATACAAAAATTATAATTAATAAAGCAAGAACTATTGGACTAAACCAATGGCCTTATAATTTATCTTCGTATAAACTACTTTAGATTGGCAAGAAAGCACAACATATGGTGCTTAACGTTATCATCGAAAGACAAAAATTAATATTAAAAAATCTCTAATGAGTTATAAAATAAAAAAATATTTGACGAAAGTAGTTTTAAATTATGGATAGGTTTTAGTCTCTCTTCCCTAACCTATATCAGATCCCGCGCACAGCCTTTCTCAGATATATCTTTGTGATTCTACAGGTTGTTTCCTCAATCCTCCGGAGAAATTTAAATAGTGAATTAATGAAATTGTCGTCCGCGCTCGGTGTGAAGGTAATCGCCAAAAATTGAACAAATAACATCGTTTCACGGATTTAATCTTCTATAAAATGCCAGTTATTGGAATTATTATCATAACTGTCAGTGAAAGCTTCAAAGGAAGTATCCTAAACCAATTACCGAGTTCAAAAGAAACTATTTTTGCCAACTGCTTCTGAGCGGCCAGCCGTTTCCTCGCAATTATTCCAGACGAAATCCGACCAATAGAAAGAAATCTACTTCCGTTCATGAATAGCCGGCAAAACTTATGTTTAACAACTCATTGTTCTTCTAAATTATATGTTACGGTTGCTGATTGCTTCCAACTGTCGCGGAACACGCCTCTTAAGGGTCAATAAGTGTCTGTTCACGAAACAAACCTTGCAAAACAAGAATATATACAGTAGAACTTGGATAATTCGAACCCCAAGGGACCGAAAAAAAGTTCGAATTATCCAAAATTCGAATTACAAAAGTTTTTGAAAATAAAGGTGTAAAAAATCGAATTTCATATTTTCACATTTTTTAATTAAAAAAGACATACAGGAGGAGTACATACATAAGGAGGAGTACATACAGGAGGAGTACATACAGGAGGAGTACATAAAGGAGGAGTACATACAGGAGGAGTACATACAGGAGGAGTACATACAGGAGGAGTACATACATTAGGAGGAGTACATACAGGAGGAGTGCATGCAGGAGGAGTACATACATTAGGAGGAGTACATACAGGAGGAGTACATACAGGAGGAGTACATACAGGAGGAGTACATACAGGAGGAGTACATACATTAGGAGGAGTACATACATTAGGAGGAGTACATACATTAGGAGGAGTACATACAGGAGGAGTACATACAGGAGGAGAACATACAGGAGGAGTACATACAGGAGGAGTACATACAGGAGGAGTACATACAGGAGGAGTACATACAGGAGGAGTACATACATTAGGAGGAGTACATACAGGAGGATTACATACAGGAGGAGTACATACATTAGGAGGAGTACATACATTAGGAGGAATTCCTTGGCATTTTTAGATTTTTTCTTTATTCCTTTTTCAACTTCTTTAATCGCAGCTATTTTCTCGGACAACGTTAAAGTTTTACAATTTCAAGGCTTCGACATCCTATATCAACAACTCCACTGTTCACCAGAAATTCAAGGCACAAACTATACAGCACATCAAGGCACTGACTGACATAACTGAATAAGAAATGAAGATGGGAGGGATGGTGGAAGGGAATACTAGGATAAAACGACAGGATGTAACTATAACAACCCCTGGAAGATAGGAAGCGCGACCCACCACTTTGCAGAACTCCTAGAGTCCCAGAACTAGACTATGAGACCGCCGCGCTTCTTGTCCAGGAACCCCTACATCCGTATCTTACTATCCGCCTTACCCGAGGGGAGAATATTTTCACAAGATTTATGATCGACCACTTCCCATTGAAGGTAAAGGCTCGTAAAAAATTCGAATTATACAAAATTTTATTCGAATTAACCACGATTTTTTTACATTGTTTATACCCTAAATTCTAGGGACCGAGAGAAATTAACCACGATTTTGAAGTTCGAATTACCCATGTTCCACTGTATCTATTTTTCCACGTTTCAGTAACCCTGACATGTATTTTACTCATTTATGTTAAACGTAAAGTTAAAAATTTACAATAAATGGGATTAAAGATAAAACAAAAATAATAATAAAACTTAAAAAATAATACTAAAAACTAAGGAATTCAATATAAAAGAAATATGGGAGAATAATTGGTTGAATAACGTAGATGAATAAAATTGAATATCCAAACCTAATTAGAGGTTACCCAAGAAGCTTTATTAGAAATCGTTCAAGAACAAATAATTGTATTCATTATATTGCACTGTTTCGAGTTTTTTAAAGAAAATTGCTTGGTAAAACAATAAACAAACACACAACAAGACCAGTTAACGTTCACAACATTGCACATTGGACATTTTTTTCACATATCCTTAACTATTATACACAAAGGACAGTCTGATTACATAATAACAACAAGTGTAAAACATGTAGGGACGGAAAGTACACATCTTTATACAATCCACGACAATAAGACAACTACGACATGAAAACTGTCATATAAAAACTACTATAAACTAGATGTTTAATATTACAACATCTCAAAACCACAAATATGCATAACAAAATATAATGTTCTCATGTATTGCAATAAAAGAAACAATAAACTTAACCATAATATGTTATATGTATGCCTTTGTGTTCCTCATTCTTTTATATATACATAGTTCTGAATTACTTTAAGTGTGTTATACAATTCAATTTGGTATTTTCATCCAAAATATTTAGTTGTATTTGATTTTAATTTGCATTTTGTAGATTTAATGTATTATTACTTATGAAACTAAAATTTGTATAAAACTAAAGATTTATTTTTTATCTTTATCATTCCATTTATAAAATGCTATATTAGTTGTACTTTTATTAAAATTCTAAGAAAAATTATTGGATCATGCCGAAGTTGGGAGGCCACATAAAAAAAGGAATCATGCAATTTTTCAGAAATAGATAATTCATACACAATATAAGATACGACATACCTCCAAAATGAATTTAAAAAAAAAACAAGTAATTTCTTTAGAATAAAAAATAGGCAAAAAAAATAAAAAATTGTAAATAATTGGATAGAATCTGTAAAAAAATTGATAACACATTAATATTTTTTTCAAAGCATTTTATTTAAGTAGATAATAAATAAAAAAAAAGTGTATTATTAATTTTTAAATGATTGTCAAATGTGAACCCAGCACGCTTGAAACATTTATATAATATTTTGTAAATGGTTGTTTCAAAAGGTTCTGGTATAATCAAAAATGAGAATTTCAGTAATTTTAAGGATGATTGAACTTGACAAGATCTAATTATTTACGTTCTCTAATCTAATTGATTCCCTTTTTTTACACGCCCGATGCGGGCCTAATGAGCTGGGAAATTATGAATGGAAGACCCTGTAGTAAATGGAATAGAATTCGTTAGAAAAGAGTTATGAATGAACGGACGGATTACACGATGGCGGCCTGATCTGAACTGATTGAGAAATCTCCTCTATAGTAATTTTGATTAATAGAGCCCCATTATCAACGAACTGATTCTATCAAAGTATCGGTGATTTCATTCACAGTTATAAGGATGTAGTAACATCTTATCAGTTCACTAAATCCTAAACACTGATAAACGTAAAATTTCAAAAAAAGGAAAAAACAATTAAAAACAAGAACTCCATAAATATATAAATACGCCCTTTCAGACTATTTACCCTAATAATTTTGGATTCAAAAGGTTTCGATCAACTGAAAAAAAAAATCTATTGTGTTGAAATATGTTCATAATTGTTAAGTGTGAATAAAATACACAAAAGGGGTCTCCCGTGGTCTAGTGGCTAGCGCGCTGGATTCATAAGCGGGAGATGGTGGGTTCGATCCCCACCGGTGGCAGGAATTTTCTCATCTAAGGGCTCGCTGAGAAAATTCCTGGCTGCACCCTGGAGGCCGGCGCTAATGGCCAAGATTTGTCGATAAAAAATAATACACAAAATGGATAAAGAAACATAAATAATTTGCTGTTTTGTATTTGTAATTAAGTACAAACATTTGAATAAGCTGTTCATTACAAATATTTTTATCTTATTTAAAACTAAAAATATTATTAATGAACGGCTGACTAGAATTATTAAATTATACCTAAATTATTAATTTCTTTCTCTCTTAATATAAAAAAAAACTTAGCGCGTTTCCTTTCTCATTTCTAGTTTCATTTGGAAAGCTTAGAATAGTATTTTCATTTTTCATGAAAAATATAAAATTAAAGTTCAAAGAGAAGATTTTTGGCGTCACAACAGGAAACTGACGACAATACGACAAATTAAAAAGCAGCCTATTCAAAACTAAATTTCAAGCACTTATTACTTAAATTGACATTGTCCCATCGAAAATTATTTTAGGACCTTTTTAGAGAGAGAATTTATAAATCTTTCTAGTGTTCACCTTTCACTTACCACGATTTCCTAACGTTTTCAAGATATTTGAAAAAATATACGAAGTTCCCAAAACTTTCCACGCCCCTTAATATTTTTTTTCTTTCAGAGTTTCCTTAACTCCTAACGCAATCAAAATATAAATATAGTCATTTAGATCAATAAGAAACGTCTGGGACAATTTTTAACTGAATTAATCGTTTCTGAATACCCAAACTAAAGTTATTTAGATCACTTTTGATGACACTGCTATCCTTACTGTCAACCAAAATCCAATTCTTGCTTCTAATTCCCTCCAAGAACACCTGTGACTACTTCAACCATGGCTAAATAAATGGAGAATCAAAGTAAATGCAGAAAAATCTAGCCATGCAACATTCACACTTCGTAAGTCAAGCTGCCCACCAATAACCCTCCAAAAATTATAATCCCGCAGAAATCGCAAGTAAGATACTTAGGACTGATACTAGACAAACGCTTAACTTGGAAGCCACACATAACTCAGAAAAGACAGGAACTAAACAGACGTTTTAGACTTTTATCACGCTTATTGGACAAACGCTCAAAACTATCATTGACTAACAAACGACTTATATACAATACCATACTCCGACCAATATGGACTTATGGACTAGAACTATGGGGTTCCACTAAACCTTCCAATTCCTACAGAATACAAACAATACAATCCAAAATCCTTCGAAAAATATCCAATGCTCCTTACTATGTCTCGAACCTAACCCTCCATAATGACTTCAATATCCCCTTTATCCAATCCCTGGCCAAATCAGTCTATCAGAAGTTTCATTCCAATCTCCCAGGCCATCCAAATCCTTTGATAAATTCTCTATCCTCGTTCCATAATCCACAAAATCCCCATAGAAGGCTGAAGCGGAGGTGGCCTAGAGACAATTTGCTTTATCATCTGCAGTGCACAAAGTGTGTTATATTTTCATTTAAAATTCTTTACAGTTGTTTCATTATTATTTTATATTATCTTTTTATTTATTTTTTCTTTAATGCATTACTTAGTTACAGATATCGGCTTGAAAACATCTCACTAGAGCTCAGTTTTTTTTTTGTACAAAATGAAAGAATTAACGCAATAATAAAGGAACTGAAAAAGTATTCCATACTTATAAGGCAAGTAATGTTATAAATAACAGTACCTCTAGGAGTGACTGCGGGGTCACTAGAAAGCGGGGGCAGGTCTCCGAGCGAGGCCATCAACACAATCTTGTGCTGGATAGCAGCACCGTTCACTTCGGTGGAGAACCCAAATGGGAGCGGATGATAAATGGGTTAACATTTTGGATTCCTCTAAATCATTTTAAGCAGAATCAACCTTCATCATCTTACCAACAAAATATGCGCGCAATCCATCAGATATGACATTCAGCTCATCTAGCGTTAACTTAATATGATTTTAAAGCTGTCAAGCCATTCGCCATAACATATTTCATCGCCTATTATACATAGAAAAACGCACATTTTATTAAACCTTATTATGAAAGAAATGTCTGGCAACCGTTCACACTATAAAAACTTGTGATATGCATAATATAAGATACGGCTAATAATGTGTAAAAGCAGAGACAATTGAGGTTTTTCTACAAAAAAAAACCAAGGGTTTTTTTTGTAGAAATTGACTTAAAAAACTTAGCATATCTCTAGAACAAAAACAGATAGAAACGTACGATTGGCAGCATTTGCCTAATTTTTTTTCTAGTTTCACCCCCTTGATTATTGTTATCTTGTATTACATACATAAATACATTTTGTACTATATTATTAGGACGAATGAATGTTTTATTATACATGAATATTTTATTCAGGGACGTATTAAAAATAACAATCCCTAAGGATCAGCGATGCAGTTTATCAAAATCTTACGTTATGAAAACATAAATAATAAAATTAAAAAAAAAAAAACTTAACTAAGGTCTAAACATATTTCACATAGGAGCGAACGAATGTGGATAGATTAGGGAATCTGACTGCACAGAGAGGATGATTGACGAAGGAGAAACTATGAAACTATTTAAAGTAGGAAAAAAAATTATTAAATACTTCTATATAGAACAAAACAAAAAAAACTACCAGCCAAAATAAAATAATAACAAATAAATGAATATCCCACAAAAAATATATAAAGTCCTACAACAAAACTTACTTGAATAAAACTCAAACAAAAGCATATCTAATAAAGTGTGCTTGTGTATATATTTATACATTACACATTAAATGTATATGTTTATATATATATATATATATATATATATATATATATATATATATGATGATTAGATAGTTAGCCGTCGAGGTGATAAGTAAAGATGGAATGGTTGGGATTCGGTTAAATAAACCTCAAATTGAGTTTGTTTTTGTATTAATTTCTTTTTTTTTTGTCATTTTAACTGACGAAGGCTACCAATGTGTAGCCGAAACGTCCGAAATATAGATTTTTTTAAAACAAAATCATATTAAGGTTTATTTAGCCGGATCCCAACCATTTCATCTTTACCTATATATATATATATATATATATATATATATATATATATATATATATATATATATATAAATTCTTTTTTATCCTAGTAGGCATGGGGTCATTAAAGCAGTCTTCCCTTTTTTTATACTACTTTATTTATTGGGCCCGACATGTTTCGTGCATCTTTTCTTCGCACCTCTTCAGGGGCACTTCTACAACAAAATATCATTTTTTTGAACATCACAGAAACCTTTTTTTATTATATTAAAACTATCAATGTTCCACAAAATGCATTAAAAAATTATCATGATCCCTTAAATATTACCCCTACCCTAAATATTGCAATAATTATAACTAAATTACATATTTTTTATAAAAAGTCTTAAGTCCTACCTTTCAAGGAAGTCCTCTCGTTCCCAAGTACTCCCTCTGGAGTCCGGCTTATTACTAACACTTTTTATAAAAAAATATGTAATTTAGTTATAATTATTGCAATATTTAGGGTAGGGGTAATATATAAGGGATCATGATAATTTTTTAATGCATTTTGTGGAACATTGATAGTTTTAATATAATAAAAAAAGGTTTCTGTGATGTTCAAAAAAATTATATTTTGTTGTAGAAGTGCCCCTGAAGAGGTGCGAAGAAAAGATGCACGAAACATGTCGGGCCCAATAAATAAAGTGGTATAATAAAGGAAGACTGCTTTAATGACCCCATGCCTACTAGGATAAAAAAGAATTTAGATATTTTGGGTCATCTATAAGAATAAATAATATATATATATTTAGAGAGAAGAAGAGAGAGTCATATTTGGAAAAATATAAGAAACAAAAATAATTAAAGTAGATAAGCCAGGGTAGAAATTATTGAAAACTTTATGCTACTTTCTAAATACAATTGTAAAAAGAAATCGACAATTCTATTAACATACTGAAGATACATCTATGAGTCCTTTCACTTACTTCAACTTTCGCCTGCATCAGGATCCTGCAAGTAATTCATGAATTTACGAATTTGCAAACGACGAAGACGATTTGTCTTCCGGGAGGACGAGGCGATCTTCTCCTTCCGGCTACTTGTAGGTAATAGACTAGTACCTGGGAATACCTGGAAGGTTAGCTTTCTACAGTGATCGCTCATCGCAGGACAATTACAAATCTGAGGAGTATTCGTCGAAATGACCAAGGGTTGTTATCAAGGGTTAGACTTTAAAGTCCTTTTCTCAAAACTATCTTCTTCAAATCGGGCGATACTCCGGCGTCTTCAATTTTTTCGCGATAACTTCAATTTTTTTTTATTATTATTATTGATTATTACAACAATATGAGTTAACATATTTTTAGTAATATTGCTGGTTCTGTTATAATGACATTGTGAGGCTTGATGTGGGAATAAGAACAATTACAAAACCCACAATAGTAATGCATTAAAGAAAAAATAAATAATTGAAAAGATAATATAAAATAATAATGAAACAACTGTAAAGAATTTTAAATGAAAATATAACACACTTTGTGCACTGCAGATGTTAAATCAAATTGTCTCTAGGCCACCTCCGCTTCAGCCTTCTATGGGGATTTTGTGGATTTTGGAACGAGGATAGAGAATTTATGAAAGGATTTGGATGAACAGGGAGATTGGAATGGAACTTCTGATAGACTGATTTGGCCAGGGATTGTATAACGGGAATATTGAAGTCATGCAGGGTTAAGTTCGAGACGTAGTAAGGAGCATTGGATATTTTTCGAAGGATTTTGGATTGTATTGTTTGTATTCTGTAGGAATTGGAAGGTTTAGTGGAGCCCCAGAGTTCTAGTCCATAAGTCCATATTGGTCGGAGTACGGTATTGTATATAAGTCGTTTGTTAGTCAATGAAAGTTTCGAGCGTTTGTCCAGTAAGCGTGATAAAAGTCTAAAACGTCTGTTTAGTTCCTGTCTTTTCTGTGTTATGTGTGGCTTCCAAGTTAAGCGTTTGTCTAGTATCAGTATCAAATTTTAACTGCAGCTTCCTAATGATATTTGCTAATAAAGCACCGAAGATTTTTTCGATTCATTGAATTATAACGATTTTCGACGGATTTATTAATAGAAAATGAATAATTGTGCACCATTTTAAAAATAAAAATTAATGTTTCTTAAAAAAATCCTACCTTTTAATAGATTTTACCTTCTTCTTTCGAAATGATTTTAGTTTTTCGTTCTAGATTAAAAATTGCCGCCTGCAGAATATCGCACGCGAAAAAAAGATTATTTCCGTTTGTCAGACACTGTGCCGCCATTTTTTCGAAGAATTGAAACTTATATTTATTGGGTACGTAAACATCCCAAATAAAACGTTTGATATAAAGAATTGAAAAATATTGACTTATTTGTTATTTATAAATTCAAGAAAATGGCTTCTATTTTGATTTGTCAAGGTAGCATTATCTCTTAACACTTAATATACCTAGTACTGGTATAAATGTCAATAAGAAAAAATATATTTGTTACTAATATATATAAAGTAACATTAAGTTCATTAAATGTATTCTCTACTTATAGCTACAAAAGTCATAACATTATTTAGGAAAGCAAATGTTATATGTAGTAGGAATTTTGAATTGAAATTGCACGACAAAATGACTGGTCTGGTAAATCCTGCGAAGAAGAATTGTAAGTAACCGAGATTGAAACATTAAGAAAAACTGAAATATACTTTAGAGTAGAAACGTTGTATTATTGTAAGGAAAACTTCACACATACTCCCGTCCATTGCGCCACATCCATGTGGCTTTGACAATGGCTGATTCCCAGCCCGTGAGAAAGGTTCCGATGGAAAGGGAGATCTCGGCGAAAGTGGTCCTCGCTTTCCTCTCCAGCTGTTAGGGTTGTAAATCAGTGACTGTGACGCCACATTGAGTGATTTAGTGACGAGCCACACCTGTGGCATGGATTGTTGTCAAGTGCCACCTAACTCTTGCAATCTTCTATCTACTTGTCACATACTGGGTTCACTTCCTATCTACTAGGCAGGGATAGGACTCTAAAAGCTCTTTAAATGGTTCGCTCTGAGTGAAGGCGTAGCAAAGGAGTTTTATTTGAGAACGCATCAAGTCCTAAGTTATACGCTTTAATTAATATTACCTTTGAAGGACGACGTTAAGCTTTGCTCGTCAAACATTTTATTGTCACCAAATATTAAAAAAAAAAAAAAAAGCAGTCCCGTAAAATGCCCTGAGGGACAGATACTATAGAGTTATCTGACTCATGACCATACGGCACACTAGGAAGACAGTGTGGTCAGTACTATGCACCGGGCGCCTGATTTTCCCCTTTGCCGGTACCCATTAGTAAATTAATTAAAAGCTGGCTGGACCAAATGACTTTTCGTGTTTCAAAAAAAGCAACAGCATCTAAATCTTAACCGAATTCAAAGCAATTTATTTTTTAAATGAAAGCTAATAAAATTTAGAACAACTTTGTCAGCCCAAATTTTTTTTTTTTGTTTCCCCTAATCATAAAATTGCGTGTAAAAAATTCACTAACATTATTGAACATAAAATAATATGATATTTTTCACCTAACTTAATATCAGCACTGATCTCGATGGCATTAAACATTCAAAACCTGATTAGACTTGGAAAAAAACAGACTGACATCTTCAAAATGTAAATTTATCTTTGTTCAAGAATGATATTAATTAAAATAATATGATATTTTTCATCTAACTTAATATCAGCACTGATCTCGATGGCATTGAACATTCAAAACCTGATTAGACTTGGAAAAAAACAGACTGACATCTTCAAAATGTAAATTTATCTTTGTTCAAGAATGATATTAATTAAAATAATATGATATTTTTCATCTAACTTAATATCAGCACTGATCTCGATGGCATTAAACATTCAAAACCTGATTAGACTTGGAAAAAAACAGACTGACATCTTCAAAATGTAAATTTATCTTTGTTCAAGAATGATGTACAAAGTAAGGTAATAGAATGGTTCTTGTAGTTCATAAGTGCTCAATTAAATAATAAAGTTTGAGCTGGCGTTTATTAAATTCTGTTATGTACATTTTTATCTAATACAAATATTTTTGCATCGATATGTTAAATCTTGCATCAAGTTACAATCCGTCAGTACATATTAAACAGTATTAATTGAGGAGGCCCGATTTCCGTGATTGTTAGGACTTAAACCCTTCCCTATGATTCGACAAAAAAAAAAAATTTCCAATAATGGAATGTGAAAAATTATTAATAATTTTTGAATGTGAAAAATAATTAATTCACAATTAACATTGGTCCTTTTTTTTATTTAGTATACAAGTTAGTTAAAGAACGGGAAGAACATAAACTAAATCAAGAACCATATGCACTGCCGGCCACACCCTAGAACTTCAAGGATATTAACTGGAACATACATTTGAAATGCGAACAGGCAAGGCTACGAGGTTAAGGAGAACGCTGTTCTATTGCCATGTAGGCTTCCTATATCTGATTTCTGAAATATAATTATCCTAAGTTGAACTATTCAGTGATTCTGATTCATAAGATTGTGCAAGGAGAAACTCGACTCATTCATAAAGCCCTACTATTGATTAACATGAAGTTAATCAATAGTACCTTCAAATACTATATTCTAGTATTTAATATAATGAATGAATGAATGAAAGTAAAATTTATTTTATACCTTTACACAAATATTTAACAAAATAATAACTAAACAATTTACATTGGCTTGGACAGTGTCCATCAGCCTGAGTGCATGTAAGCATTAATTAATTAAACATTAAAAATAAATAAAATAAAAACTTATATACTCCTTTTTAACAAAAACTTACAAAAAGAAAAAAAAAGATACTCAAACAGAGAAAATAAAATAAAATAAATAATTTTTTTTTTTAAAAAATGATTAAATAGCGAAAAGAGCACTAATACGTGGAGACAAAATTATAAAACTTTAAATTAATAATTAAACTGACTAATAAGAAATTGCCTGTATTTGACCGCATTATTTAAATATTTATAAAGTGTGTCCCAGTTCCTTCCGTCTAGGATTAACTTAACGTCTTC
Source organism: Gonocerus acuteangulatus (assembly GCA_946811695.1). Classification (NCBI taxonomy): domain Eukaryota; kingdom Metazoa; phylum Arthropoda; class Insecta; order Hemiptera; family Coreidae; genus Gonocerus; species Gonocerus acuteangulatus. Next base: position 13,147,056 of record OX328123.1, on the reverse strand, counting down.
CGGCGTGAGGAGATCCTTGCTGTAATGTAATCTTCTGAACTCCATCGGTACAGGACATCTAGCAATGAGTAATTAATATAATATAGTACACTTCCAATTATGTATTCGTATATTATACAACTACATACTTGGAAATGTATTAAACTTTTAGCGTACTAGTCTCACCCTCGTTCTTGATCAGTCACCCTTCAATAAGAATGGGGTGCCACAATCTTAAACTAACAGTATCATAAGCAGAAATTACTCCCCCCGCCTTTTAACATTCGCCCAAGTAAAACACTATTAACAATACCTTGTTTTATTAAAATACTCATTTTACTGTTGTATGGAAATTAAAAAAAAAAAGTAAAAAAGAGACAAGAACCTGTTCAAAAGAAAAAAAAAACTAACAATTTCGAATTTTAAGCACTTATTACTCCGCTCATGTTCATCGAATATAAGTAGAGAATTTAGTAAGCTTCCGAACGGTCACCTTCCATATAGCACAATTTTCTAACCATTTTCAATTGAACCCAAACGAAAAATATTTCAATTGAACCCAAAGATTCTAAGTCTCGAAAAAGCTATGCGTCATGAGGTTTCTATATCTCATGAGCGGGTTTTCTCCTTATGGAGTGAGGGAGTAAATGCGCTAAAATACAATTGGGTAGCTCAAATTAGGGATATAGTTTATAGCAAAAATTATTAAAACATATGGTTGAACCGAAACCCTGTGGAATTTTACAAAAATATCAACCATATTGTTGATGCTTATAAATCTAATTTAATAAACAGAGATCTTAGAGATAATTGAAATTCTACATCCAGCCTTATTTACACACACATTACAGTTTTAACTAATTCACCACAAAATTACCAGGGTATAAACTTCCCAATCCCAATAATAAAAATACTCGTTTTTCCACATGGTGAATTTCAAAGGTCCACAATCAAGAAATTAAACTAATCTTTGAGGAAAAACAGCTTAATATTTAGTAATATTTATAATCCACTAGCTGTTACCCGGCGTGCCATGCTACACCTACTTTCTACATATAGAAAAGCCTAAGTAAATTAGAAACCAAATAAGTATTATTAAAATCTAATAACACGAATCTGTAACTGTTTCGAAACTGTGACCTCCCAAGTCTGAGTCCTAGACGACTTTGACATAACCTATAACACCCCCCGTATCAAGACATACATGTATGCCAAGTTTGGTAAAAATCGGTCTAACGGTGTGGATTTTTGTAAAAAGAAACAACAACATATAGACAGCAGCTGGTAGACGTTTTTGACCTGGCCTATGATAAACCCCTGATCAAGACCAACCTGTGTGCCCAGTTTGATCAAAATCTGTGAAACGATGTGGGTTTGTATAAAGAACAAACGTACATACAGACAGCTGGTAGACGTTTTTGACTTAGCCTACGACACTCCACAGATTAAGATCCACATGTGTACCGAGTTTAGTCAAAATCGGACGAACGATGTGGATTTGTATAAGGGACAAACATACAGACAGACAGCTGGTAGACGTTTTTGACTTAGCCTACGACTCTCCCCAGATTAAGATCTACATGTGTACCGAGTTTAGTCAAAATCGGATGAACGGTATGGATTTGTATAAGGGACAAACATACAGACAGACAGCTGGTAGAATTTGTCGACCTAGCCTAGGGAATTTCTCGTATCAAGACCTACCATTATTCCAAGTTTGGTCAAAAACGGTCAAACGGTGTGGATTTGTATAAGGAACAAACAAACAGAAAAACAGACAGACACGTGATTTTTATATATATAGATTAACTAGACTTCAGATTTTCTTGGTTTACTTGGCAGAAAAAAAAATGAATATTTAAAACTATTATTATTATTATTTTTGCGACCCAGTGTATATACTGTATCGTTCGTTTTGCTGCCTCTTAATACTTTTTTATGACTCCATTACAAAAGTTGACGAATTAATTTAAGAAAAGAAATATGAAAAAGTAAATAAAATAAAAGTTGGGAAGAGGTACAAAGTGTGGATGTTTTTTGCACTTGGTGAGGCAGACATGATGAACCCTCAAAAGAAGTTTTCAACACGCAAATATCGACACGCCATCTCTCCCACGTAACTTGCTTCAGACGTGCACGATCCAGTCTCTTCCAAGAGTAATACTTCATGCCTAAGCAAGGCATATTAGTTATTATTTCGAAAAGATTTCGTAAAACAAGTCGATGAACGCTTCTAGCAAAGTTCATTTTTAATTAAAGTAAACTTAATTGAACTAAGGGAGATCTGTTACGAAATCACAACACTGATTGTGTAAGTTTTCGAATAAAGGGCATATAAATGCCATATGCGGTATTTTAAGAAAACTATACAAAACATCGACAAACATGATTATTTATATAGAGAACTCACAGACAACAAGCTAATGGAAATTAAGAGCTGAGTTCGTGAACGGCCTTCAAGCAACAGAGGCAAAAGAAGGGAAGAAATTGTTCTTTGTCTTTAAGAATAGGAGTATTCTCGAATTACTCACTCACGCCTTATGATGAAACAAAACACACCTATCTGCCAATATTACAACACAAACTAACTGAATGCAGACTTAGACAAGACTTTGACTTCCCCGATGACTTGAATGACTTACTCAAAGACGAGGGCCAATATACACAAATCTCATAAGAATTTTCGAAACAAATCAGACTACATGACATTTTTTAAATACACTTAAATCCACAATTGAATCCGAATAATAGCTAATAATTTGTACAGAATGATCAGAAATCTTATATGTATTCCACTTTTTTTTGTGTACTGTTCTTTTAATTTTTAACATTGTAAATATAAATTTCTTAAATATTAAACTAGGTGGGGTCTCCCGTAGTCTAGTGGCTAGCACGCTGGATTCATAAGCGGGAGATGGTGGGTTCGATTCCCACCTCCGGCAGGAATTTTCTCATCTCAAGGCTCGCTGGGAAAATTCCTCGCTGCACCCTGGATGTCGGCGCTAATGACGTAGAAGTAGATGCGCCGTAAAAAAAAAAAAAAAAAAAAAAAAAAAAAAAATTAAACTAGGTATATAAAATATTATGCACTATCCTCAATGAATGTCGAATTCTATCATAAGCCATATGCCGTCTCATCTTTGTAAACTTACATTTACCCTATATCTATGTAAACACATGTAAAATGATCTGTTATCTATCTATGTAAAACTTTAATAAATATAAAGCTCTTGTCGCCAAAGGAGGGAAGAGTTTTAATAATAATAAAAAAAATATCTTAAGAAAAAGCAGTTGATGCAAAAGGAATTTCCTGGAACATTTCTGTGATTATATATTTGTCTGTTCGCTCTCTAGCCGGCTCAAAAACGGACCAATTTTAATGAAATTTGGTACAAAATCACTTTGTGTGATTCGAAAGGTCAAGTTTGTTCACCAGCTGAATCCGTTCAACGGAACATGGTATTTTGGGCAAAATTCGTGTAAAACAAATCATAGAATCTACGTTTTTAGCGCGGTTCCTCCCTCCCCCATAGGGAGGAACCCCGCTTATAGGGTTGATACAATGAAACAATCCGGAAGTGCCGACTAGAAAATTTCGCGTTTCAGAACCCCTAGAGACCGAAAATAACGGTGGTTCAAATATGTATATAAATATATATGTATATATTTATTTATATATACATATATATATATATATATATATATATATATATATATATATATATATATTTGTCTGTTCGCTCTCTAGATAGAAGACGAATGGTCCGATTTTGATGAAATTTTGTACAAAAATCCTTCGTCCAATTTGAAAGGTCAAGTTCGTTAACCAGCAAAATCCGCCTACTGGAAGATGGCGTTTGGGGCGAAATTCGCGCAAAAAAAATCGTAACGCTTACGTTTTTGAGTTCATAAGCTTCTAAGTACTCGTTTTATATGATTCCTGGGCTAGGAAAACGAATGAAACCATTTTCAAGGCCATAGCTTTAACCTTTTTGGAGAAAATTGGAAAAATATTTTTTGAATACTATGTTTTTGGTTTGGGTACTTAGAATCATGGGATTCAGTTGAAACATTTTCTGCAGGTTCTACTTTCATCAAAACTAATATGTTGAAATTTTTGTTACGTTTAGAGTAAAGGAAGGGTTAGAATAAAATATTTTATTAACAGACAAAAAAAGTTTTGGTAACTTTGTATAATTTCGTTAGTATCTCGAAAACGGTTGACAATCTTGTGAAGCGGAAGATTACCATTCGGAAGCTTACTAAATGCTTTACAAAAAAGGTTCTGAAGAAAGTTTTAATTAGGTGATGTCAATCGGAGAAAAAAGTGCTTAAAGCTTTAAATTAATTGATTTCGTTTATTCCAATGGTTCTTTTTGTCTGTTTTATTTCTTGTTATTTTTTAATTGCTTATAGCTGGATAATGTATTTGACAATAAAACTGGTTAAGTAAAATAACAAAAACAATTTATTGTTAGAAATATAGATTTCCAAGATTCCAAGACCTTGTCACTAGCGGGTCTGTTTCTAGTGTAGCGGACCCTTCCAGGTAAGATTGTAAATCATGACCTTTCTAGACTTTACTACTCACAGGAATGGCGTTAGTGACCTTAAGGGTTGACACGCCATTATAATAATTAATTGAAAAAAAAGACTGGTGGAACCAAAATAATAACTGCTTCTATTTTAATCTTTCCAAATTAGACTAGGGATATGAACGGAACCGCGCTAAGATGATGCAGTCCTGCGAGACGGACGTTTGTGTTACTAGACTTCCAGGCACTTGTTTTATAAGTAATGGTACTTGGGGGGTCTAAGGCAACATTTTTAAGCGTTATCGAGGAAAATTGCAAGAAAAAACTAGTTTTGTCTTGAGACTTTCGGATATATTCTCAAAACCGGTTGGTAAATTGTAGTAAATTTAGAGCATCTGTTCGACAGCTTATTAAATTTTTTACAAATACGGTCATTATGTGTTATTTGATAGAGCGATCTAATTTGGACCAATCGGTGTTTAAATGGACTAATTTCCGCTTAGGATACTCTCATTTTCCTGTTGTGGCGCTTTGAGATTTCATTTTACATTTTGGCATGTTTTTACATTTTTCGTGAAAGATTAATACACAAAACATTAAGTATTTCAATTCTATGATTTCCAAATGACATTAGGGATAAGAACCGCAAAGCTCTGAGATGACGCAGTTCCTACGAGTCGGGATTCTGTTTAACGTTATATTTCCCAGAATACACTTTTCGCATACAATGTCGAAAATTTAATAAACATTTAATTTAATACATAACTAATTATTTCACTGGATGATTAAGAAAAACTTTTATAAATATTTCTTAAATATTTACCATGAATATAGACTTCGAAATAAAATTAGTGGGAATGGGAATTTTTTCTCGTTAGCGTTCTCAAGGAAGAATTTCCTTTTTTAAAGACCTTTTTTTTTCGGTGTCTGTTTCGTTGACTAAACCTCCTGACAATAGAGCCGGAAGCCGTGAGACTAAAGGGAGACCGGCGATGCGAGAAGCCGACCTGACCGTGACCGGCTCGAGTATCGTGCAAAAACACCCGGTCAGTCTTGAAACGGTAAATCGTCATCTGAAGGTTCTATCTTCTTACTATACTATTAACGGTTTATCCGCTCACAAATATTATGTACTTTCGCTTCAATGGCAACATTTAATATTGTACAATTTCTTTCTGGGTGAGCTTGGCGTAGGTTTAGTGAAAATACTGCTCGTTCAGAACCTCTGAAATGGTATCGGTCCGTTTTTCAATATTTATTGCATTTGAATCGATCCATGCAAAAAGAGCTTCAGTCCATAATCAGTAGTTTTGAGAAATGTATTTTTTGTTGTATTATTGTGCTATTTTTTTTTGTCTGAGTACCTCATAGTGACACAAGTTATATATGAAACATTGGTTATTACTAACAAATGCATTATATTATTAAAATATAATAATAATAGTGCTTGGACTGAAGCTCTTCTTGCATGGAACAGCCTAAGGAGTACCTCCTTGCAAAATATAAGGTCTAATATAATGTAAAACACATTCTAGGATATATTGAGTAACAGTTTATTATCAATGGTACAATATGTAAGAAATATTTGCATGATATAAAGTTCATACAATGAGCAATTTAATGCTTAATCGTCTTGAACTTCTTCATCTATGTTTATCGTTGTTGGCCAACCCAATATTTCACAGTAAAAATTCTTGTGCTCTTCTGAAACGTATGGCATCAACTTCTTAATGTCTTCAATTTTTTTTCTGCTTGATGGGTTCCCTCCTGGGTAGGCAGGATTGGGAGGGAACACTGGAGCCTCAAGACCTTCCCTCCTGGGTAGGCAGGATTGGGAGGGAACACTGGACCCTCAAGACCTTCCCTCCTGGGTAGGCAGGATTGGGAGGGAACACTGGACCCTCAAGACCTTCCCTCCTGGGTAGGCAGGATTGGGAGGGAACACTGGACCCTCAAGACCTTCCCTCCTGGGTAGGCAGGATTGGAAGGGAACACTGGACCCTCAAGACCTTCCCTCCTGGGTAGGCAGGATTGGGAGGGAACACTGGACCCTCAAGACCTTCCCTCCTGGGTAGGCAGGATTGGAAGGGAACACTGGACCCCGAAGACCTTGGCGTAAACGAAAGGAATGTCCTACAATGCAGTTAATGAATTGTATTACATAAATCAAAGAACAAACTGAGTTTACAACAGTTCTTCTTTTGTCAAACAATGAAGTTAGGAGGTGAGACAACGCAACAACGCAAAAATTATCGGCAGAAAACGACAATGGATGGAATAATAAAATTAGGACTGTGTTTCTATGGCAATAATGTATTGGACTAAAGTCCTCTTAACATATAAATGTATAGAGACCGTCAGAGACAACGAATCCAACACTAACTCATATTTGGAAAAAAATGGACTGAAGCTCTTTTTGCATGGATCGATTCATTTATATTAGGAAGCTAAGTAGATCAATATGAATAAAGATATTTCAAGAAATTGGTAGCCAACTGCCATACCACGTTCAATACACCGGTTCACCCGTAGATCACCAAAAGTGAGGAACGTCGGGTGTGGCCAGTATTTGGTTTCGTGGCCAGGGAAAACCACGTTTCGTTGGCATTATTAAATGGTGGATACCTGTTGATAGCCCGTTGCTAATATCCTATCAATCAAACTTTTTAATTGAAGTACATATTAATGTCTTCTTTGAGAGGGAATCGTTCACTATTGGTGATGTGAAGGTAGTTTTAGTCAGTTTTTGGTCTTGGTATTTTAATAAAGCTACATTTTTTATATTAAAAAAAGGGTTTTTTTGCCGACGTTTTGGCATGAAATTCTAGCCTTCATCAGGGCTGCAGAACAAGGAGGACAGAGTTAAAATCAATTTATATTCAGATGTAATGTAAGAAAAACATGGTCGAGGATGAATGATACTTAGGGTAAGTGTGTTTTATAGCTAGAGCTTAAATTAGAAGTAGAATAATACAGATTTAAAACTCAAACTGGTAACTACATTTATCTTACCCATCTATTTCTACGTTATCTACTTAATTTTTAAAGCAGTATTAATCTGTCTTTAATTTAAGCTCTAGCTATAATTCACCTGTCACAAATGTATGAAACACCTGTTTCAAAGTGTACTTTTATTGAGATACCACGACCGTACCCCGACTAAAGCCCTTTTAAAAGTATTACTTTTCTATTTTTCATTATTCCTTATTATTTAATCTGAGATTGGGTTGGGAGTGGCTCAGTTGTCATTGATGGTTGAGCTTTTCACTTACGCCACTTACTATTTACTAATGCAATCGTTTGGTGGTAGAAATATGACTTCAAGAGCTTTTCTGGACACTCCATAATTGTTAAAGGACCAAATCTGGCGTAGATTAGTACTGATTACTCATATCCCTTAAGTAGCTTTAGAGAGGAATCAGATATTTAAAGATGTGGGTGCCCAGTCGCTTCCGGGACTACGTTTTAGGACTAAAGAACCATATTTTATTTTATTTTATAGCGACCATATTTATGATTATGACGACCGGAGATCTCTGAATTCCCGTTATGAAACGTTCCGAAAACAATGCGATGACTCTCTCGTCCGAAAATGGTCATGAGACGGGGGAGTAGCGGCAGATGGCCGACCCACGAGGACGCGGTTGGGCAATCCTCCAAGAATCCTCCTACATCCTGTCCTCTCATCCCGATGGAGCAATGTAAGGGGATCAAGGCAAACAGGGACTACAGAATTCTGGAAAGGTCGTATATCCTTGCATGAGAAGTAGGCATAAATACACACCCTCAATCAGAATATATTATCACATTGTGTTATATTGCTGTTTATTCTAAGTCCTTAAAGGGGCACCTACGCTGGACCCGTTCCGATCCGATCCGATAGCCACCGACTGTCGGAAGAAAAACAAACACATGCATCTCAATGGAGGTGCCTACATTGGTCTCGACCCAACCCGATTCGATTCAATTCTATGGCCACCGATCCTTCTTTCTAGACCGATTTCGGACCGACGAAGCAATATGGCGCCAACCCACATATTGTGTTTTAAAAAGGTCTACAGGTTCTAAATCTTAACCGATTTCAATTCTTTTTTTTTTTTTTTTTTTTAAATCAAAGGAAATAAAATTTAGAACAACTTTGTCAATTCACATCTTTGTTTTTTGTTTCCCTTGTTTATTAAATTGCGTGGAAAGATATTTATAACCATCCAACGTCTATAACCTTCCAATGTTTATAAACTTCCAATGTTTATAACCTTCCTATGCTTATAACCTTCTAGTTACCTAATCGAAGGTTTCTATGCTTATTAGGTGGTATTTCTTAAATTAATCACTCATTTTCACTTCACTACGAGGTCATTACTGACGAGCTGTGACTAAATCGGATCGGATCGAGTTTAGACCAATGTAGGCACTCATGTGGGCCGCTGTCCGCCGTTGTCGATCAAACGAAATCGGATCGGATCGGGAGAAATACGGGTCCAATGTAGGTGCAGCCTGAGACGTCATGACCTCTAACGTTTATGAACAAGCCCGAAAACTAAGCAATTTTAAAGAAAGGCTAGTGTAACAGAATTTCTCTTAAGCAATCATCCATACAGATGAGTATTCTGTCATGGTAGATATGTCTTGTGCATTGTAGATATGCCAGTCCCATTTCAATGAAAACGTCAAAGAAATAATTGAACCTGTTGTCAATAATTTCTCATTTCAACCGTTATTTATTTAATTATAGGCCTAGTGGCCGTAAGCGTTAAGGCGTGAGCACTTAACAGTCCCCATTCCAAGAATCCACACTATCTTGGCACTCCGAGTTAAAGATCTAGAAAAATGTTTGGGTCTTTCTTACTTTACCCACGCCAGTTTCTTTTAAGAATAACGTCATCATAACAGGTGTTGCTAGGATACATAAAGTTTATACATGAAAGAGGTTATAGATTATAAGACACGTTGAAGTTGTGTTTGTTGTGCTGTGTTGAAGTTGTCAAATAATGAATTTGATGAAACTTAGTCGTGTGTTGAAATCGGAAGAAGTAGCGTATAGAGCATTAATTTTTTGTTTGTTTACATTTGTTGATTAAATAATTTATTTAAATTAATTATTAGTTTAAACATCTGTTCTTCATTACTATTAACTTAATGATACGATAAATAACTGTTTTAGTAATAAAAGTAACTGGCGTGGGTAAAGTAAAAAAACCCAAATGTTTATTGATCAGGTGGCGCTAAATGATTACTTGATAGTCTCCATTGACGACTCCACGCTGTACTGATAAAGTCACATCCACAAACGGCTTGGAAGCTAAGTCACATCCAGAGCCTTTTGAGGCCACTAAGACACGCCAAGTAGCGGTACATATACACGCTTCTCATCCTGAATGTAGTCACATACCATGACGTGCAGTCCAGAAACACCTGTTTGCAACCTACATACTCCAAGGTAGCACAACATACATAGGTAGCTGTGTTTGTCTTGTAGTCGCAACAAAAACTTGCTTCCACCTTCCAGCAAAGCAACAAGAAAAAAATGTGTTTACACAGTTAGGCTGGACAAACACCACAAAAGATATGGTCAACCATCTAAAGTTTTTTTTTTTTTTTTATTGATAATTACAACAATATGATTTACACATTTCCAGTAATATTGCTGGTTAATGACTTTGTGAGGCATGATGTGGGAATACCTACAATCACATAACCCGCAAGAATTATACATTTTAAAAGAAAATTAAAACAACTGTAAAAATTTAAAATAAAATATAACATATTTTGTGGACTGCAGATGTTAAAGCAAATTGTCTCTAGGCCACCGCCGCTTCGGTCTTCTATGAGGATTTTGTGAATTTCGAAACGAGGATAGGGAATTTATCAAAGGATTTGGATGGCCAGGGAGATTGGAATGGAACTTCTGATAGACTGATTTGGCCTGGGATTGGATAAAGGGGATATTGAAGTCATTATGCAGGGTTAAGTTCGAGACGTAGTAAGGAGCATTGGATATTTTTCGAAGGATTTTGGATTGTATTGTTTGTATTCTGTAGGAATTGGAAGGTTTAGTGGAGCCCCAGAGTTCTAGTCCATAAGTCCATATTGGTCGGAGTATGGTATTGTATATAAGTCGTTTGTTAGTCAATGAAAGTTTCGAGCGTTTGTCCAGTAAGCGTGATAAAAGTCTAAAACGTCTGTTTAGTTCCTGTCTTTTCTGTGTTATGTGTGGCTTCCAAGTTAAGCGTTTGTCTAGTATCAGTATCAAATTTTAACTGCAGCTTCCTAATGATATTTGCTAATAAAGCACCGAAGATTTTTTCAATTCATTGAATTATAACGATTTTCGACGGATTTGTTAATAGAAAATGAATAATTGTGCACCATTTTAAAAATAAAAATTAATGTTTCTTAAAAAAATCCTACGTTTTAATAGATTTTACCTTCTTCTTTCGAAATGATTTTAGTTTTTCGTTCTAGATTAAAAATTGCCGCCTGCAGAATATCGCATGCGAAAAAAAGAGGATTTCCGGTTGTCAGACACTGTGCCGCCATTTTTTTTCGAAGAATTGAAACTTATTTTTATTGGGTACGTTAACATCCCAAATAAAACGTTTGATATAAAGAATTGAAAAATATTAACTTTTTTTTTTTTTTTTTTTTTTTTTTTTTTTTTTTTTTTTTTTTTTTTTTTTTTTTTTTTTTTTTTTTTTACGGCGCATCTACTTCTAGGTCATTAGCGCCGACATCCAGGGTCCAGCGAGGAATTTTCCCAACGAGCCCTGAGATGAGAAAATTCCTGCCGGAGGTGGGGATCGAACCCACCATCTCCCGCTTATGAATCCAAGGCGCTAACCATTAGACCACGGGAGACCCCCACTTATTTGTTATTTATAAATTCAAGAAAATGGCTTCTATTTTGATTTCACAAGGAACTCCAGCTATAGAAGCTGCCGGAGAGAAGAAGTAGTCCTTACAAGACTTGGAATAGGACATACTCTACTAACTCACTCTCACTTAATGACAAAACAAGACATACCACTATGTACAGAATGCAATAAGACATTTACTGTAAAACACTTACTAACAGACTGCAGGAAACGTGAAAACATCAACATGCCACATGATATGTACGAACTTTTGACAGATGGTAGCCCGCATGCGCAATAGTCTTTAATGACGAAGTGCAATTGAAATTTAGACTCGCCTGTGTTAGCTGACTTGGTCGTAAACGGTCGCTTTTGGGTATAGGTGCTATGCGTTTCCGCTCGCTCAAGAAGATATCAAAACCCCTAGTCAATCCAACTCGCAGAAATGAAAAGAATTCTATGCCCAAAAGTCGTCCAAGGCATTCTTCCCTAACCTTCATAACAGTGAACTTTTTTTTTTTTAATAACTTCTTTCCTAGTTGAGAGCGGGGGTTTTTTTTTTTCAACGGATTCGTGTTTAGTGCATCAAAATACGTTATAGTGCAAACTTTGAAGAAAATCGTAGCTGAGGACGCTCTCCTTCAGATTTACCTTAATTTTTTAGTAATCCCCGGACAAGAGAACTAAAAATAATACGGCATAAAAAAAATTGAATGATTTATACTTGCCTTCTTCAAGAAAATTCCCGTAATAAAGAAATACTTTTTGTATAAAATTCCTTAACATTATCTATGTTGCCCTGGAAACATATGCCTGGAAATACGCTGCCTAATTGCATTGCAATATAGCAATTTACCGCTTCAAGAGGAATTTATATTGAGCTCATATAGTCATTATCTAGAGAAAAACATCCAAGCTCTTAGTAATAGCTGCAATATACTAATAAATATATACGAATATCATGATAATATATATTTTACTTTTTTTTATTACTGCTATCTATGAAATTATAGTCGAATTAAATATTTTATTCCAAGAACTAAGGTTAAAAAATTATTCTACTAAACATTTCTGGTATTATTATTTTCTTTATAATTGGAAGCCATATCGTCAGAACAAATGCAAAGTGGTTTGGTATCTTATAGATGACTCTATATAAATTATATCTTTTTATACAGTTTAATTAGAATTAATGCATATTCGTTAGTTTGGTTTTCTGTAATTGATAATTGTTTTTCTTTAATCTTCGAATTGTGGAGGTTGTCACAACTTACATAAGTCCAACAGCAATCAGTAAAGATTTTTCACTTTCGATACTTTGCGTTTGCATCGACGATGAAGTCATTTTCTAGTAAAAAAAAACATCCAAGCTCCAAAAAATCGCTGTAATTTACTAACAAACATATCCGAATATCATGATAATATATATTACATTTTTCATTACTATTATCTACGAAATAATAGTCGAATTAAATATTTTATTCCAAGAACTTAGATTTTAAAAATTCTGCTAATCATTTGCGGTATTATTATTTTTTTTATAATTCTGTTAACATTGATGCATCTTTTATGATATTTTTAGGGTTCATGCAAACATTACAAATTAAAATCCTGTTCTGTATAAATAATTTTTAACAACATTTTGTGAATAATTTTATTTTGTCCGATTTTTTTTACAATTAAGTTCTTTAATAATTATGTATATTAACCTTATTATTTGTTGTTTTTTTCAGTTAAAATGAAAACTCTACTACACCTGGCCGTCTGGATTCTTCTATCAGCAAATGTAAGTAGAATTTTTTTTTTTTTTCTTGTTTTTCTTTTCTTTTTTTTTTTTTTTTTAATATATATTTAGTATAAAAATCAGGCTAGAAAATAAATAGCCTCTGAATATTGTTTTATGTAATGGCCTTAAGAATTCTGCCAAAAGGACTACTTTTGTAAAACTCGAAAACAATAAATAAAATATTTTAAAAATGGATGGGAATTTGAGTGAGATTACCTATAAACTAAAAGGGCTAGTTTTACAAACTATTGACATTAATGAAAACTCAAGTAAGTAATTACACTCATTAAATTAAATTAGTTCGTTATCATTAAGTTGTGTTTTACGAAAATTCAGAAATTAGAAAACCTAAAAATCTAATATTTCTACCTAAATATTAGAAACAAATCCCAACAAAGCACCTCCTTAGACAAAGTGAAGAATAGAATGTCATATTTTAGTTGTTTTTGTGTGTGTGTGTGTGTGTGTGTGTGTGTGTCGTTTAACGGCGCACCAACAACTGGGCTAGTAACGCCGGGCTATCTACAGGTTGCCACCCTTTTATAATGACAACAGCACGTGGTCGGTCACCCATTGAGATACTGGCCACGCCCGACGTTGCTTAACTTGCGTTGCGATGAACGGGAACCGTTGCAGTCAACGTGGCTATGGCCGTTGACATCGTAATTTAGTGCATTGTATATTAATTAATTTTTAATTAAATAAGTCTTGCAGAAAATTTTTATTCATTTAATTCTAGAAATTTGTGAGATTTTTAAGAAAACTAAAATTTCATTTTGCCTATCCCGTTAATGAAGTCAAATCCTTGTTTTGAACTGAAACCAAATACTTGAAGTATTATGAACAAATCTGGAATCTGAACTGTAATCATTTTTTTTTTTTTTTTTTTTTTTTTTGGTTTAATATACTTTTGGGCTCAAATTTATTATTATTATTTTAGGTTTAAGTTCCATGAAACTTTATTTTCGCATTTTAGTATTCTGCCTGTTATCTGAAGGCACACAATGCCAGTTTAGCCATGTACGAGTATGGTGGTCGACAGTGTACAGGTGCGATGAAAAACACAAATGTTGCCAGAAAAAGTTATTGCACTATTACTATGTGCAGACAAAACGCAATAAAAGGTAAGAAGCATATGCAAGAGGCTGTCGGTGTTGTCTATTCGCTACCTTATGGTTGGGGGGGGGAGCATAAGAAGGTGGTTGGATGCGGGCACCTAGGTGCTCGTAAATCAGTCCTTTATTAGCGGGGTCTTCCTGTAATTGGTGCCAGTTTAAGGTGCTCGGCAAAAACACCCGGGGAAGGTGGGTGGGGTGGTTGGACAAAAAGTGGCAATGGGATTCGTCATGGAGTTACGAGTAACGGATTGGACATTTAGCTGCTTAACAATGTATTAATATTGGTCGAGGAACTTGGAATTATCATTATTCAAAATGTATTTGGAGCTGGAATTTATGATGAAAAAAAATAACCTTAAAAATAAGAAAACTCACGATGAAGTTATATACCACAGACAGCGTAGATAATGTCCCTCAAGCCAATCATTAAGGTATTCAAAATCACTAAACGGCATTTCCTGTAGGTGTTTAATTCATAGGCGGCTCTAGACAAACATTTGGGGGGGGACTGATTTAGTATGCCTGGAAATCATTAAGGAAGTATTTGATAAACTAAGAACATACATTAATTAGAACTTGTTTCTATTAATTTGCCTAAACAATTTATTTTTCTAACTTAATCGAAAAAGATTGTGAATTTTCATTTTGGGGGGCTATAAGTTACATCAAATGTATCAAGAATTTTAGTGGCTTAAGCAATGAGAGTTCTTCATCATGAATTAAATAGTTTTACATTGCCTGCTAATTACAATAATCTACATTTCACAGCTAAAATTTCATTAAAGTAGAATATTTTAATAGCCTATTACTTCCGATTCAAAAATTCAAGCTTAAGCGGACCATCCACGTTCCGAATTGCAGTACCACTTGTGGTCCAACTTCCGAAGTTCGTGAAGGGGCTTGTCGGATTGTTGGAAGAGTAAAAACATTTAGAGGGACGACTCGAAGGTCCGACATCCGACTCGCAACGGAGTTGGAGTATGAGTGGGGGAGTCGGATCAAAGTCGTGCAACTTACATCGGTCAGTGGTAGTCCTTCGGGCATCTTCGATCTGCATTCGATACATTTTTTTGCTCGCGACCGACATACACAGTCTTGAAAACAGATTAGGACTAAAGTTGGATCGCTAGTTGGATAGCAAGTGGGAGCGTGAGTGGAGTCGACTATCCAACTAGTACTCCTACTAAGTCAAACTGCAAATATGAGCGTAAATGCACTGTTTTCAGTGGCGGCTAAAGAGGAGGGCTTAGGGGGACTTAGTCTCCCCAGAATGAAAATTCACAGTCTTTTTCGATTAAGTTAGAAAAATAAATTGTTTAGGCAAATTAATAGTAATAAGTTTTAATTAATGTATGTCCTTAGTTTATCAAATACCATCCTTAATGATTTCCAGGTGCCTGGTTATAAATATTTGATTCTACACCCCCAGGCACTGCGGTAGGCCCATACTAAATTAGCCCACCAAGAAATGTTTGTCTAGAGCCGCCTACGACTGTTTTATATACTTTTTTGAAGGATTTTAATTACAAGTAACAAATAATGCTCATCATTATCAAGCATACTCATTATTGCCATTTTTTTTTCAAAAAAAGGGAACAGTCCAGGCGCATCTGTTAAAAAACATAACTATTATCATCTGAAATAGCCATATTATATATAAAGCGGCTGATAAGCTAATAACTTTAATATTGACCCGCTGATTATGTTGGAAGCGATGACGTGAACTAGAAAGTGAAATCAGGTCAAGCCACCGCCCTGTGAGTAAGGGGGTGCCGCGCCCCCAGTAGACACCCTATTGTTGAGCCAAGGTCTTGCTTCTGTTGAACAGAGGGTGCTAGGAACACATGTCAATGTCATCTTCCTGGATTTCCATGCTATTTTACCTTGTCGGATGATCTCAGTCATATTACGCCGTTAGATTTTGCCAAAGGTACTCTTGAAATCAGATATATCCACCATTTAGACGATTTTCTCAAACACATTTTTGTGCGTTTTTTATTATACTAAATACAGATGAATCGTTCACGATCAAACTTCAAACAAATTTGATAAGGTACGGATTACTACACCTACAAAACTCAATCTTTACAGTTCTCAAATTTGGCTCTCCATAACGACATCCATATTCCAGTCATCCAACCCCTTATTTGGCTCTCCATAACGACATCCATATTCCAGTCATCCTTATCAAAAAAAATTCTATCAAAAATGTCATTCTAAGTTACACAAACGTCCCAATTCTTTAAAAAAGAAAAAACTCCTAATGAAACTGAAACTTTCATCCAAATTGCAATGAAACTGAAACTTTCATCCAAATTGCAATGAAACTGCCTCTACAGTACTGCAACTGCACAGCTTCCCTATTTGCGAGCTTTAAGACACATTGTAATTTAATAAATTACCAGAAATGAATTTTTACATTGTAAATTCTGAATAAAGATATGTACATACATTTAAACAAAATCTCCAGTGATTTCACGTCATAACCTATGAAAACTGTTTCGATATTACGATAACCAGCCAATGGCCATAGCCACGTTGAACGCACCGGTTCCCGTAGATCACCGAAGTTAAGCAACGTCGAGCGTGGTCAGTACCTGAATGGGTGACCGGCCACGTGCTGTTGGTATTAGAAAAGGGTGGTAACCTGTAGATAGCCCGGCGCTAATAGCCAAATAGTTGATGCGCCGTTAAAAACGGTAACCACGCGGGTTAGTCGCCATAGCAACGGAACCCTCGTGTACCATCGTTCGGACCTAGCCGAAGCGTTACAGTTTTAGCGTCACACTGGGCCATAGCTAAGACATATCCATAACAAAAACAAAACAAATTTGGTACGCAACTGTTCCCCCTCTCCTCCGTAGTCCTAAAGAAGCCAAGCCAAGCGAAAAAGTTGGCAGAAATAAAATTACACTTTCACAATCAAAATGTTTGACTGTCTCATCACATTTGTGATCGAATGTTGGATGATGGGGGTTCATTATCACGTTATTAAAGGGAACATATTTGAGCAAGGGCCTTTGCAATAAATGCCTCATCTTTAGCGCTCTGACTTCCCTTGTGAGCCTTTTTTTTTTCTTTTTTTTTTTTTTTTCTTTTTTTTTTTACGGCGCATCTACATCTTGGCCATTAGCGCCGGGCTATCTACAGGTTGCCACCCTTTTCTAATGCCAACAGCACGTGGTCGGTCACCCATTCAGGTACCGACCACGCCCGACGTTGCTTAACTTCGGTGATCTACGGGAACCGGTGCACTCAACGTGGCTATGGCCGTTGGCGTGAGCCTTTTTACCCCTAAAGATAGAATGGATGGTCGAAGCACTATACATAAGGCATTGCCTCAAATAACAGTCGCTCAAATGCACGTTGAGGATCATTCTGAAGAACTTGACAGTAAAACCAGTTTTAAAAATGCTCATGAAAAAGGATAAGATATTATTTCTATGACCAGGAAAATTAAAACTATAAAAAAAAAGAATTATAATAATTGCTATTATCAATCAGATCACCTATCCAGTAGCACGATGAAATTACTATTCTTTATCTTATTTCAACTGTCAAGATTGATATTAACATCAGTTTTAACGTTCTCCACTAAGAACCCGGATGCTGCAGTTGTGAGTAAGAAAGGTCAGAAAGGGTGTGGTTGTATATTTCCGAATCTATGCTCCAGATAAGAAGTTTGTCCTTGGCATTTTCCCAGCTATCGAGAACTGAAGGAATCGGAGGAATAAATTTTTTAAATCTACTAAAGCTGAGAAATATTACAAGGAACAGTTATCCTTTCTCTTTCAATACGTAACAGTTCCTTCATTAATGGTGTCCTTCGAATCTCCAAGCAACTCAATGTCCTTTTTAGAAGATTATAGAAATACTTTAATTTGATAAGATATTTATTTTAATTGGCTGTTACAACAGCAATTTTAAAATAAACAAATTATTTTAAATATAATCGAAAGGTCAGCCATAAAGTATATTATTGGCATATTGGTTCTTCCTAGTCCACCATGTTGTAGAAAAATGACCCCTTGTTTACAAAGAATTGTCAATTTTTCAATTTTGATATTCTCAATTACATATTTTTCTCAGTATATCTGGTGAAAATTGAAAAGTCTAGATCAAAAGTTACTAACATTTGGCCTAAAAGAAGGAAGCCAAAATTCGGGGTGTTCGTATCAAAATGTGAGTCTGAACCTATTTTATTGCGAATTGATTAGGTTTTCGAATGTTTTCCTTACACTTACCATTACTTCGTAACACTTTTCTATATATTTACGAAAAAATATGAAACTTTATGAAAATACTTCCTCTGCTCAAAAAGTAATCTAAATTTTTATAACTTAGTTTGAATTATTTCATGCGTGCAAAACTATTTTCAACTCAATCCATCCTTTTAAAGCACCCATAATCAAAATACTAGTTTTTTACCCAATTTTTTTTTTATAAATTATTAAAGATATCGATGATGAATGTTTATTTATTTATTTTTTGAGCTCTACAAGAGCTTTGTTATATGCTCGCATAGTAAAAATGATAAACAAATATTAATAACGCAATATTGATATTTTTATAATAAAAATAATAATATTACATATTATTATACTGCAAATGATAACAAAAATAATAATAACAATGTAAAAATAAAGGTAAACACATAAATTCAAATGAAATATTGAAAGTTTATATACACATAAGAAATAAATTTAATACAATAAGTGTGTAGTAGTGTACGGGTTTTTTTTTGTTGTTTTTTTTTTCATAAAAATGTCATACATGTCAAGTGTAGCCCCGTGTTTTGAATTCTATAAGTAGGTACGTGTTTAATTGTGTATTGATTCTTTCATGTCAGACGTCTTGGACTGACTTGTTTCGGTATGAGATGGGAATGTGTTAAATGTGTTTGTGCAATCCTTAGTCTTGTAAAAGGTGATGATAACGACATCGAAGAGTATTCCAAAATATTGGCTGCACAGTCTAAATTCCGTGTATTCAAAGCGCGCTTTTAAAGATGATAGCATCAAACTCAGAACTGTCTAGACAGTCATTGGAGACGACTTACCCGCTGTGCTCTGACGGCTCCGTAGTCATTCAAGTTATTATTCCACAATTTGCAATCACTACGAAAAATCGCAGTGGAACATCTTAATTTTTGCAAGTTAAACCAGACACAAGGAATTCAACAGGTGACACAGATGGTTTCCGACATCCTCCATTGTATAAGTTACAGAATAATTGGTTCCTATTAAGTTCGTTGTGTCGTAAGTAACAAGTGTAACGGTCGGAAAGTCTGCTCGTTCAAGCTCGACTTGTTAAAAATACCTTTCGCCTATTATCCTGTTCACCAAGTGTTTCGGGCCTGGGGGTGTTCTGTGGGTGTTCTTCTTGATCACGTTTACCTTTAAGAGGTGAAAATTCATAATGGCACAATCATTATTGTTCGTCCATCATAAGTTTTCGCCTGAATTTCTTCCATTATTCTCTCATAATTTCGAATCATTACACGATTTAGAAATCCTGGCCGTATTATTTGAAGTATAACGCTCTGGGGCGATCAAAGCCTCTGCTAATAATAATTCCCGACCATGAAATACTTACGTGTTCATGTCAGGATAACTATTACTAAATTGTTAGTCTTCTAAGATAGATCATCGTTTGGCGACTCATATTATGATTCCTCCCACCATCAGGCAAGTTTTTAGATCAGGATTACTTTCTCATTAAGATACGTATCACTTTAGGAAAACTTATCTCACTACTATTAAAAGAGAAAGTTTAATAAGTAACGTAGACAATATAATACTCTGAAAAGTCAACATAATCCAAAAAAAGTCATGCATTTCTGCCACAATACGAAGTACTTCCTGCGCAAAGCTACATCACCTCGCCCTATCATGTACGTCGGCTCTGTACATTTACGGCTCGTGTACTTTCAAAATTAAATGTTTTTCACGGAAATTTTCAATGTTTTATTTAATTGTTGTAATTATTCACATATCATTTTTTTTTTACTTTAAAAAAAAATAGGGAAGGCACACCTAGCCCGTTTAACTAGATAAGCTTGCAGTAGTCGTGTTTCCTTAGACAATATTTTACCTGAAAAACTCGATTTACGTATTTTCTATAAATTTCATAGTTGACCACATTTCAGAAGTTATAAATTATCGTCTGCAAGAAAAAATAACCGGTTTTATTGGTAGATTTTTGTACTAACAGTTAAAAATTAAAAAAAAAAATCACTAAGCTCTACGATTTTTTTGCCGAAAACCCCGTGTTCCGAAGAGCGAATTCTAATGGTTACCGAACTTGACCTTTGTCTTATAATTTTTGTATCAAATTTTATCGAGGAGATCATTTTTCGGGCAGATAGAGAGTGAAAAGATGTATAGTATATTCACTTATTTAAAACACTGCTATTTCCTTGATATATGGGACAGAAAACGTGAAATATACTAGTCGGCACTTCCGAACCGTGCCATCGCGTCGACGTCATAAGCGGCTTTCCTACCCCTATGGAGGGAGAGAGGAAACACGCTAAAATATGAATTGTATTTAATTGTAATTGTAAAAAGGAATAACTACATTTTTTTTTACATATCGCACTAGTATTTCTAAAGTGACACAACTCAAAAATCGGTTTTATTCACACCGTCATAGTTATCACTATCAAAGACATGGTAAATATCTCTTTATTAACCATCAAAGCTTCAGAGCTTTTGCACCAGAGGATACTTGTGTCATTCTTCCTTCCTTAATACTAAGCCCCCTGCATAGGCAGGAGTGACACATTTTCAGTTGAGTTTTATTTTGAGTTGTGTCACTTTAGAAATACTATTTTATTTCATTTTATCCAATGCCCGTCGGTGGTGGTTGAGCCATTTGACGCCGAGCCTCCCAGTATCGCTTAGCGAGGTCAGGAAGATGGATGAGTATTTCTTTAGAAATACTAGTGCAAAATATCAGTGTGCTGTTTCATAATTCTGTATATATTCATTTATCCCCTCTCACCCCTGTCGAACTTTAGGTGGCGTAAGAAAATGTTTACAAATCACGTCAAATAATTCGCTAAGAAAAATAAATACAGAAATGGGGAAAATAAATTGTAATTACTGTTGGCTGACTCTGCAATTATTGTTTTGATTGATACAAACTTAATAAGCAAGTTTATCAATGAAAAGGTACTGGTTCATAATCTGAAGACAAAAAACAATCTATGAAACATTATCTGGACTGCCCTCCGGATGAAATAATACGCTCGAGATAACGAAATATCGATCTAGTGCGATTATATCGATCAGTTTGAATGGGTACAGAATCGATATAGAAAGTGAGCTGGAGAAAGGGAGTTATAAAGGAGTTGTTCCCGCCAACCTGGTTTTTCTTGAGATTAAACCATTACAACACCGGACAGACCTGACACTCTCACGAGCCCTTCTATCGGGCACAAGTTCACCTTCAGGTCTCTCTACCTTCAACATCAGCTGTATGCATTTCAATACAAAGCTCTCTTCCTTCAATATCAGCTGTATGCATTTCAATACAAAGCTTGTGTAAAGCGTTTCAAGATAGTGCTTTAGAAATTTACATTATTCATATTTGGAAATGTCAATATTTTCCTCAAAAGTCCTTTGTGCAAAATCTCCATAACTGAGCACTTTCCTCAGAATATGGATAGTGTTTACAGTATTCCTGAATAATTTGCCTAAAAAATATATATAAACATAATATTATTGCTTTTTTTATATTTGCAATGAATAACTGACTCAATGTAGAGGAGAAGCAGAATACAGCGACCATGGCGCTCCTAGTGGTGGAAGTTGCAGCCAATACAATGCCTCCAATGTGGAGGCAATTCAATTTAAACATAACACAGAGTAAACCCAAAATTCTAATAAAATCCACGACCTATAGGTCGTGGAGTTTATTCGGTATACCGAATTTCGTTAAAATACAACGAAAACTACGGCTGGTATGGTCAAATTAGTGTTTTGCGTCCGGGGTAAGTGTTCATGAAAAATATAAGGGGTGGGAATATAAAAACCACAACAATTTACAAAACGCACGGTCATTTTTATTATGTACAAACTAAAAAAAAAGTGTTTGTATCCATTTCAAAAAAAAAAGTTTAGAAAACACATCGACGACTTATGACATTTTTTTGGGCATCCTTACATATTTGCTTCTTCAATCCTATCACCCCCCTTCTCACCTAAAGCCTGTCTTTCATTTAGTATCATTCATATGGCTGACATCAAAAATATAAATGTGAAAAAAAACGATGTGATTCATATGATTGATAACAGTTACAGAATTTGTGGTTTTATACTGAATAACATCACAGGCGATAGGTATTAAAAAAAAATTTTTGCTAAAGAAATAATCGTTTTTTTTTTTTTTTTTTTATTACAGCATTCCAAAATCCATGTAAAACAGTAATAAATCGTATGCGGTATTTTGGTCACAGGCCTGTGTGGACACGCAAAGATTACAGTATAAAAAAAATTTAAATAAAGTTGATGGTGTATGCAGAAAATAATTCTCCATACTGTACGGGTACAGCGTTAGAGAAGCCCTCCCCCCCCCCCCCCCAAAAAAAAGTAATGGAATCACCAAGCTTATTTTTACAAGTCAAAATAATTATTCCTCATCTTAAATTTAATTTACGGGAATCCCGTTGCTTTGAGCCCTACCTCCATATAACGGTGCGAAGTGTATTTGCATTGAGAGACATAGCGGTACTTGAGAACTCTCCTTTAAATCCAACACTTCATTATTTATATAAACCAAATGCCCAATGCTCAGGAGATAAAGCCGACACTCGGAATAGCAAGCACTTTAATTAGATTTAATTAACTCCAGTCCGTTGGAGGCTGCCATCTTGGAAATCTTAACCTTCCAGCTGTTATCTATCATCTATTTCTGAGTTACGGACCTTCATTTCAACACTTTTCTTTTTTTTTTTACATCACTCATCGCTCACTTTACGGTTCATAGACATATTATCGAGCTAGGAAACAATGCAAAAATTCTTAACGAAAGTAAAAGTAATCCTAATCCACATGAATAAATTTTAAAATATTAATATCTACAAAATAATAAATAAAACGGATAAGAAAACACATATTCTGATATATACGCACACATGAAACACATAGAACACCAGCAAACGCGATTGGAAAACTCAACAAAACGGCAAACACTCTTTTCATTTATACCTAACATACATAGTCACGAAAAAATACTTGTAGTGACCTATATATATAGATACATACTCAAACTAAATATAAAAAACATCCTGTTTAGCCTTTGTGACAACAGAACACCACCATATATACAATTGTGATTTACTTTTAGAAAAAATACTTGTAGTGACTTCTATATACATATATATATATATATATATATATATATATATATATATATATATATATATATATATATATACATACTCAAACTAAATATAACTAACATCCTGTTTAGCCTTTGTGACAACAGAACACCACCATATATACAATTGTGATTTACTTTTAGAAAAAATACTTGTAGTGACTTATATATATATATATATATATATATATATATATATATATATATATATATATATATATATATACATACTCAAACTAAATATAACTAACATCCTGTTTAGCCTTTGTGACAACAGAACACCACCATATATACAATTGTGATTTACTTTTAGAAAAAATACTTGTAGTGACTTATATATATATATATATATATATATATATATACATACTCAAACTAAATATAACTAACATCCTGTTTAGCCTTTGTGACAACAGAACACCACCATATATACAATTGTGATTTACTTTTAGAAAAAATAGAAACAATTCAAAACTCTGCAAATAATTGGCCCATTACAGAAAAGTCTCAGAGATATTTTCAAGAGAGCATACTTCACAATAAAGGCAGTTAATATTCCCGTAAAAGATTGAACTTAAAAAAAGAAGTAAGAATGAAATTAATTATTTTTTGAATGTAATATTAAATCATTAATGTAATATATAGGAGACTCGGTGGCCGTGAGTATTAAGGCGTGAGTACTTACCACTCCGTCCAAAGGGTCATGGGTTCGAATCCCACTAGGGGTGGTGGCTTTTCTATAGAAAAAAGAAATGGCATCGGCCCTATCCTGGCTAGAAAAGGGTGGTAACCTATAGATAACCCGTCCTAAAATTCGTAGGACAATCAATAATAAATTGACGTTAAAATTTAATAAATGTAATATATAACAAAAACAAAAATAATATCATAAAATTGTATAAAATACATGTTATATCAATTTTGTATAACTTGTTATTATTATCAGATTGTGACCCTATTTTTTCAATATATTTTTATGTGGCAGAACGTCAACAGATTAACCTTCTGCGACATACAAATATTTTGGAAATAACTTGATTTTCACAAAATCGGCCAAAAATTGTATTTGCACTTTCTGCGAAGTTAAGCAACGTCGGGCGTGGTCAGTACCTGAATGGGTGACCGACCACGTGCTGTTGGCATTAGAAAAGGGTGGCAACCTGTAGATAGCCCGGCGCTAATAGCTAAACAGTTGATGCGCCGTAAAGAAAAAAAAAAGAAGAAAAAAAAAAAGAACTTTCTGAAGGATACTGGATATATATACAGTAGAACTTGAATAATTCGAACCCCCTAGGGGACGATAAAAAAGTTCGAATTATCCAAAATTCGAATTATAAAAGTTTTTGAAAATAAAGGACTAAAAAATCGAACTTCATATTTTCTTGTTTTTTAATTTAAAAAAAATACATAAATTTGATTTAAACAATAACAAACATTTCATAATTGATGATTACGTACATAAGTAATAAATAATATATGATAAAAGTAAAAATAAAAGTCTATTGTTTTGAAAAAAAGTCATTTTCTTGAGCAAGAATTTTTTCTTTATTTTTCAGCTAAGTTGATAAATTGTTCGGAGGAATTCCAAAATCCTTGGCAATTTCAGGTTTTTTCTTTATTCATTTTTCAACTTCATTAACTGCAGCTATTTTCTCTGACAACGTTAAAGTTTTATAAACTTAAAGAAATTCAAGGCACGAACAATAAATCAGATCTAGGCACTAACTGACTTATAACTGAATAAGAAATGAAAATGGGAGGGATGGTGGGAGGGAATTCTAGGATAAAACGACAGGATGGAACTATAACAACCCCTGGAAGAGAGGAAGCGCGACCCACCACTTTGCAGAATTCCTAGAGTACAAGAACTAGACTATGAGACCGCCGCGCTTCTTGTCCCGGAACCCCTACATCCGTATCTTACTATCCTTCTTACCCGAGGGGAGAATATTTTGACAGGATTTAAGATCGACCGCTTCTCAGTCCACTTCCCATTGGAGGTACAGGCTCGTAAACAATTCGAATTATCCAAAATTTTATTCAAATAAACCACGATTTTTTTACATTGTTTATGTCATAAATTCTAGGGGCCGAGAGAAATATTCGAATTAAAGACGATTTCGAATTATCGACGTTCGAATTATCCATGTCCCACTGTATATATGTGTGTGTGCGACAGCGGAAAGAGTTTTCGTTTTTTTGCAAGGAAACTGTATGCATATCATTCTCATAGCAAACGATTGGACGAGTTCCTTAACCTGCAAAATCTCTGTCTAGAAAGGTAGGGAGGTAGGGGGGTAGGGATTACTAAATTGCCTAAACCAGCCGTTATTTGTACTTCCTTGCTACAAAACTCGATAGACAAGTATTCATGAGAACGTAACTCGATTTTCTACTGAAAACCTTCCGGAAATGAACTAACCAGAACATTAAGTTAGACCAACCTACCCTGTATGAGATAAATGCCTTCTAGATCTGAAAACATTTTACGGACATAAATGACATTAACAGAAGCAATACACTCTTCCGGACTGCATTAGTCAAATGCATTGTGAAATCTCATTAAGTAAAGTAAAATGCAATGGGATAGGTTGTTTGCTAGAGAGCACTGCTTTATTTAAACCTATTTCGTATTTATAATTGCATTAATTTCTGATTGGTTACACTTTTATATAATTCAGATGGAAGGAAATACCCGATTATATTCGGCCATAACTATGATAAATAATTGCATTTTACTACAGAAATAGGATTGTTAATAGGAGCTTTATCCTATTTCGATAAAACGGTTTTAAACGCAGTAAATCAAATTTATTTCCATTATCTTGTGTGTTACTTTAAGTATCAGGTCATCCCAAAAGTAATGTCAGTAGGCTGTAGAATGTTTGTTTGTGTTAAAGGGCAAAAAACTACAAGGATACCATTGCTTGAACACTGTAGAATGTGTCGATCCAAGTTTGCTAGCTCTTCGACTGTCACAACAGGATTTTCTTCTACAGTAGCCTGCAGGAGTTGGTCGTCAAGCTCTGTTGGTCCACCTGTACGAGGCTCGTCTTCAAGCTTGCGGGTTGTCGCACGAAATTTTTCAAACTACCGCAGCACTTGTCGCACACACAAGTGACATTTTTGCTATATATTTCTATAAGTTTTCGATAAGTTGAAGCAACATTTTGACCCTTATTCGAATTCCCAAAGCATAATATGGGTGTATTTGGTGTCTTGGGAGATCCATTTCAAATGAAATTATAGCACAAAATAAATAACTTCCACCAAACAAAACATCATAAATATAAGTCTATCTAATACTACAGTAAACAAAATTGAAAAGAAGGAAACATAAAAATGCAGAATATTAAAAACCGACATTACTTATGGGACGACCTAATATTTCTGAAATTACATTTACATATGTTCATTGTTTCCTTTTTAACTTGCAAGAAATTTGGGACTTCAAATATCTACATAGCCAAAAGTAAAGAAAGTTTTGGCAATTGTTAACAAGCTCCCGTAACTAAGATCTACCCCTGGTTATACGTGTTTTGGTGTCCTAATGTAGAAGGTTGTCCAAAAAGAAAGTTCAGTATTCTTGTCCAAATTCGGCTGGGTAGTGAAAACCCGGTTCCCCGAAACTTGGCAAATTAAGGAGCTGTCATCAGTGAAAGTAGACGGTTCATCGAGTGGTTGATGGCGACACCTCATGAATAAACAGATTATGTACAAAAATTATCCTTTCTTTTTGATAGGTAAATACAAAAATAAATTGTTGCGGAAAACTAGTATCTATTCATATAAATCAGAAATTGTTTCACGCATGAAAAAATTATTGAAGCATTTCTTCAAATCTTCACCGATGTTACTTGAAAGATACAATAACCCCGCTAAAGGTTATACATATACGTCTGTCTGATATCACTATAGCGGTCATAGATTCAAAAACTGAATTATTTTTGCACCTACCCTATGTATATATTTGTACCTTGGGACAAATAGAGCCAATGTCCAAACTTCTGAAATTTGCGCGAGCTGTATAAGAGACATTCGGGAGGGATTAATATAATTGTTAAAAGGCCAATGATAAAGGATAACATTATTTTCCCTATTAACTAACATTGGGAAGACTTTGGTCCTTTTAACATTTAATGTTTATACAACACTAATGTCACTCCTGCAGTTCACTCAAATTCCAAAGGTTTGGACATTGGCCCTTTTTGTTCCACGGAGCTCCAGGGTATTGACTTCTGAGACAATTTTGTGGCATCTTTCTAAGGAAATAACGTAGCGTCAAGACACATTATATCTATAAGAAAAAAAATGTATAAAACATGAAAGTGCGGGCATGCGGCAGTCCACCAACGCGCGGATGTTCCCACGCGATGAAGACACGCGTCCTTTAGCGCATTGGCTTGTCCATTGTACCGTCTTCTGCTAGCGTCCTGCCCAATCTATGACCGCCAATAACGAGTTCCTCGTCTTCTATTCAGGGTGGAAGGATCATCCTCTACCATAGGCAGCTCTGTCTTTCAGCCCTCATGCTCCAACACATTAACCTTCTACGTGCGTGGCTTGTGGTCTTTTAGGTATGCAATTAGAATAATGGGACAAAGGTCTTAGGACGCGGGGGCTAATTTCGCCAACTCATATCTCTTCAAGGTTATTGGCTCAGCGTTAACTATGAAAGCTGGACCTGCTATAGAATAGACTATAAGTTAGGAGGTCCGTTGGCCGTGAGTGCTGAGGCCTGAGCATCCCTGCCTAAGGTCGTGGGTTCGACTCCCACTTGGGGTAACGAATTTTCTTTCAAAATTAGCAAAAGGCATTAGTACCCCTGGATAGTAACCCTGGATAGTAAATGGTCGCATCGTGTCCCAAAAACATCTTTATCATGTATAAGTAAACGTTAAATTTAAGTAAATATAAGTTAAACTAACTTTGGTTAAATAATAATCTTGTAGAAAGAATAAGTTGTCTGTCAAAACTGGAGCCCACTTATCATTAAAAAAATTAGCCAGAAAACTAATTTCTTCAATTTTCCATTTTTAGCGCGGTTCCTCCCTCCCCCATAGGGAGGAACCCCGCTTATAAGGTTGATCTCATGACGCAATCCGGAAGTGCCGACTAGAACATTTTGCGTCTCAGAACCCCTAGAGACCGAAAATGATGGTGGTTCAAATTTGTATACATATATATATATATATATATATATATATATATATATATATATATATATATATATATATATATATTTGTCTGTTCGCTCTCTAGGTAGAAGACGAATGATCCGATTTTGATGAAATTTGGTACAAAAATCCGTCGTCCAATTTGAAAGGTCAAGTTCGTTAACCAGCAAAATCCGTCCACTGGAAGATGGCGTTTGGGGCGAAATTCGCGCAAAAAAAATCGTAACGCTTACGTTTTTGAGTTCATAAGCTTGTAAGCACTCGTTTTATAGGCTTCTTGGGCTAGGAAAACGAATGAAACCATTTTCAAGGCGATAGCTTTAACCGTTTTCAAGAAAATTGGAAAAATAGGTTTTGAACACCGTTTTTGGTTTGGGTACTTAGAATCATGGGATTCAGTTGAAACATTTTCTGCATGTTCTACATTCATTAAAACTAGTATGTTGA
Source organism: Gonocerus acuteangulatus (assembly GCA_946811695.1). NCBI lineage: Eukaryota > Metazoa > Arthropoda > Insecta > Hemiptera > Coreidae > Gonocerus > Gonocerus acuteangulatus. The sequence goes on along the minus strand of OX328123.1, from coordinate 13,117,776 downwards.
AATTTCTGTTACGTTTGGAGTTAAGGAAGGGTTAGAATAAAATATTTTATTAACAGACATAAAAAGTTTTGGTAACTTTGTATACTTCCCTTAATATCTCAAAAAAGGTTGAGAATCTTGGTAAACGGAAGAATACCATTAGAAAGCTTACTAAATGTTCTACAAAAAAGGTTCTGATGAAAGTTTTGATTAGACGATGTCAATCGGAGTAATAAGTGCTTAAAACTTTAAAGTAATTGCTTTCGCTTATTCGAACTGTTCTTTTTGCCTGTTTTTATTCCTTGTTATTTTTTAACTGCTTATAGTTGGATAATGTATTTGATAATAAATCAGGTTAAGAAAAATAAGAAAAACAATTTAATCTTAGAGATATGGATTTCCAAGATATAGCTTTTCAACTGCCTAGCGGGGTCCTTCCTAGGGCGGGGACCCATCCAGGTAAGATCGTAAATAAGACCTTTCTTGAAAGTAAAGATGGAACTGTCAACTTTGGTCCTCCTCTGCCTCCCGGCACTTTCATTGCTGACGAAGGTTACCAATGAGTAGCCGAAACGTCCTAAATATAAATTTTTTAACAAAAATCGTATTGAGGTTTCTTTAGCCGAATCCCAACCATTCCATCTTTACTTATCACCTCGACGGCTAACTAGCTAATCTTCATGCTTTCTAGAAATGTGGACCCAAAATAATAACAGCTTCTATTTTAATCATTTTAAATGAGTCTAGAGATAAGAACGGAACCGCGCTAAGATGATGCAGTTCCTGCGAGTCGGACTCTTTTTTTATTTTTTAGGAAAAATATCTCGCTTAGGTATGTGAATTTTAGGGAGAGAAATTTTCCTTTCCTTTCCTTATTTATTTATTATCAAGACTCTCATAAGGCAGATGATTCGCTCGACAATTACAAATCTGTTCTTATTATTAAACAGTTATTACAATTTCTTATTGATATTTCATATAAAGTAAAAACATTAATTTACAATAAAAGTATTATACAAATTAACATTACAGTTATAAGTATGTACACTATTATATATATTAAAACATTACAATATACATTACAGACGCATGTGCAATATACATTACAGACGCATGTGCAACACATGCATATACATTGCTTTATATACATTATGTGTAACTCATATTATACACATGTACATACAAACGTATTCATACACTCACGCACATAAATCACGATTAAGTGAAAATTAACAAATGATTATAATGAAAACTACCTTTTCTCCAATGCTACCAGATATCAGAAGTAGCTTTAGAGTCTAAAATTAAATCTTGTTGTATAGCTGTGTGAGTTTTAGATGTTGAAAAATAGTGTTTATCGATTGGTTACCCTCTTTCAAAAGTTCAGTCATGTCTTGAGGTATTTGTAAGTAATCACGTCTTGTACACTCTGTCAATATGTGTTTAACTGTTAGAGGTAAGTTACACTGTCTGCAAGTAGGTTTCTTTGAGAAGAGATCAAATAAGTCGAGATAGTGTTCAATGTTCATCAATACTTAGTCAAAGCTCTGAAATTGAACCATGAACTTATGGTTATTAAAGCTGAAATGTTAGATAGCCCATTTCTCTGATCTATGTTCTCGTGAGCAATAATTCCCAATTAATTTCCAGCCTTTGGCATCGCCATTTTAAGAAATTAGGAGTATACAAACCGCATTTTGTTCTGCTGTATACCAAGAGATGTGGTTTTCTACCATTGTGGTTTGGACAATAACAGTTGGATTGAAATGGTCTTGTTACAATTGTCAACGGGATCAATCAGAGATTCAATAACCAACAATTTTCTAATTGATATTGAACAATGGATAATTAATCCTTCCTACCACCGAGGTTTAGGATGTCTCATTGATGGCTTGATGGAGCGGTGTTAAAGCGGTCCTACTTGTGTCTGGTTTGCGGGTAGAGAAAGCCACCGGTGTTGCGGTACTCGGGTACACGGGACTAACGAGGTATCTCAGGAACACCCTCAGGAAAACAATAGGCCAACTTATCAACTCAGCAGATCTGATGGGAATTGGCTCAGGTTTCTAGGAGGTATATATGAGAACATGGTTTGGCGAATCTCATGCATAACCTTCTTTTGGGGGTTTGTCATTGTCTTCTTATGACTTTTATATTTTTGATACTCTGAAATTTTTTATACGAATATAAGTACGTAGATGGACCAATCCTAAGACAAACCTTTTTTTTATAGCTAAATTGCTAAATTGTATGCAACGTCCATCATTTATCGAAAACTGGCCTAGCTGGAAATACACAAATGAGTGATAGGATATTATTAGGTTCTTGAAAAGGTATTGATGGCCTATATCATAACTTTTACGGGGAAACTTTTCGGAAGGCGCCTTGAACGTTAGTTTTTTTGAGGAGATATCAATACTTTTTGTAAGTGAATTCTGAGTTGGTGGCGTCTACGTTTCGCCTGAGAAGGATGACGCTCGGTAGTGCGCCAAACTGTTTGTCGGGTATTTATGCGTCTATACGAATGACCGGAGGAAAGCCCCAACTCAACATTTCTGTACATTCAGATTTTTCCCTTTATTTTTAGGTTCTCCGTACCGAGACAATTCTTTTGACCCCCCCCCCCCCACAGTATGTGTTTCCAAAGGAACAAAAAGTACAATACGGGCATTCTTATATTTTTCCTGTTAATAACACCCTGATGTCTAGTTTCCTGCAAAATTATAAATCTCAAGCTTTTTAATTTGAACTATAATTTGTCAAGAAATGTGCCTAATAACTTTGTTGAGTGAGTGAGTGAGAAATATAAATTTCGATTTTCCGTCGCCTATATCTCAGAAATGTACCAATGTAATAATTATGAACCTTTCCTCTCTAAAATTCCACAAGTTTTTCTTTAACTGGTTCAAAGCTATGAGAGGTTAAAAATCGGTACTAATGCTTCAAGAATTTTTTTTTTTTTTTGCAATAAACTTTTTCCTCCTCCTATCCGGTTGATTTCCGCCATCGTAGGAGGAGTTGTCCTGTACTGTAATCTGTCTTAATGTTGCAATCAAAATGTCATCAGGGCAAGGAAAAGAAAAGATTTAACTTCTTTTAAAGAAGTTTTCCCCAACGTTACTCCAGTTTTAATAATTTACCCGAATAGACAAAGGATTTCCTACGGGGTCAGGTTAAGCCGTGAAAACAGCTTTAAACACATTTTCAGGTGTGAATAAACTTCGGGGTGAAATCAGAAAACGAAGTATTCATAATTGATAATACGGTTATGATGAACGGCTGTGAAAAGGAGATATTTTTTTTTCGGTTATGTAAGAATGTCGCTCGACATTTCGCTCTGATTGTCCTAAACTTCAGGGTTGGCTTGTTCTTTGGAGTTAAGAAAAGCTTTAAACGGGGGAAACTCTTGCTTTTTGGGAAAATATGTTTTTTTTTCGAACGGTTTTCTATAGTCGTTATACCCTTGTGGATATCTATATATGCATGAGTGGTTCATTACGTAACACTTCAGCGAAGCTTGTCAACAGCAATTCTACACATAATTTACAAAGTATATTTTAGGATTATAACAATTTCAACTCAAATAATGAAAAAAAAAACGAGTGAAAACGGAATAATGATCAGTTTTTTCTCCAATTAAAAAAAAACACAGATTTTCAGAAGATTCTTTATTCTGCATGGTTCTTCTTGAGCTATAATAATTATTAAAAAAACGTAAACAAAGATAATCTAAAATCTAGTTAATTGATTATAAACCATGATAGTTAATGCATTTTTTCCTCAAAGATTATTTCAGTTTGTTTTAAATTCTTTTTTAGTGATGACCGTTGAAAGTCACAAATTTCAATATAAGGTTTTCCTCACGGTTGTAGTGCACCTCAAACCGTGCGAAATTTCAATATTGTTTGTGTTAAATGAAGCATCAGTGAATGTGCAGTGTGGTGATTTTGATCTCGAAGACTAGGAAGGTCGCGGTAAGCTTTCTGTTGTCGGTCACCACCAACTAAGAGCTTTGGTTCAAGAAAAATGTAAGTTATTTGGTAGCTTTATAAGTTCTTTTGTAAATGTTGATGGTTTGCTGGGACAACTTCTGCTTCAGAGATTTTGCGAAGACACTTCGCAGCTAGCATAGCCTTGTGTGAAAAAAAAGGCAAAAAACGAATTTCGCCAACATGAACGGGATTAGAAAGTTGTCGAGAAGACATTGAAGGCGCATTTGCACAAGTTTGGGTAGGTTTTAATAGGATATTCCAGATTCCTAGTAAATTTAAAGCTTAGCTTGAATCCAGAATTCAATAGGATTATAAGCATTCAATGTTACTTGGGGAAAATACATTGGTCGTTATTATTGAATTCCTTTCTGGCTTTCCTGCACGTTAGAAATTTCGAATAATTTAAGACTTATAAGGTCTTGGTATTTTATCACACACACACAGATTGAGCTATCCATTCATAATTCTGCTTGAGGTCTCAGGAATGTCTCTACTAACTTGTGAACTTGCCCGACAGAGCCTGGATGAGTCCAAGGCTGAAATGACGTTTCGCCGAAAATACCGCCACCAGAGCGGCGAGTAGTACCGCTAAGTATAATTGTGTACCCCACCCAACGACCTCCGCGGACAAGAACAGGTCTCCGGGTCATCGCACTCTCCGGCTAGAAACACGTTCTAGCAGCGCTCCGGAGGTATCCATCCAGACCGTTTTCGATTGGGAGCTGACGAATCGGCGTGCCGTGCCCTCAGGGTATGCGCAGAGTAGAGAAAGTTCAGATACCAACTCTAGAAGATATCTTAGAAGAATAATTACCTCGAGTTGTTAATACTTGGTCAATATGGACTCTATCATTAACAACAACTCAATTCGTAGAAACATTATGACAAAAGGATAATCCTGCCACTTAGTCAACTTAAAATATTCCAAAATTACAATATTTCAATTTAATTACTTTTAAATAATATCAACTTAGCCTACAGTTTGTATTATTTAAACTATAGGCGCATCTCGCTAAGCTTTTCAGGAGCGTATATTGGAAATAATTTCAGGAGGCTGGGAGATTTCAGGGGCATGGAATGCTAACAACCTAGAACATGGAATAATTAGCCAACTCAAACCCTATAAACACCAAAAAAAAAAAATAATTCTTTCTTAACTAAGTGACCTTATTTAATTTATTTTTGAGGTTTTATGGCATATATTTACCGATTAAATCAAAATTTCGGAGAAGGGGCTGAGAGCACCGGGAGATTTGGGAGGTATGGAATATTACCAACCTAGAACTTGGAATGTTTGGCCAACTAAAACACTATAAAAACCCCCCCAAAAAAAATTTTCTGAACAAGTATCCTTATTTAATATATTTTTTGAGGTTTTTATTTACCCTCTGCCCCTTCCCCTTATATACGCCCATGCATACTTTCCTTCAGACTTTACAGGTAGTTTTTGAAGAAACAAAAAATGAATGGCCGATATTTTAATTCTGCGATATCTGTTCTTCACAACCAACAAGAACTACTTGTACAAGTCAACCACTGAATATATTCCATACTAGCTGTTACCCGGCGTGCCATGCTACACCTACTTTCTACATATAGAAAAGCCTAAATAAATTAGAAACCAAATAAGTATTATTAAAATCTAATAACACGAGTCTGTAACTGTTTCGAAACTGTGACCTCCCAACTCTGAGTCCTAGACGACTTTGACATAACCTATAACACCCCCCCCCCGTAACAAGACATACATGTATGCCAAGGTTGGTAAAAATCGGTCTAACGGTGTGGATTTTTATAAAAAGAAACAACAACATACAGACAGACATCTGGTAGACTTTTTTGGACTTAGCCTACGACACTCCACAGATTAAGATCTACATGTGTACCGAGTTTAGTCAAAATCGGACGAACGGTGTGGATTTGTATAAGGGACAAACATACAGACAGACAGCTGGTAGACGTTTTTGACTTAGCCTACGACTCTCCCCAGATTAATATCTACATGTGTACCGAGTTTAGTCAAAATCGGACGAACGGTGTGGATTTTTATAAGGGACAAACATACAGACAGACAGCTATAAGACGTTTTTGACTTAGCCTACGACACTCCCCAGATTGAGATCTACATGTGTACCGAGTTTAGTCAAAATCGGACGAACGGTGTGGATTTGTATAAGGGACAAACATACAGACAGACAGCTGTTAGACGTTTTTGACTTAGCCTACGACTCTCCCCAGATTAAGATCTACATGTGTACCGAGTTTAGTCAAAATCGGATGAACGGTATGGATTTGTATAAGGGACAAACATACAGACAGACAGCTGGTAGATTTTTTTGACCTAGCCTAGGAGATTTCTCGTATCAAGACCTACCATTATTCCAAGTTTGGTCAAAAACGGTCAAACGGTGTGGATTTGTATAAGGAACAAACAAACAGACAAACAGAAAAACAGACAGACACGTGATTTTTATATATATAGATTACACTGCAGTAAACACTTAAATAAGAATCATATAGTTTTAATATTTAAAAAATATCACCGATTTTTATAATTTTGTAGCTCTCCTATTTGTTTCCATGCATACTTAATTTTTTCATTGTAATTTTACTTCTATTTGTCTTTATTTTTTAACGTTTTTTGGGAGAGCTGATGACATTTATTGCAATACTCCATTAAATAAATAATTCCAAAAAATTATCTCTAATCTCCGTTGTATTCAATTTTCCAATCAACTATTTTTTTATTGATTTCATTTCTGATTGGTTTTTATGTATATTTTAATCCGTTCTGCAACAAGCTCTTAGAAGATCCCTCTCACCTAACTATGAACCACTAAAATTATATTACAATTCCACGTAATAACTATATATTTCTAGGTAAAAACGCAGTTTCCAGCCCTCCAAACCGATTTCTTTCAAATTTTGCACAATAACGTATTTTGGTGCACTAAACACGAATACGATAAAAAAAATCGTCGGATTTAACTAGGAAAGAAGTTATTAAGCACTTAAGTTCACTGTTATGCAGGTTATGAGAGCTAATGTAAACAACTAAATTTGTGACGACTTTAAGGCATAAATGACGACTTTAAGGCATACATGCTATGCGTTTCCACTCGCTACGCTCGCTCAAGAAAATAACAAAACCCCAGTCAATCAAACTCGCTAAAATTAATAGAATATAATATTAAGCACTAAAGTTAGGAAGGTTAAAAAACTAGGCGTCATTAGCGTATTTGTAAACACGCGCATGCGCAGATATGTAACATTGGGAAACAGAGAACTCTCACATTTGAAATGTTCAGAAACCATTTATTCGAAAATATTGTCAATTTTAAGGGCTACGTCATCTGTCGCTTAAGGGCATACGTGCTATGCGTTTCCGCTCGCTACGCTCGCTCAAGAAAATAACAAAACCCCAGTCAATCCAACTCGCTATAATTAATAGCTCTCATAACCTGCATAACAGTGAACTTAAGTGCTTAATAACTTCTTTCCTAGTTAAATCCGGTTTTTTTTTTATCGTATTTGTGTTTAGTGCACCAAAATACGTTATTGTGTAAAATTTGAAAGAAATCGGTTTGGAGGGCTGGAAACTGCATTTTTACCTATTTCTATCCTCCCCGAATGAAGCGTGCAAGCTTAGAACGATACACTCTAAGCCCCAGCTGTCCGGGGTAATGAGCGCCTTTAATAAATGAGAACAGCTGATTTCTCCATCGACTCGGAAAGAAATCACCCCTGACCCGAGAGAGAGGTAATTGATGATATACTACTCGAGATAAGAGCGATGTACTCGTGACTTACCGCAAAATCTTGCAACATCTTCCATCAATCTGGTTATCTGCAACATGATCTTGCAACACCGCTCTACTAACTATTAAGGTGCCATGCACAATTCGCTTCGGTCTGTTTTATTTTACGAGATTTTCATTGAGTTCGTTGGACTTGAACCAAAAATTATTATGTACTCTTCAATGCAGATATTAACCTTTTTATCCGTTTAACTAATGTTTCTTACAATGCCCTTGCGAAATTCCACGGTGACCATGTGACTCGTGGAAAATAGTTAGGAACTATATGCGTTTGTCTATTTGTCGCACTAACGTACATAGAAAATAATTTCGGGGGGGGGGCTAGGAGCATTTAATACTAACAATCTAGAACTTGCAATAGTTAGCCGATTAAAACGCTATTTCACCCAAAAAAAAAATAATAATTTTCTGGACAAATTGATCTGATTTAATTTATTTTAAAGGTTTTTTTGTGTTTAACGGCGTATCAACATTAGGGCTATTAACGTCGGGCTGTCTACAGGTTGCCGCCCTTTTCTCTAATGCCAACAGCACGTGGTCGGTCACACATTCATGTACTGCTCACGCCCGATGTTGCTTAACTTCGGTGATCTACGGGAACAGGTGCATTCAACGTGGCTTTTATGACACATTTTTACCAATTTCGGGGGGGGGGGGCTACAGCCCCTTAGCTGCCTCCCCTATATACGCCCATTATTTGTCGATCGATTACACAAAAACTCCTAAACGAATGAAAATATATCTAGACATTCAATGATTTCGGGAATGAAATAGGCTTGGTCACTTAATAAGAGTTGTTTCTGAGAAAAATGAGTCAAATCAAAATTACTATTTTTTTTAAGTGAGATCACAGATTGTGCCATTAATATTTAGATACGACAATATTTTTTTTATTTTCACTAAAAATATATAATTAAATCTTTTCTAGTACACCCATTTAGATCTAGAATCTAGTTAAACTGGCTTCATAATAATATTGCCCTGTATTAATTCTCTAAAACGCACACTCTCCAGGCCCCCATGATTTTTGGGAATGGAAACTCATTTCAGACGATTTTACTGATAATTAGGTACATCACAAAATGAAAGCCTTATTTTACGACCAGGATTATATTGAAAAACGAAAATCGTCGCAGTTCACTCGATATCGTCGATACAAATGCAAAGTATCGAATGTGAAAAAACGCCTTTTTTATTTCCAATCTATACTGATTGCTGTCGGACTGATGTACATTGTGGCAAACTCTCGAAAATTAAAGAAAAATAATTATCAATTACAGAAAATGACCCCCGTTAAAATTTATATATATATATATATATATATATATATATATATAAATATATATATATATATATATATATAGATATATGCATATATATATATATATATATATATATATATATATATATATATATATATATATATATATATATATATATATATGTGTCTGTTAACACGATAGCGGCCAGAGTTTTTGTTTTTTCGTCACGAAACTTGGTATATAGCATTCAATTAGCAAACGATTGAACGAGTTCGTTAACCACCAAAGTCGGTCCACCGGAAGGGGGGGTTTACCCCGAACCCAAAACACTAATTTGACTATGTCAGCCGTAATATTTGTTATATTTCAACGAAACTTGGTATTCGTAGTGGTAATATAGAGAGAAAAGTGAGATATAAAAATGAACTAAATCGGTTCATTAGAAGGGGGGGGGGTTTACTCCGGACCCACAATACCAATTCGCCACTACCAGCCGTGTTTTTGGTATATTTCGACGAAACTCGGAATTCGTGGTGGTAATCCACAGGTAAATATGTGTTGTAAAAATAAACTAAATCGGTTCATTAGGAGGGGGGGTTTACTCCGGACCCACAATACCGATTCGCCACTACCCGCCGTGATTTTTGGTATATTTCGACGAAACTCGGTATTCGTAGTGGTAATCTACAGTTAAATATGTGTTGTAAAAATAATCTAAATCGGTTCATTAGAAAGGGGGGTTTGCTCAGGACCCAAATTCCTAATATACTCATACCGGTCGTAATTTCTGCTGTATTGTAACGAAACGCGGTATACATCGTGGGTAACTCATGAGAAAGAAGTGTTGTAAAAATGAGCTGAATCGGTCAATCGTAAAGCGGGGGTTTAATTTGTAATATATTTCAATAGAAAAGCCCGTGAAACGTAGGTTCACAAAGCCGCCGCAAGGAGCGCTTTCTACCACTAGAGTGACTGTATCCTGTTCCTGCGTTAGATCAAAATATGATAATATGAGGTTTTTTGTATTTATTACGTAGTAGGTACCATGTGTAAACATAACTCTGGAAGCAAATTAATAATTGATCAGTTACTCATTACAAATTTAAAAGAGAACTAGTCATGTTTTTATTTTATTTATGTAGGATATTTTAAGCAAATTGTTCTGGAAAGCAGTCTACACTACCCAAATTCTGAGGAAAGTGCTTAGTTATGCAGCTCCTGCGTGACGGACTTTTTATTCTCATGGAAGAATAGAATTTCTTGGGGTAAATTCGTTCTCCTATATCGTTCCTACGTTCCGACAAGTGTATAGAGCTATCTTATCGCTAGGTCCGGATGTTGTTCCATCCAGTAGAGCAGGTAGACTACCGATAAAACACCGCACTCCTTTAACCTTTCCATGGAGCCTTAACGAGTAACTGTAACAATATCAGGGAGAGATGGCGAGGACCGACAAGGCGGCCTGCTTTAGAAGGCTGTGGTCCGAGCGGGAACACGAGTTAGCAAGCCGGGCGAATATTATCTTAAAGGTCAGACGAAATCTGCGGGGAACCGCTACACGCGCTCTTACCAGAAATACCAAACCACTTCTTCAATACAAGAACATTCCTTTTTGATACCGCGCAGTAATCTCTGTCATATTTCTTTTCATTCACCAAAAATAGCTCTGTTTTTTTAAATTTTCTTCCAGTCGCATTACAATTGAAGGGGTCGGGACAAAGTAGTGCCAAGCAACATTTTCAATAAAACTTAACTGTAACTGCTTGATATTATGTGGGACTATCAGTCTATGATCCAAATTCTACTAAAATATTACTACAAGCTCTGTATGCTACTCATGTTGCCTCTAACCACTTCAACTGAGAGTCCCACATAATATCCAACATATAGCAGCTACAGTTATGTTTTGTTAAAAATGTTGCTTGGCACAAATTTGTCCTGACCCCTTCAATTTTTTAAAAACTGTTAAACATCAGTATAACCGTAGGAAAATAAACAGAACATAAAACACAAGAATGACCCCAAAGACAAATATCATAAAACAACGTTATATCTGCAAATTTCATCAGATTTTGAGAAAAATAATAATCTATCTGGCAGAATTTGTAGTATATTTATGGATTTTCTGGCGAGTGGGGGTTCGTCAATGCACACAAAAGTTGGGTGAATATCACTAAATTTGGGCGAAATAATTGTGACGGTTTCGCTTTATTGGGCTTCAAAGTATACGTTTTATAAGTATTTAAGCATGTGGAATTTGATTAATTTCATTTCCAAAATGGAAAAAAATAGAATCTTATGATTTTGTGATGTATACTTATATATCTCGAAACCCGTTGGGAAATTGTAGTACAGCATCTATTCGAGCGCTTATTAAATTTCCTAAAAATATAGTTCTTATGAACTTTTTGATAGAGTGGCCTCATTCGGAGAAATAAGGTGTTTAAATGGAGAAATATCCGACAGTTATCATATGAGATGGAGATAGCCGTTGTGGTGATACGAAGTCAAGGGATGGTTGGGATTCGGTTAGGAGAAAAAACGTCAGATCTTCAAGCAGATCTGTATTAAGCGTTTCGGCTGCACTTTGGCAGCATTTTAAGAACATTTAAACATGGTCACCTAAATGTCTTTTTGGTCCTCCTACCTCCCCCTAGGCATTTTGTTGGTGCTGAGGAAGGCTGCCAAAGTGCAGACGAAACGTCCAATAAAGATTTCTGCCTGAAGATCTGAGGTTTGTTTCTCCTAGCCGAATCCCAACCATCCCTTGACTTCCTGGCAGTTTTCTGTTGTGGCGCCTAAGTCCTTCCTACGCTTTGTGGGTGTATTTAACTTTTTTTCCGCGAAATAGTAAGACACAAGTGTTAAAAACGGAAACGCGCGAAGGCGATTTCCTGCAAGTCGGACGTTTAAAGTGGAACTGATCAATTTTGAATTTTTTTCTATTTTCAATGACCAAAGGATTATGAAATCGTTGACTTGAATTTTGAAGGCTGTCATTAATTAATTTTGTGGATAGCTTATCATCTGTTAAGAACTTTATCTGATAACTTCCCCTAGATAAGAGATAATCGATGATAAAGAGACTATAACATCGCCTAATTGGCAAGGTATTTCCAGCCTGGTTGCTGGCCGGCAATAAATAAGTCACGCCAACACTTTCTCTATTGTCCGCTTCTCTTGCCCTTTACAGACCTAGGATTTTCACGCCTTAATCCATTTATTTTGTTTACATTCTTCTCTTTATTCCATTGTGATCGATTTTACAGATCTCAGAATAGACCAATGCCATAACCAATTATATGTTTTTTTGACATTTCATTCTTATTTTTTTCTTTTCTGAGTTTTCTTACAATTAGCCCGCCAAACCTTTGTGAACTACTAAATGGCTGCTCGTTCTGGATGATTGGGGAATTTCATGCAGTTAATAACAAATTAATTAAACGTCCACCTGCAGGAATTATCTTCGATCCAACTATAACGTTCGACAAAGACGAGAATCAGCCCTTAACAGTTGAAAAAAATAAAACATCAATTTATAAAAACTGTATTTCTTGTGTATTTTAAAATATTGGGAAACATAATTTTAAAAAATTATTCGGGTTTTTGAGTTTCAATTGACGGTGGATGTTTACATTAAAAAAATCAGGGAAAAGTGTCCATTTAGAGTTAAACATTTCCACCATGTTTACAGCATTTAATTATTCAAATAGATCCAGTCAGACCCAGCCACTGACGACCTTGGGATTTTTTTTAATGCGGTTTACCGGACGGAGGAATTCACATTTCCGCAAATGTGGTTTTCGCTGTGGTCATGATCGAAGAAGAAAAACTCTTGAAAAATGTGAAGGAATGGTCACCCATCCAGAAATTATAAATTTAAGACTGATGGTAGCAAAATATATAGACGAGAGGCCTTGCGTTGGTGTTGTGGTTCTTAATGTACGTTTACTTATACAGATGTATGGTGTATCCCACACCGCCTCTTAACTAAATGGATATCTGTAATTTATTATGAATATTTAAATTACCATCTATTCTGATTTACGATTTATTAAAGTATGCGAACCATCGGTGATGTCTGACAATCTACGGATGTTAGGTAAATGAAATTTAAATTCCATTTTTAAGTGTATTTATTCTCTACCCTACATATTTCAATAATTTTTTTATGTTTATTCAAGAATGAATAAACACCAAAATGGTGTTTGCAATGAATGAAAAAGCTTAGACCCTCAAATCGGAAAGAAAACCTTTCCGCCACAAGGCCCCGTCAAGACGGGCCAGAGATTAAATGAGTCCAATATGGCGGATATAAATCAGCTGATCGATAACCTATATGTTTTATATTTAAAATTTATATCCAGAAGATTATATTTTGTAATTAAACTGAAAAATTAAGTAATATAAAAATAGGGAAATTTTTATTTATTTTATAATACATTAATTTTATTAGTGATTAGTTGGGATTCGGCTGAGAAAATATCAATAAGAATTTTGTTAAAATCTGTATTAAGGACGTTTCGGCTACTCATTGGTAGCCTTCGTCGGCTAAAAAAGACAAAAAACTAGAAAATACAGAATTAATGAACAGAAAATGGTTAACCAGTAAGATAAATGATAGATCTATAATTACTGGTTAACCATTCTCTGTTCAATAGTTCTGTATTTTGTTGTTTTAGCGCGGTTCCTCCCTCCCCCATAGGGAGAAACCCCGCTTATAAGGTTGATACAATGAAACAATCCGGAAGTGCCGACAAGAAAATTTCGCGTTTCAGAACCCCTAGAGACCGAAAATAACGGTGGTTCAAATTTGTATATATATATATATATATATATATATATATATATATATATATATATATATATATATTTGTCTGTTCGCTCATTTCTGGCTTCCCTGATGGTCCGATTTTGATGAAATTTGGTACAAAAATCAGTCGTCCAATTTCAAAGGTCAAGTTCGTTAACCAGCAAAATCCGCCCACTGGAAGATGGCGTTTGGGGCGAAATTCGCGCAGAAAAAATCGTAGCGCTTACGTTTTTGAGTTCATACGCTTGTAAGTACTCTTTTTATAGGCTTCTTGGGCTAGGAAAACGAATGAAACCATTTTCAAGGCGATAGCTTTAACCGTTTTCGAGAAAATTGGAAAAATAGTTTTTGAATACCGTTTTTGGTTTGGGTACTTAGAATCATGGGATTCAGTTGAAACATTTTCTGCATGTTCTACTTTCATTAAAACTAATATGTTGAAATTTTTGTTACGTTTGGAGTATAGGAAGGGTTAGAAAAAAATATTTTATTAACAGACATAAAAAGTTTTGGTAACTTTGTATACTTTCCTTAATATCTCGAAAAAGGTTGAGAATCTTGGGAAACGGAAGATGACCATTAGAAAACTCACTAAATGCTCTACAAAAATGGTTCTGATGAAAGTTTTGATTAGGCGATGTCAATCGGAGAAATAAGTGCTTAAAACTTTAAAGTAATTGATTTCGCTTATTCGAACTGTTCTTTTTGTCTGTTTTATTCCTTGTTATATTTAAATTGCTTATAGTCAGATAATGTATTTGACAATAAAACAGATTAAGTAAAATAAGAAGATCAATTTATTGTTAAAAATGTAGCGTTCAAAGAGAGAGATCCCAAGGCTTTCCAAATGCCTCTGAGCGGAGGCCTTTCTGCCCGACTTATGGGATAGCTGACCCATACAGGTAAGATTGTAAATCAAGACCTTTCAAGACTGGTTAGTTTGAGATTTCATTTGGATAGGTGTTTCGCCATTGATCTAAACAAAGTAATAACTGTTTCTATTCTATGCCTTCATAAACACTAGAGATAAGAACGGAACCGCGCTAAGATGACGCAGTTCCTGCGAATCGGACTTTTTTGTCTCTTTTAGCTGACGAAGGCAACCAAAGAGTAGCCGAAACGTCCTTAATACAGATATTTACAAAAATCGTACCCTTGATTGCTTTTCACCTCTACAGCTAAACATCTAATCCTCATTAATTTTATATTTATAGTGTCTTAAAATTTTTTAGTATTGTATAAGTAAAAGGCATGAAAATAAAAAATGTGCGGTTAGGTTTCAAAAGAAAAAAAAAAATAGGCAACTGAAGACCGCCCCGTGAGATTTGCTCCGTGGGTACAATTCGACGGAAAGTACTACCATAACGAGTCATGACTTGAAGATAGAACGTTGGAAGTGAAGTAACGCTGATGCAAAGCATGTTGGAAGAGGAATCCAAGACCACCCAGAGAAATAGCTCTTGAAGAACATAGAAACACAACGAGAATTGGCTACAATTACTGTTCTTATCTCACAGCTGGGAGAATCATCGTCCGTTGTCTTCCATCTTGTTGGGCTATGAGTTTCTTCAACTGACAACCCACTTGTAATGGTAGGATAAGGGAACCATAACCCTCAGGTATTTATGGTACAATCATTTCCTTTTGTAATGCAGTTAAGATAAATACCAAAAAAAAAAAGATCCTGATATATCCCTGAGGGTTCTTGGATGTATAATATCAGGACCATGGAAGAGTAGGGGCGAATCAGAAAAATCCACTTTTTTAACATTTTATTTTCAGATTTAGAAAGATATAGTTAATATGACGCTTCACCTTGTTTCTCTGGGTTGCCTTTAGTTCCCTCACAGTTTCAAGTTAAAATGAATAGCAGCCATCATGAAAAATTCAATTTCCTATTTCAAGGGCGAATTCCGGATCTGAAACGTCCCTCCTAGCATTCTGTTACCCATAATTCACCCGCAAAAATTGTAATTAAAACATTGAATTTCAATTGCATACTATTTCAATCAAATTTATGAATCAGCATTCCATAGAGTAAACATTCGCCCTCGCTATCCTGAAGCGCTTCTAGAACTTTTACATCGTTTTTCAAACATCCAGAATTCGTGATTCGCCCTTACTGTTCCAAGGTCCTAACATCGTCCCTACCATGTCAAACTAACGAATATGCCAATCGGTGCAAACTAGAGAACGAACATGTTCTATCCATTGACCAAGTAATATATTGAAACATGACCTTATTCGATACTTTATTAAGGGCATTAAAAGCTATTCTAAAGGGTTCAGAGTTGTGACTATTAGCGACAAGCCGTAACGTCCACAATCCAAGAGCAAAGTCTCCAATCTAAAAAACGATATTTTGCATATCCGAAAGTCTGACTTGCTAAGGACGATGTGTCCGTCAAGAAAACATAATGACAAACTAAGAATTTTGTAGTATATCGCACTAGTATTTCTAAAGGGACACAACTCAAAATAAAACTCAACTGAAAATGTGTCACTCCTGCCTATGTAGGGGCCTTAGGATTAAGACAGGAAGGATGACACAAGTGCCCTATGGTGTACAAGCTATGAAGCTGGGTACATACATGTCTTTCACAGTCATAACTATGACGGTGTCAATAAAACCAATTTTTCAGTTGTTTCACTTTAGAAATGCTAGTTCGATATGTGCCAATAAAATTATTTTTTTTTTAAAGAATTTCAAAACATCTTGCATTACAGTACTTCAATCCCAAAAGCTCATAAAAAGTTTCAAGGAAAGCAATGAGTACCCCTATTTTAAGCCATAAAAGATACCCGCAAAAGGTTTTGTTTTTTGGCAATCCCTTAGCAAACGATTGATCGAGTTTGTTAACCACCAAAATTGGTTGAGCTGGAGGAAAGATTTTCTTAGGACCAAATCGCTAATTTTCCATGATTTTTGTTATATTGCAACAATAGTGGGTAAACGTCGTGAGAATCTAAATAGAAAAATGCCCTGAAAAAATAATCTAAATCGGTCCCTCCGAAATCTTCCTGGACTCACAGTAAGCGATTTCGCTTCATCGAAACGGGAATGTTTATTGGACACTGGAAAATTAACAAAATTTGTATTCGCTTCCTATTATTGGACTACGTGCGTTGTTAACTACCCACGTATCCAATCCATCTTAGCCATTATCCCAGTAGGAATGGAGGAAGGTACAACAAGTCCAAGACTAAAGTAATTACCAATTAAAATATTGGCTGACATCCAGACGGCCGGTTCGTAGGAGTAATAGATAATTCAGTCCAAATAAACGAGCCCGGAGCCTATAGGATGTCTAGGAGATTGGTGGCTGCTCGGATGGGAAGAACGGCGATTCTCCGATGCCTTATTAGGCCCACGTGAAAGGGAAGATATCCTAGGCCGGTCAGGGACCTTTCGATTGTCCATTCCTGGCAACGCTCTTACAATCTCTCTCTCTCTCTCTCTCTCTCTCTCTCTCTCTCTCTCTCTCTCTCTCCTCCCTCCCCCTGCCTGTTTAAAATTGATTATGCGTCTCCATGTGCTGTGTAGTCTTTCAAGAAGAATTTGTTACCCATCGGACAATACCTTCCCTTACATCGTGATTCCTTGTTAAATCGGAAATTTTGTACCCCCAATGCTTAATCACTTAGTGGCCGAATTTATATAATATCTTGTGTTAAGAAATCATTTTTACAAGCAAAAGATATAATTCAATGAATAAAGCCTTGTAATTGTTCTTAAAAACAACAATTTCTTTGGAGAACTCGGGCCTTACCGAAGCAGCCGGAAAAAAAAATCAATCTAGACAAAATTAATACAAATCTGTAGGCCAGTTAATAACTTGGAAGGGAGACCAGATTGAAAATTTTAAAGAATATTATGAAATTAAGCAACTGGAGAAAAAGAAGCAACCAAGTGCCAAGAATGAAGAGAAAAAAAAAACAGAAAGCAGAAAAAGAAGAGGCGATTTTTAAACCAAATGAAAAGAATAATATCGTGGATTCAAGAATTGATTGTACCAAACGAAACAAACTTTGAAATCTAGGAAGACTAAATCAGTTTCTGTAAATTAATCCTGATAAGACCCTATTTGTTGTAATTTACCGCTCACTTTCTTCAAATTATTTGGTATTATTAATTTACTTATTATTATTATTATTATATTTTTCGTTAGGATTACTATTTTATTTTTTAATGTAATTCTAAACATTTTTCCTCCCTCTTCATACTTACTAGTAATTTTCTTCCTTTTTGTTCCCCGAATCCTCTCGCTTATATTAAGTGGATTATTTTGAAAGTTGTTTCTTTTTTTCTATGTTTCATATTTGTCATTCTTGGATTTTTTTTTCCTTTTTTAACAACCTTTGTTTTCTACATTTACTGTAATTTCTTCATGTTCTTGCAATTTAATCTATGTATTCATTTATTGAGCAAGTCGTATTAGTTACGAATGCTCTGAAATAAATAAATAGTTAATAACACAGGCACACAAAAAAAAGGTGGTATTTTCCAAAGACACCATACGTATATTCTTATGTATTTCGACACGCTGAATCCGAATCCGGAGTCCGTTACACCTCATCACGTCAGGTTTAAGAGCATTTGAAGGTCACATTTCGGATGAAATCGTTTACGAAGAAATAACTAGAGCTTCCATGGTTTTGAGGGTCGCTGAATTCCAATCCGAAGTATATTTCAACCCATCGGCACAATATCAATTTCATTAAAAAAAAAATATTTCTATAATTTTGACTGCAGATTCATTTCTTGCAAAATAAACACATTTATCCTTGAAATTGCCTTGATTTTGTGCCGATCTGCTGAAACAGACCTCGGATTCGAATTCAAAACCATGGTAGCTCTAGGTATTTCTTCTTTAACGCCTTCATAAGAAATTTGACCTTCAAACACTCTTAAACTGACGCGATGGGATAAAACGGACGCTGGATTCGGATTCAGCGTGTCGAAATACTTAAGAATATATGATTGGCGTCTTTGGAAAATACCACAATTTTTTTTGTGTGTGTGTCTGTGCCTGTGTAATGAAAGCAAAAGCGAATTAACTTTGAATTCTAGGATGAAAAAATTAAAATTGCAGAGTACATTTTTGTTTTTTACCGACTCCTTTAAAGATTTCACGGAACATTTTCATAGAATTCGCGAATAAAGAAAATGCTTCGTGAGAAAACAAATTGGTGTAGTAAAAGGAGCAGAGACAGAAACAGCTGTTCAGAGAGAGAGTGGCGAGACTGAGAAAGTGACAGGATCCGGCCCCTTTTCTGCTGTTCGATGTCAGCAAATCCATTTATTTTCAATAGTAATCGATCCTATTGTCATTATAAAAAAAATTGATTCATGGTGAAACACGATAAGTATATACAGATAGTAAATAATACTCTAATCGTGTCGAAAGTATATTTGTATTTCGCCAAATATATCATAATGTGTCACTCTCCTTTGGTTTTATTGCGGTGCGAAATTTATTTACATAAGAATACGAAGAATAGGGACCAAGAATCCATATATTAAAGAAACGTTATATTATTTTTTAATGGGAAATTAATATTTACCATGAAATAACATAGCAGGAAGGAACATTTCGTACCATCTGCAACTCGAACGGTACGGAATGAACCTGCCAACGACATGAACGAACTCTTGACGGATGACAGTCCACACATAAACGCAATAATAACCCACGTGAAAGGTAAAAACATTTACAATTTCATTAAGAACACAAACATCGTAGATTTAAAAAAAAAAAAAAATGTATGAATTAACGTGAAGTATAGTAATGGACACGGTGTTTGAACCTTCGGGAGCAATTGTTGCTTAAAATGTATTATCTCTCAAAATATTTTCCTTTATATACATTATATATATATATATATATATATATATATATATATATATATATATAAATTCTCATGAAATATGTTTCATTTTAACAAATATTTATAATTAATAACTCTAAATTTTGTACAAGCTGACAGTGGTTTCTACCGCCAATATTTCACAATGAGGGCAAATCGCTACATATGCGAACTCTATAATCATTATCAATAAATAAATAAAATTAATATTTACATTTTTAAGGACATAGTGACATAACTATATTAAGGAAAATTGAATAATTTGTTATTCACATCTTTCCTCAAATGGGTCAGATTTTTTTTTTTTTTTTTTTTTTTTTTTTTTTTTTTTTTTTTTTTTTTTTTTTTTTTTTTTTTTTTTAAATCATAGAAGAATAAATAAATCACTTTCTTCGTTTCGTACACTTCTTGGAACTAAATGCAATATTCCGTATTCTTAAGTATATATAGTATATATATATATATATATATATATATATATATATATATATATATATATATATATATATATATATATATATATGAATCGATCCATGCAAAAAGAGCTTCAGTCCATTTTTTTTCCAAATATGAGTTAGTGATGGATTCGTTGTCTCTGACGGTCACTACATATTTCTATGTTAAGAGGACTTTAGTCCAATACATTGTTGCCATAGAAACACATGTAGCAAAAAAATTCATTAACGGCATTGTAGCACATACCCATCGTTTGCGCCAAGGTCTTGAGGCTCCAGTGTTCCCTCCCAATCCTGCCTACTTAGGAGGGAAGGTCCCCATCAAGCAGAAACAAATTAAAGACATTAAGAAGTTGATGCCATACGTTTCAGAAGAGCACAAGAATTTTTACTATGATTGATAATAAACTGTTACTCAATATATCCTGGAATGTGTTTTACATTATATTAGACCTTATATTTTGCAAGGAGGCACTCCTAAGGGTGTTCCATGAAAGAAGAGCTTCAGTCCAAGCACTATTATTATATTTTAATAATATAATGCATTTGTTAGTAATAACCAATGTTTCATATATAACTTGTATCACTATGAGGTACTCAGACAAAAAAAAATAGCACAATAATACAACAAACGAAGGGTGTAGACAGTCTTTTCTCGTTTTCTCAAATCTACTGATTATGGACTGAAGCTCTTTTTGCATGGATCGATTCATATATATATATATATATATATATATATATATATATATATATATTGTGAGGAACTTCCATAAAAACTATTTGCTTTTGTAAGACAGATTTTTTTTTTGGAGCAGTTTTCAATAGGTAACGATATTTTCCTAATTGGATGGATGGATGAATAGCGTTTAAGGACGAAAAACGTTTATCATCGTCCTGTGAAGTGTTGTTGTATGAAACTGATTTATGTAATAGAGAGGTATTTTTATTCGGGCTTGGGGTGATGCTTTTCGTTTTTTCGGGAGACAAATTGCCTCACTGAGTGCCATTAAGAACTGAGATTATTAAAAAATCCGTGCTTGAAATTGTCATTGAATTGTTATATGAAAAGCCAATGCGAAGAAGGCTACTATTTGAAGCGTTCGTCTCGACTTTAGCTCGGCCCTAAAACAAACTCGCTTTCGAATGGAGTAGTGGCGTGAACAAAAAAAAAAAAATAAAAATAAGAAAAAAAAACGCAGACTGACGGGACAAGTGAGACTATGTGTGTGAGAGAAGTAGGCATTGATATGTTAAGCAAGCGACGAAGAGACGAGGTGGTAGGAGAACAATGGTACTTTGTGTACATAAGTACCCTTCTCACGTAGGACGAGGTATGTCCGGGAAGACAAGGTCTGTCTCTAGATGGGGTACCATCCACAAGCACAGTACCAATACAGACATACAAACAGTCACAAGATGTGTGTACTCAATCCACAAATATCTAGAATAATTGAAGGGGTCGGGGCAAAATGGTGCCAAGCAACATTTTTAATAACTCTTAACTGTAGCTGCTATATGTTGGATATCATGTGGGACCATCAGTTGAAATGGTTAGGGATCACAAGATTAAGTACCATACGGAGCTTGTAGTCATATTTTTGTGGTATTCGCATCATAGACTGATAGTCCCACATAATATATTCAACATACAGCAGCTACTGTTTAGTATTGTTAAAAATGTTGCTTGGCACTGTTTTGCCCCGACCCCTTCAATTGTATTAATAAAAATTATACATACGTCGAATATTCTCTCAGGAAATTCTTCAAAAAATTTACAAATTAATTTACAATATTTGTGCCGTTAAGGGTAATTTTGGACAACAATGCGCTACATATTTCACGGACGTATATAGGAAATAATTTCACGGGGGCTCGGACAATTTCGGGGGGGGGGCTGGGAGCATTTTAGAGGGTATGAAATGTTAACGATCTAGAACTTGGAAAAGTTAGCCAACTACAACGCTATTACACCCCAAAAATAATATTTTTTCTGAGCTAAGGGATCTTATTTAATTCATTTTTAAGATTTTTATGACAAATTTTTACCGATAAAATCAAAATTTCGGGAACGGGAGGGCTGCCGCTATATAAGTCTATGTATTTAGTCATATTAACTGTAATTTGCTAGCAAATACATTTTTATGTCTATGCCCTCAGTTCTTGCCTCCCTCTATTCTATAATCCTAATAGCCGACTAAAAAATGTATTGATAAATTAAATTATTATGATTATAACATGCTTGTAAGAGATGTTTAAATTGTCTAAAGTTCATCCGATCATTTCAGATAAAAAGTGCAATGATTTTAAATATGAAATAGGCAAGGTGGTAGTACATTGTTACCCCCAGAGAATGGGTAACTTTGTACCACATTTTTATTGTATTTTTCCCTAATTTAGTATATTTGAAACTATTTAATGCCATAAGAAATATATTTAGACTAATGATGAGTCATTTAAGCTTAACATTTGACATATCGTCGCTAAAAATGCAAAGTATCGAATGTGAAAATTACCACTTTTCAGAGTGGAGAAGCGTTAATTCATAACTTTTTTTTGGACAGTCAAATATTCGGCAGATTTGACCTTTTGATAGTGGAATACTTTCTCTTTAATAGAGTGATCTGAGATTCAAGAATTTGCCGTACATAAGTCCAGCAGAAATTAGTAAAGATTGACAATGAAAGATGCATTTTTTCACATTCGATACTTTGCATTTGTATCGACGATATAACATTATAATAGCAGTTTTATGGAAATTTGTGGTACAAATTTACCACAATTGACTCATTTTTTTTTTTTAAGTAGACACTTGACAAACGCCTCACTGTTGAGTGGTCAACACCAATGTCTCAGGTAATATCCCGACTACTTTTGCGAAGGTTTTCTTCTACAAAACCCCTCAGTTGGTCGTAATTAATAAAAAAAAAAAAAAAAAAGCCCAACACGACTTACCTTCTCTTCGAGATCTAAATCTCTAAGAAAAAACGTTTACAACTATCGGTGCACAGTACATTCACCGGCGATATCATCACCACAAACAATATTGATGTTACTCGCACTTTGAGTCAACACTTCGACCATAACGAAAATGTTGTTTTGAGCTGATGAATTTCAGAATTCCTTACTCATAGAGAATGTAACACACAACTAAACTACTCTTACAACTCACTGGTCATAGATATACAAAACAAAATAAATGAGTTCAGAGTAAATAACATAAAAACTCTGTTTATATGGATTCCTGGGCATTGTGGAATAATTGAAAACTTAAAAGTTGACAAAGCAGCAAAAGAAGCAACAAAAGAAGGACAATTTTGCTGTCAAGTTCCTGTAACCAATGTATTAGCAGCCGTGAAACTACCACTAAAAAATAAATGGTTCCAAGAATGGAATAGGATGGAGTTAGGGGAAAAGCTACGTGAAATAAAAGAAGACGTACATGCATGGAGAAGCAGGATACGCGACAGAAGACGAGAGGAAGTGATATTGACCAGGCTACGAATAGGACACTCAAGACTGACGCATGGCTACCTTATGGCAAAGGAACCACCAACGATATGTCAGTACTGCGGAGTACATCTAACCGTAAAACATATCCTCACCGAATGCAGGGGCTACATAAAAGAAAGAGAACAGTTAGATTTGCCCACTGACCTAAGGGAACTTCTGGGAAATAACTCAAATCACTTAACTAAATTACTTGCTTTCCTAGAAAGAACTAAGTTAATCCGACATATTTAATTTATAAATATTTGTGTGTATGTATGTATATATATATATATATATATATATATATATATATATTTATATGTTTCAATCTCCTCCTATCTATCTTCAATCTATATCGATCTTCTTCAAGTAGCACTTTTGGTCAATATCACTTTCTTTCCTCAATAGTCATATCATATCAATATATATACCAATAGTCATATTAAGATTATATGCCAATTGAAATATATAAGATCAAACGAGTCTTCTAACTGAGACATCCATGACCCATGTGGTTGACATATGTCTAAAAACACAAATTAAAAAAAAAACTACTCTTAGAGGGGAAAAACATTAATAACCTGTGTTTATTATTTTACTTGCCTAAACAAAATGAATATTCAAACATGCATTATTTTTTTCACCGACCCAAAGCATATAAAATTCGTAATTAGCGAAAAACATTTCTATATCCCCATAAAAAACGTTTTTAAACGCTCGGTTTTGTCCAGTTTTGTTTGAAGTTCCGGGCCAGTTCCTTTAGTTGGATTACAAATTGTATCGGTCTATTTATTTAAACAGACGCAATTGGCGGTTTGCCCACGAGATGGAAAAATCGGGTCAGCTGTTACAGGAATGTTTCAACGCTGACCGATGACCCATCGCTACTTTCTGACCGACAGTATCCCCCTTTCCTTCATCTTTATTACACAAATATAAAACCGTTCAGTCAATCGATATTATTTCTTCCCCGCCGAAGCAAATACTTAAGTCGTCCGGCAGCAACGAGAAACTTTATAGATTCGACTCTAGTAATGACCAAATGGATATGAAATACAATTTCAATTGAATTTAATAAAATGATAATTATTATATTCTGCAATTATCTGTATCTATTACAATACCGTATTGAGCTTGAACGTAAAAATCTAATTTTCACAGGAGCTACGTCTCTTGGAGAATAAATTGCTCAAAGTAGAACGTATTTTCACAGGAGCTACGTCTCTTGGAGAATAAATTGCTCAAAGTAGAACGTATTTTAATCTTAATTTTCAACTGTAATTTTTAATATTACTTATCAAATTCTCAAGCGTTTGAGAATCGTAGTCAGTCCTATTATTTACAAGCTAATATTAAATAGGAGGCCCGGTGGCCGTGAGTGTTAAGGCCTGAGTGCTTAACATTCCTTGCCAAAGGTCGTGGTTTCGATTCCCACTAGGGGTGGTGGCTTTTCTTTAGAAAAAAGAAAAGGCCTAAAATTCTTAGTTAATAATAAATAGACGTTAAAATTTAAATAAATAAATAATATTAAATAAATAACAAATTCTTTATGTGTTTAATTTAAATTTTAACGCCCATTATTATTAACTACGAATTTTGGGACAGATATCATATATAGAAAATTTTTTTCTAAAGAAAAGCCACCACTCCTTAGTGGGAATCGAACCCACGACCTTTGGCACGGAGTGTTAACTGCTCATCCCTTAACACTCACGGCCACCGGGCCTTGACTAATCAAGTATATACCAACAATTCGTATACAGCTGTTTCAATTTTAATCTAGCACGCAATAATTCAAGAATAGTGAATCCAAAACAAAATATTTTTTTTTTGTCGTTTAGTTATTTAAATATTTCATTAAATGCATTAATATAAGTATTTTATAATTTTATGAAGTTGGAAAAACTATTTTTTAGAAAATCAAAATTAATTTGCTACTAGGCCTAGTTTTAGCTTAGTACTTATCATTAGTTCTGGCCCCTAACTCTAAACTCGCTTTATTTTTTTTTTATTTTTTTTAGTATTTATTTATTTGAAATGTGTACAGGTTAACAGTACAATGATCAAGTATGTTGATCCAGATATTATGTACAAGTTGACAAAACTGGCAAAAGTAAAATTTTAAAAAATACAAAATTTGGAAGAAGCCAACCATTGTTGGCACTTCCAGAGGTGTCTTAATAAATATTTTATTGATCATGAAAAGTAAATTGTCTCAGGGCCACTGTCTAAACTCGCTTTATGGCAAGTTATAAACACTTTCACGCCTTGATGGACAAGTAGGTTTAATACGGTCTCTCCGCTAATTAATAATACAGTTTATCTTTCACCCATACTATTTAAATTTTATCAATAAAAAAATGGCATACTTGTATCTCATAGGATCTCATGCTTCACCCATGAAATGTCTTCTCATCAGCAGTCACCGCTAACTCCACTAAGAGTGAACAAATACACACAACAGAAAGTAGTCTAGTCACACGTGTGATCTAAAAGGATTTCGTAACAAGCCGAACAGTGTTTACGCTGTACATAACTTCGTTAAGCCTTTACCCTTTCTGTTGACATTTTTACTTTCACTATTCCATGACATATGAAGCTATGTTATAGAAAAATAGCTCAAGAGAAGAATAAAATCTGAGATAAAATTCCTTTTAGCGCGGTTCCTCCCTCCCCCATAGGGAGGAACCCCGCTTATAGGGTTGATACAATGAAACAATCCGGAAGTGCCGACTAGAAAATTTCGCGTTTCAGAACCCCTAGAGACCGAAAATAACGGTGGTTCAAATTTGTATATATATATATATATATATATATATGTATATATATATATATATATATATATATATATATATATATATATTTGTCTGTTCGCTCTCTAGATAGAAGACGAATGGTCCGATTTTGATGAAATTTGGTACAAAAATCCTTCGTCCAATTTGAAAGGTCAAGTTCGTTAACCAGCAAAATCCGCCTACTGGAAGGTGGCGTTTGGGGCGAAATTCGCGCAAAAAAAATCGTAACGCTTACGTTTTTGAGTTCATAAGCTTGTAAGTACTCGTTTTATATGATTCCTGGGCTAGGAAAACGAATGAAACCATTTTTAAGGCGATCGCTTTAACCGTTTTCGAGAAAATTGGAAAAATAGTTTTTGAATACCGTTTTTGGTTTGGGTACTTAGAATTACGGGATTCAGTTGAAACTTTATCTACATGTTCTACTTTCATTAAAACTAATATGTTGAAAGTTTTGTTACGTTTGGAGTTAAGGAAGGGTTAGAATAAAATATTTTATGAACAGACATGAAAAGTTTTGGGAAGTTCGTATACTTTCATTAATATCTCGAACACGGTTGGGAAATCGTGGTAAGTGGATAGAAACTATTTGAAAGCTTACTAAATTCTCTACAAAAAAGATCCTAAAACTATTTTTGATTAGGTTATGTCAATCGGAGAAATAAGTGCTTAAAACTTCAAATACGTCTGTTTTGTTCTTATGAACGGGTTTTTGTCGTTCTTGTTGTAATTTTTGTCTCTTTCCCTTCGTTTTTTATTGCTTTTTATTTTTCTAATTTCTTATGTTGCGAAAATTTTGTGTGTAAAACAGGATATGAAAAATGAGGCCAATTTTCTGTTGCTAGAAATAATATAAATTTTGGGAACATTCATTAATATCTCGAAAACTGTTGAGAATTTTGGTAAACGGAAGAATACCATTAGAAAGCTTATTAAATGCTCTACATAAAAGGTTCTAATGAAAGTTTTGATTAGGCGATGTCAATCGGAGAAATAAGAGCTTAAAGCTTTAAAGTAATTGATTTCGCTTATTCGAAGTGTTCTTTTTGTCTGTATTTTATTCCTTGTTATTTTTTAATTGCTTATAGTTGGATAATGTATTCGAAAATAAAACAGGTTAAGTTAAATAACAAAAACAATTTATTGTTAGAAATATAGAGTTCCAAGATTCCAAGACCTTGTAACTAGCGGGACGGTTTCTAGTGTTGCCGACCCTTCCAGGTAAGATTGTAAATCCTACCTTTCAAGACTGGTGGAACCAAAATATAACTGTCAGGGTTCGGTCACTGCTACTTAATAAAACTACATTTTATCGTAAAAATGGTTTTATTGTGCCGACGTTTCGGCTTGAACTTCAAGCCTTCATCAGGGCTGTAAATACAAGTAGGACATATTTAACACTAATATATGCACATATCTATGTAAATATACCTAACATATATATATATATATATATATATATATATATATATATATATATACATATATAATATATATATTTATATATATGCATATACACATACACATATACACGCACACATAGGTACATATATATGCCCACATACATACACATATGGGGTATGTATTATTAAGTAGCAGTGACCTAACCCGGACAATCCCTACCTTGCATCATCAACGGTCAACGATCTCCTCTCAACAAAATAATAACTGCTTCTATTTTAATCTTTCGAAATTAGACTAGGGATAAGAACGGAACCGCGCTAAGATGAGGCAGTTCCTGCGAGTCGGACTTTTTAAATAAATGTCTCCCAAAAGACACTACTTCTTTGATAAAACATTAGGCCGGGTAGAGAAGAATAAAATCTGAGATAAAGTTCCTTTTTTAAATAAATGTCTCCCAAAAGACACTACTTCTTTGATAAAACATTAGGCCGGGTAGAGAAGAATAAAATATTTCTGTGGAAAATATTGTTGAATTGAATGAGAATTTAGACCGTTTTTTTTTTTTTTTTTTTTTTTTTTTTTTTTTTTTTTTTTTTTTTTTTTTTTTTACGGCGCATCTACATCTAGGTCATTAGCGCCGACATCCAGGGTGCAGCGAGGAATGTTACCAGCGAGCCGTGGGATGATAAAATTCCTGCCGGAGGTTGGGAATCGAACCCACCATCTCCCGCTTATGAATCCAAGGCGTTAGCCATTAGACCACCGGAGACCCCTTTTAGACCCTCATATTACATTTTCTACGTACTGTAGATATTACATAAAAACACTAAAATACAAAGAGGCAATATCTCTTTGTAGACTTGTTATCATACTTTCTGTTTTTATAAAGAAAACTTGAATTGAATGAGACTTTAGACCGTCATATTACATTTTCTACGTACTGTAGATATTACATAAAAACACTAAAATACAAAGAGGCAATATCTCTTTGTAGACTTGTTATCATACTTTCTGTTTTTATAAAGAAAACTTGAATTGAATGAGACTTTAGACCCTCATATTACATTTTCTACGTACTGTAGATATTACATAAAAACACTAAAATACAAAGAGGCAATATCTCTTTGTAGACTTGTTATCATACTTTCTGTTTTTATAAAGAAAACTTGAATTGAATGAGACTTTAGACCGTCATATTACATTTTCTACGTACTGTAGATATTACATAAAAACACTAAAATACAAAGAGGCAATATCTCTTTGTAGACTTGTTATCATACTTTCTGTTTTTAAAGCATAAAGAAAACTTTATCTAACAAGGAAACATCCGTAACAGATAATAACTCGCGTAAAAATAATCGATACGTATTTTTTTTATATCAGCCCAATCGCACGTTTAGGGAGCGAAACCCCCCTTCCAAATTACGAATCAAATATTCTAACAATGGGAGTATACAGTGTTGGGGTCACCGATTTGGTCCATTTATTTTCTGGTGATTCTACATCGAAAAATAGTCGGCACTGTGTCCGAGCGTTCCGTCCAAAACGCCTTAGGAGCTGAGAAATAAAATAAAATAAGTTGAAAATGCTTTATTTTATATATCGAGTTTAGAAAATGATATCGTCATGATTCTTTCACCAATTCATTTGTTTTAGAAAATAGATTACAGAGTAAGTACAATCGTTAAACAATAATTTATATTTCGTCAAATAAAAGTATTCGGAGAGTAAAAAAGTATTATTTTTGTTCTTTTCGCGATTTTTTTTCTTGATCTCTTGGTAGTTTGATTTTTTTTTTAAGTTTGTTTCATATTTGCAGCAAACATCAATGCAAAAATATATTGAAGATATAATATGCTAGGCACTCAGGTATTAATTCCACAACTAATGAGTTAAAAAAAAAAAAATTCTAAAAGCTTAACGAGTTTCTGCGCTATTTCCAGCGGCTTAACCCTTTCCCTAAAGTGGACAGTTTGAAATTTACTTCCTCCCAACCGAAGAGAGTATTAACAGCAAACAGGATTTAATTATCCGTAATTTCTGGCCTGGAGTAACCACCTTTAATTAGTAAATACCGAGCTGCGAACCTTCTATTTGGAATTCGAGACTTCTCTAGGCATTTAAAAAGGAGAAAAAAAAAATACTGCGGAAACAGGATTAAAATTTCTTCCCAGAACACTTCCTTCAGGGTCAAAGACATTTGTCAATATTCTTTCAAAGGTCAAATATAAATTATGAAGTATAGTATATTTATACAAAATATATCATAATTTAATTAAATAAGTCATAGTCACATCATTATATAAATATAAGTAAAGAAATTCAATCAATTTACATATATGTTTTAATTTAATGAATTTCGGTTTTCTTGATCCGTGATTGTATTGATTTAATTAATAAATGTTTTAATTATATTATTCTAAAGTATGATTTTTCTAAGCTGCGGGCTCTTTAATTAAATATTTATATATTTATTGGAGCAACGCAATAACATATTTATTCGAGCAGCTATCAATTAAAAATATAATACACAAAATAAAAAGAAAGGTGGTGACATACTAGTTACATATCATTAAAATTCATATAGAAAAGGGAAAATATAAAAAAAAAAAAAAACAGAAAAGGAACATTAAGTCATTAAAGGAAGTATTTTTAGGATAAACATTGAGGAATATAAAGTAAACAATTAAAATGAAAGCTTGAAATTTTATTTTCTAAAATTAGGATAATGTTTGAACTAAATGAACTGGTGTAATTGTATTTACATTTTTTCTTAATATATAAATTGTGTGATACATTATTTGTTTTAAATAGTGTATTATGGACAATGTAATTCATGCAGATCGTGTGGCATAGTTAGTTCTTCACGTGTATTACATTCAGTAAGTGTAAGTCCAAGTAATAATTTTTCAAAACCTTAAGCAATTTCTATTCAATAAAATTTGAATTCACTAAATTTCACATTCACTAGATTTCCTATTAACTAAATTTCACATTCACTAGATTTCCTATTCACTAAATTTTGAATGGCCTGAGAGTGGTTTCCACTGCAAAAATTCACAAAGAGCGAATTTCTACGTATGCGAGCTCAAGGATCAATGTAAATAAATGAAATTGTTCAAGTAAATAAATTTACAATTTACTAGCTATTAGTAAGTACTAGGTGACAAGATTAATAGCCTCCAAATATTACAAATCAATTTTAAATCTACACCTCACAGTTTTATCCGTACAGAAACTAATGACTACACTATTTCAACACAGGCAGCACAGAGAATTGCAGGATGGTGGATGAAACTACTCGGCATGGATGAGACAAGGTACCCAAAATTATGCTATCAGAAATTACTCCTCCTGGACTCAAAACCTAACAATATATCTTCGCAAAACTGGGTAACGAAGTTAAAATATTCTCTACTAAAGTATGATATAATAGACCAAGTCGCAGCTCCAACCCCAAACTCCAAATTACTCCAAGAAATAGCCCGAAAAATAAAAGCAAACCTGATTCAAGATGACCTAGACCATATCAACACAACCTCCTACAGTACCATATATGGTGCAATTCATACCTACAACAGCTACCTTCTAGTAAATATGAACATACCTTCTAGTAAATATGCACCAACTGTGAACTGGAGGAAGAAGACTAGGAGCATCTGCTGTGGCCATGTCCTGAATACTCCAATCTTAGAAATACTCTGAAACCTATTATTGATGAACACACCAACAACTCTGCAACATATTATTTCCTGACCACCTCTAACATCACCGATATAAATGCCTTTTGCATTTACCTGGAGAATATACTGAAGAAAAGAGGAAACCGCAATGAATATTGGCTGAACCGGACAATCACTTCTTAATTAATTTATATTATAAAAGTGTACTTTATTTTATTTATTTCTTTTTTTATAAGAGTCTACTCTAATTTACGTACAATGATCTGTATATACTTACCCCGACCATATTTGCAAGAACAATGTTCAATCACAAATAAATATTATTATTATTATTATTAGGTGACAAGATTAAGTAGCATACAGAGCACTGAAGTCATATTTTAGTAGCATTTGCATCATAGACTGATAGTCCCACATAATATCCAACATATAGCAGCTACAGTTAGGTTTTCTTAGAAATGTTGCTTGTCACTATTTTGCCCCGATCCCTTCAATTATCAACGTTTAATCTCGTTACCTACTAAAGTCAACCTGATGTACAATAGTAAACGTTAAATACTTTATTTTAAGAAAAAAAATCTTCTTTAGCGATGTTCCTTCCTAAACATTTTTTTCTCATTCCCCTAACAGTATCTATTCCAGGATGCCGTTCTGCTCGCGTACAAGAAAAAAAAAACTCCACCGAA
The DNA here is from genome assembly GCA_946811695.1 of Gonocerus acuteangulatus. Classification (NCBI taxonomy): domain Eukaryota; kingdom Metazoa; phylum Arthropoda; class Insecta; order Hemiptera; family Coreidae; genus Gonocerus; species Gonocerus acuteangulatus. Next base: position 13,085,532 of record OX328123.1, on the reverse strand, counting down.
AAAATTTAACAATAAAACGCCTGCGTATATTCTGTCACGATCGACCCACTTTTGTCACGCGCAGCCACACCCCTACTCATGGTCAGTACTTTTTCTGTACACATTTTTTATGTAGAAAAATATTCTTCTCGTATCCGTACAACTAGCAAAGTCATGGCATTGATATTGTAGGCCATAACACTTCAAAACTACGTTGAAAAAGTGCATTATCATAAAAAAAATCCTGAAAAAATTAAGAGTTTTTAACTAAAGAAACATTATGGGGTAATACTGCCTTGTGTGCTAAAAATGTAATTAATTTTCTCCAATTTATGAATACACACAAATAAATCAATGTTTTTCAATTCGTAAGTTTTATATGGGGTGTCGATGTATCCAAAACGTAAACTTCTTTTTCCACGGACAATAGCCTACAGGCAGCAATTTTTAATCTAGATAAAAAACAAAAATTATTTTGAAAGAAGAAGATAAATATTAGTAAAGGATGTAGGAATTTTAAGAAACATTTATATTTTCGAAAATGGTGAGCAATTCTTCATTTTCTATGAAAAAAAAAATGGATCTTAAAATCGTTCTAATTTAATGAATCGAAAAAATACTCTACTTACTTTACTAGCACATATCATTAGGAAAATGCAGTTAAAATTTGAAGTTAATATGGTGAAAATTGAAGGCGCTGGCGTGTCGCCAGATTTGAAAAACATAGTTTTAGAAAATCTACTTCAAAGTTTAGTACATTTTTTTCTCTTAATTTGTTGTCAAATTTTTTTGCGATGAAGATAAAAAAAAAGTTTTTAATTTTTAAATGTATCAGGATTTTAGTTGAAAAATCGAATTTTTGGCATATTTAAAAACTTTTCCTTCCTTAAAGGATTATTTAAAGACTTTAGTAGGGATTTTGTCACATAGAAAATGAAATAAAAGGATCCCAAAAGGAAAAAAGCCGCAATCCCTCCATCCTACTTATTATTCATTGAATTCCTTTTTTCCTTCCCACCTTTAAATTTTATTTGGCCAACTACCTTGGTAGCAAATCCTACATCATCGAATCTGTCATTTTATAATTTTTTAGTAAATCCCAATTTATATAATATTACAAGGAAGATATTTCCTGGGAGCCGACCTTTTCCAGACGAGCGATCTGTTTGTTACACAAGGATCGTCTTTCCAGCTGGCAGACTGGTTTCCCCACTCTAGGAATCTGGGCTTCAGCCCATCATCGCTTTTTTCAGAAACCTGTAAAGGACAATAGAATGCAAATAGAGGCATAAGAAAAAATATTTATCTTTCTAGTAAAGCCATACCGATTTTTTCAAAACGTAGCCACATTCTAAAGAAATATTTCTTCATATTTTTTTTTTCGAAATTTTAAAAACGCCCGTCCTTCGTGGCAGTTCCTCAATTTAATATTATTACCGTGCTAAAGAAGTATTACGGTATTTCCTTCGAAAAACTGACAAGACCCTTTTCAACCTCATTTTCAGTCCAGTATTCCATTCCTTGATTGCTTATTCATGCTACCAGACATAAATGTACTCTCTGGAAAATCTTTATGACATACCACAACAGGCTCAGGTCCCTGGAAGTATTCCTCTGACCCCTTCTGACAAAATCATCCGCTTTTTCGTTTCCTTCTATGCATGAGGCCTGGTACCCAAACAAGTCTAAACCTTCCGTGTTTTCTCAGCTTTTTTTAGCATCTTGGCTCTACATGAATTTCCTTCTTAATTGACATTATTCACATAAATGTTTAATGCACATTCACACATTTTTTTGGCATTTTAAATTTTGCAAATAAACTGATAAATAACCTTAAATTATGTTTTTCTTTACGCTCCTTCGCTGGGCTCGGCTTCTCTCCTAAACGGTGTCCATTTTCCCAGGGTGATCTTTTGCCCGAGTACCTTCGGGCTTCATCAGTTCTTATTGTAGGAATTATTATTCAATGTGGAAGAAGGTCATATTTCAATAAATACACAATTTTCTTCACTACTCCTTCTTTTGCTCTACATGTTTCTCGTATTTTTGGCGCCTCTTCAGGAGCTCTAAAAATAATAAATCATTACAGCCTTCACCTTCGAGAACCTTTTGCAGGCAGGGCAAAGTTTAGACTGTCTGTCAGTATATATTATTTTAATTTTATTTTAGTCATATGTTATAAGTGCTCCTGAAGAGGCGAGGAAAAGGTGAAAAACATGTAGACCAAAATAAAGGAGTTAGGAAGAAATTTTTGTGTTTTTCGAAATTTGACCTTTTGTACGAAAGTGTGCCAATCAGTCTGTGATCTTCAGGGACCTTAAACTGGAAGAAAACTGAAAAAACTAAACAACAGTTTTAAACGGATTGTTTAACATATAATAAATATTATATTACTATTTGTAATTTAAATCATATCTCACCGCTCCCGCAATTGCCAAGTCATTCTTTCCAGGATTTGCAAAAATCTATTCCCGACTTTTCTTCAAGGTTAAAAATAATGACTTATAATCTAATAAATTATGCATGACTGATTTCAACTGAATTATCAGTCGCCTATTCTCAGTGAGCTGGGAACAGACTTGGTGTAGATCAGTTGAAAACTGTAAATTATCTTCGACCTTCAGAGTACTGCATTCTGTACATGAGAACAGTAGAGCAATTCAGTTTTTAATTTAGTCATTCGAAAATTCAATCCCCAACAAACACTCAAGCTATTGGCAGCCCAAAATGAAGGAAAATTATGATTCTAGACTTCCGGTATTGAGTAATTTTCCTTCAATCATTATCGTAATGTTACAAGGTTTTTCCAGATTTCAATAGTAACGGCCCATTCCCAAAAGAAGCTATATGTTACAATATACTTTCGATATGGAGTAGTTAAAAAATACTATATCAGAATGAAGTACCTTTTCAAATTTTTATCAAAATGAAGGCATTATGCAATTGATTGCACTCTTTTTATAACGCTAAAGTTCACGTTTTTAGGCAAACAATGCACATTTGTGGAAATTGCACTTCTATTCCACTCTTCGTCATTTAATAATCTGAGATCACTGCCCTAAAATAGTAACACGGCTAATGAGTTCACTTTGGAACTAAATTTCATCAACTGCTTTCGGCCTCCAGTTCAGCAAGGATATAAACCCTAAACTCATAGAATCATTTCAGCACCTTTGTAAGATAACTTTTCCATAAACAAAACATCTTCCACAAAACGAACAAAATCCAAAACCAGTTATGCGGTTATATTACAACCAAAACATCCTTGAAAATGGTCCACATTAACCAATCTACGAAGCCTCTATTCACAAATGTCAATTAATTCAAACAATTCTTTTTTTTTATTTTTGTGTGATAGAAAGTAGATAATTTACTGTATCAACGGATGTAAAATGATAAAGGTCCAATTGAAAATTCGGCGAAATTCAAATTTTCAAATATATTAGCAAATATTTTCGTGCCAACAAAATCGTGTAAAAGATAAATCAATGATAATTTGGAAAACACAAAATGTCACATATCTCTCAAATGAAAAACTTTCCCAATTGTTTCTTTCAGCTACTTTCATTGCTTACGGACTGGATACCCGCTGGTAGTTTGCCCAATAATAATTTATAAGTTCTTCACACAAGATATTTGAAAGTATCAAAACTACATTCCAAATTTTTTTGACAAAAGTAAGCCAATCGTTCAATTTCTCCCTCGATAAACCTCCACTTCATTTTCATGGATTTAATGCTTATTCAATATTGAAGTTTTCGCTTAAGTATTGAATCTGTGGTCCGTTAGGGTGCTGAGAAACAAATTCGCGAAAAAACTCTGATTCATGAATAAAAACAGAAGTGCGCTATTGAACGTCCAGAAAGTATCTTTTAATAACATTTTTATTGAATTAAATTACTTTCTTTTTAAGGTAAATTTTGTCTATTTTATGATGGTATAGTTAGAATTTAATTATCTTGAATAGTTTTTGAGAAAATCTTTCTTATTCCTTAAAAAACATGACTACGTAAAAAAAACAACAGAAAATTGGACATAGCTCCTTTTCCTTTCTGTATCGGACCATACCTCAAATGAACGGTTTTCTTGGAAATTATCTCTTCAATACCTCCTAGAGTTTGGCTACTTACACCTGAATAACCACACTATATTATATAATAGTCAATACTCAAAGATTGACTATTATAGGAAATATTGAAAGGCATGCCTCTTGATCGGTTATGTTGAGTCTATTCTTGGCTGGAGACTCATCTTCAACTCGTGGGAGTGTGAGTCAGCTCTGATCACCCCTTACTACATCACCAAATTCCTTTTGAAATCACTAAGCTACGGTTCGGTGATTCAAATATCTAAGCACAATTAGGAAGATATTATTGTATGTTATAATTAATCCAAATTTTAAAAAAAAATGTTAATACTGATATTATAAGTGGATAAAACAAATTTTTCTGACAATTATTTTTCAAAACAGGTAGGCATAGTTTTTTCATTTACTTGATTTCAAGAAGACACTCCTTTGTTGAGACGTTGCTCTTAATTTATAATAAAAAACTACATTTTCCTCAACTCATAGACGTCTCAAAATAGAATAAACAACTAAATTTGTAAAACAAAACCTAACCTTTATAACCGATATACTAAATGGCGCAAATAATCTAGAAGTTTAGCGCCAAAGCTCATCTCCTTTCCTATCCCATCATTATTTATAAATAGAATATATTTTTTATATTGTTAAAATTAGTTAAAAATGTATATAAATTTTAGTAGATTTCTTTTTTATGCTATATTAATATTAATTTTTAAATCATAATTATTAATACTACCTATTGAGGATTTACAATAAAAATTGTTGTGTTTATAATTATGTAAATTATCTAACGAATTTTAACAAATAGAACCCAATAAGGTAGTCTACAAATCAGCGTAACATTTTCAAAATTGTTTCTAGAATTTATTAACAACAATTCGATATAAAGCCCAGCTATTGCATGCTCCCCCAATTATATCTTACCATAATCTGCATTAATTAATTTTTTTTTTTTTTTGTGTGTGCTTCGACTGCCTGGGCCATTAGCACATCATTCATTAATTATTACAATAATGCAAACGTGTATTACAGCAAACCGTAAAATCGTTAGTGTTTAAGTTTTATTTAAGTATAAATACGTTTATGTTAGTTTTTTGGTTTATTTCCTTTTACCTTTTGGCTGATAATTCGGTTTTATAAAACACATTGAAAAATCATTTCTACTATTAAATAAACTGGGAAGAAAACATTCTTATGATACCTTATTTATTGTTTAATATATTAAAGTACATTTTATTTTTTTATTACTGAAGCAGTTGATAATTTAAATGTTGCCGGTTGAAGTAATTCTTTGTCTCACAAAAATGCTAATTTGACCATCATTAAAACATAACTGTATTAAACTCGTGAAATTCTGTAGATTTTATCCTAAGGACACTTGAGAATGCAAGGAACCGTAACTTAGTTTACGGCTGCGTGATTCGGAGTCGAGGACATTGACTTGGGTATTTACCCCTCCCTCCAAAAATTTAATTGCAATGGAGGACTCGTTGTAACTTGTTTAGGATTTATTCTGTTACATTCCGAACATAGAAATAAAGTTATTATTTCAATAAAATCTTATGTGCACTAAAACTACCAATAATTCATTAGTTACTTGGTTGAAAATACTACTAATTTTAGATTGATGAATAAAATTATGCAAAACTGTAGCCATCAAAAGAATCCATTCATGTGGCAAATAAATCTTCAAACCTTCGAAAAAATCAGCAGAAACTTTATTCAATTTTAGTAAGGCCACATTTAATTTCAAATCAGAAGAAGTAGTAAAAAATCAACTTTGTACAGGACGATAAATGTCGCTGTTCTGTCGCAAAGCGGTGAACTCGTGTTCTTTGCTTTTCATTCGTCCATATAAGTAGAAAGCTTGCTTATAACGTCGATCTTAACCCCTGGTGTGTATAAAGTGTCTGACAGACTCTAAGGAAATTCCGGTGAAGTATGTTGGCTGCAGTGAGCATCTAGAGTTGCCAACTTACTTCACTGAAATTTCCCTAGAGTCTGTCAAACAACTTTTTACACACCAAGGATTTAAAACGTAGTGTCGAACTGAAGATGACAAACCCCAAAAACCAAAATACGATTTATTCAACGTATGTGTCTGTTCGCACTCTACCGTCTACAAAAATTGTGCGACTTTGATGACATTTAGAACAAAAATACTTTGGCTAATTTAAAAGGTTATGGTCGTTAACCAGCAAAATCTGCCTACCGGAACACTGTTTAAAAGGCGATATTCGCGCAACGAAAATCTTTGGGCTTAAGGCTTTCGTGTGTATGCTTCAGAACACCTTTTATAGTTTTTATAACAAATCAAAACGAGTGAAATCATTATTAAGGCGATATCTGTAATGGTATTTGACGAAAATGGATAAAACTAGTTTTAAAAATTAATTTCGGTTTGGCTACTTACAATCGTTGAATTCAGTTAAAATATTTTCTACGAGTTTGAAATTAATTCAAACAAAGATATTTAAATGTTGATTCCATTTGGAGTTAAGTGAAGAATTAGAGCAAAAAAATATTTAATTAACAGACATAAAAAATGTTGGGATCTTCTTATATTTCAAATATTTTATAAGGCCCAGGAAGAAGGAAATCCAGTCCAATATTAATCGCTGCATTTTTATGTATTAAAATGCTCTTAAATTATTTCCCCTCCCTTCTATTTTAAGTAAAAACCTTTTTAGGCGAAAATATAACCGAATATGATCCTCTTATGACATATAACGTGTTCAATGACATATTTATACCAGTTCAAAAATAGTCCTCATGATGATCGGAGTGTCACACGTACCTTCTAAATGTGATGAATGACGTTAGAAAAGTTAAATATAATGTCCGTACTCCTGATGATGCAAATTCGAATGGTTTCCTTGTCCTTCGGTATGCCATTTATGATTAGCATTTGCTAATAGTGTTGAATAATATATCATACTTCATAGGAAACCATATTCAAGGACAGATATATCAAAACATAAAAATAAGGTAGAAAATTGTGGTGAATTTATTAATTTTTTTTTTTTTCTATCGCTAATAAGAAATTTCTCTTTGTTTTAGGTGAGTACTGAGAGTTTCCTACAGTAAAATTCTACAATTGTGTAAGTAATGTAGTTATTAATTAATATTCAATCAACCAGTATTTGGTTTATATGAAATATAAAGGGATTACGTCGAATAGAACAGAAAAGATAAGTATTTCTAAGTTTTATATTTAAAAGTTGTCTTTCTAAAAGGTAAATAAAATTGCACTTCACAGATTTCCATCTCAGGTTATTTGCTTTTATAGTATTTATAATATGGTAATAAATGATTAAAATCGAATAAAAAGGTACAATAAACCATCATTTCATAAAACATAAAATAGAAAATATATTTCCTCAGGATATTTCAACTATTATTAAAAATAAATAAATTATTGGTGGTTATGAAATAAATTAAAACAGTAATTAATTAATTTGAAAAAAATTATGAATTGCACAATTTAAGCGTTTAATATCAAAACTAGCTCAATGCATTTTTTATAAAATTTATAGAAGGCACAATAAACATGTGATGGATTAATTTAGAATCTCTTTGTAGTGTAATAGTATCGACCAAGAACTATCAAATAACAACCAAAAAATGTTGTTTCGAAATTCGTGGATTGGGCTGGTTTTGATATTAAACGCATCAATTGGGAATAAATATTCATAAATAGATTCAACTCATCGACTTACCCTGTCCAAGTAATCACAAGCATTGATGGTCTTTGGATATTTCCAGTGTCACCTTCCTCAGGGTTAAATCCGAGAAACGTAGTATGATTAGCGAAACGTCGGTAAAGAAGTTTATGACACGCCAATATCTGAAGACTGTAATATTTTTGATTCATAAGCAGAGGTCCATTAAACGAAAAAAATAAATACGTAAATTGTAACTAGAATAATGACATAAATTGATTTTACAGTTCTGAAGTAATTTATTTACAAAAAAAAATTAATAATCTCTTTGTTGCACAAGACACGGAATTGCCTCTAATCAACTATTGATCTGCTGTAAATACATTAAAAGCCGATTAAGTTAATTCCTTTTATTGGTAAATCTGCTCGTAATTGTCCAGTACCCGCATTCACTAATGACATTAACTGTCAATAATGACTGAACATTGCGGACAAAAAAAATGATTCATTACATTGCGTAATTGTTGATCAAGAACAAACTAACTGTTTAGATAAATGTTTTATATTATAATGAAACATATTCTATTCTTGTTATTTTTTTAAATATATTAATGTTGGGACGTTTTGTACTTTTCAACTTTATCAGGCCAAAATTCAAGAATTTGTTATAATGAAAATATCTGAATTTAAAATGCAGTCTGAATTACATTATACTCTGTGAATTTGGTTGATTAAAGAACTTAAAAAAGTCCGTCACGCAGAAGATGCTTAACTAAGCACTTTCCTGGAAAGGTAGTGAGAATTATAAACTCCCACGCTGGACGGATACTCCAACGTGGAAAACATGGGAAAAAATGAATAGTTTTGCTCTTGTATGTTAGAAATGAACAGCTGACTCAGCAAAACCCGGATCCAGCGTCCACTTTTAGCGCCCCTAGTGGTAGAAATTGCAATCAATCCCCTATCCGATTTGGTGGGTTAATTCAATTTTGACATAATACCGAGTAAGCCTCAACTTCTGATAAATGGATTTAGTTTATATTTACTACATATCTTCGTCTTAAGATACCCATAACTTATACCGAATTTCGTTGAAATATAACAGTAATTAATTAATTAATATAAAAAAATATAAGGCCGATATTAGCCAATTAGTACTTTAGGTACAGATTGACCAATGTTGCTAGTTAACGAACTCGTCTATTCGTTTGCTAAGGGGATGCTATATACCAAGTTTCGCTGACTTAATTTATTTATGAAATTTTTATTCGTTAGAGTTGTCCGAACAATGTGAAGATCAAGTTTTTTTTTCAGTTAATTTTTAAATATTTTGCTTTTTAAGTTGAATTGTCGAATTGCCTTCAGATTGCATTGGCATTTGAGGCTTAAAAAAAATATTTCTTGATGAGAAATCATTCTTCAGAACTCATTTTCTGTATTATTCTTCCATGTTAGACAGTTTTTTTTTTTTGTTTTTTTTTAGTTCTCTAATGACAAAAGTAAATTCAAATAAAAAATTGAATATCATATCGTCCCTAACATGTGAAACTATCGAATATGAAAAATCTCGTATTTCAGTTTCTAGAGTCTTGTATTGTGGACGATACGATTTGTCGCAAATTGTCACAACTCTAACCCCTTTAGAATAGCCTTTACTGCCTTAAATAAAGTATCGAATAAGACCATTTTTCAATATACCACTTAGTTAATTGATAGAATATGCTCGTTTCCTAATTTTCTCCGATTTTCATATTCGATAGTTTGACATGGTAGGGACCATATGTGCGTGGACTAACAATCTTAAAATTTAAAGAAGACACAAGAATCTACATTCTACAAGGAAGACAGACGCAGAACTATTACTGCGATCAGATGGGGAAGATCGAGCTAATGATAGACGGTATCGATAAGATGTACAGATATCGATAGCTGAAGTTACACAATCGCTAACGATCCATTCTATTGTTCGCCGTTTAGATTGATAGTCCGGTTCCCCATCCTCCATCTAACACTTGTTTCTCTATCTTATAGTACATTTCTCCTGACCTTACTATCCTTAATCAACATTCCAGCAAAACCACTAGAATTTCTAACCACAATTGTGTTACAAGTTCCAATCGGATCTGTTTTTCCTTTACACATGATGAAGCCTTGAAAATTAAGCCGAAAGGTCGATAAAAATACAAACTGATTTTATTTTGATTTTGTGAAAATAAAAATGGCATCCAAGATAATCTCCACGGTCAACAATATATTCAATGTAGTCATATTTAAGTTTTAAGGTATCAGCCGAAGTCCTCAATCAGAGCTTTAAGGTCTATTCACAAACATCAATCACGTCACAGTTCAGAACCGTTGCCGGCAAAATCGTCAAAATAAAAACAGATCTTCGAGAATATCGGGTCAAGGTTCGTAACCCTCAGTCCAACTTCAGTCATCAAACAGATAATTTCTCCACAAAAAGATTATTTCCGCTCAACGATTGGCAACGGTTTAGAGACAGATGCGTTTGAACGGACCGTCAATCGAACAGTCAATAAAACATATTTTTTTGTGACTGATACTTGACGAAACACCAGAAGGGATAGAAACTTTCTCACAAAAGCATTTGCTCGAATTCTATGAATATGAATATGATTATTGGAGGGGCCTCCCCCTGGTCTAGTGGGTAAAACGCTGGATTCTCTTGCGAGAGATGTTGGTTCAAGTCACGCCTGTGGCAATGGGCTTGCTGAAAGAATTCCCTCCTACACCATGGAGTTTTAAGAAGGGTGGTAACCTACAGCTTACCCGGCGTTAATGGCCAAGACGTCAGTGCACCGAAAAAAATCTTTTGTTGTAATTGTTTTTTTATTATTATATGGGCAAATTGAACCACTTAGGGTCATTGTTGCCCTATTACTTATTGGTGATTTTGAGATTTAAAACTTTTTGAGGTGAGGATTTTAATGCAATTTATTTGATCTGGTATGATGATAATTAGAATTTGTAAATAGAAATATTATTATGATAGCGTTTTAATAAGGTTCTTTAAATTTTGTCGAGGAGATGTACATCTTTTAGAAACTCCACCACATTATTAATATTATTGCCTTCTAAAATCTGGATGAGCGGAAGATTTAATTTAAATTTGTTTCTTTTCTCGAAATATTTGGGGTACTCAATTAAAATATGTTTAATGGTTAGAAGTACAAGACAATGCGAACATTTAGGTGGGGGGTCTTGTGACATTAGGTAGCCGTGAGTGAGTCTAGTGTGGCCTATTCAGTGCCTTGTAAAAATAACCTGTTCTCCTCTATTTTTATAGAAGAATTTCCTGGGTTTAACGTTTTCTTGGTACTCTTTTATTTTATTATTTACCGTATGAGTCCATATATTCTGCCAATATATCCATACCAGTGATTTTAGAAAGTGGTTTATATCTGAAGGGGGGCATTGTGTGTGAGGTATTCCTGTTGAAATTGCTTTCTTTGCTGCTTCATCAACTCGTTCATTTTCCCTTATTCCACTATGGCTTGGAATCCAATACAGTAATAGGGATTTTTATTGTAATTGAGAATCCCTCATTCTATCCTTTAGTCCTTAATGAGTAACATCTGGTCCTTTGACATCCTCTCATTAGGCATAAGTGCGGTTTATTATCCGAGTGTTTTATTTGTCTAATGAACTTCCTTCCGTCCAAGGCCTAAAGCAGCTTAGGAATATTATACCTTGTTAAATTTATTTTCATAGAAAACAGGAAATCACGTTGGCCTTCGTTGATGCCTATCAAAAATAATATCAACAAAGAGCATTGCACATTCGTTCCACGTTTGTAATATCCTTCAAAAGACGGTACCGTTTGAAATCCTGGAGAAGCATGGCCAGCCATTACCTTTTACGCGGAAAACTAAAGTATCGAATTAGCTTCAGCCCGGATGAAGTAAAAAGCAAAGGATTTCGGACGGGTACCGCTCATCCCGACAACGGCCGACCGCTACGCTTCGTCGGCTAACCTCTGCGAAAAAATTAATGAAGATTGGCCGGGATAGGTCGGAGCCCTCCTGATCAATCCACCGTATCGACTATCGATTTATCGGCTATAGATATCGATTATTTACACCCAATCATCCGCTGCATCCTCCGTAGAATCTTTATGCGGTCAGTTTCATTAAGATGGCCGTCTCAGCTCAAATAGCGTTAAATGGAATTATAAATGAGCCAAAACTAATAACTGACCTGGCTCGGATGATCAACAGCGAATGTTGTAAGAAAGCAATCTTTGTGTTTATTGTATATTGTATCAAATGAAGATTTGTTTTCTTACACCATAAAAACTGAAATAATGTATTTGAAACATTGACTGCCAACCAAGATTCAAGTATTATCTCCAAGAGTGTTCAGTGCCCAAAGCCGATGACCCGAAACGCACAAGCCCTGTAGTTCGTTTTCTACAAGGTGGAAAAGATCTCTTTTGTGTTAGGTATGATACATATAATTTTGTTTTCTCTGCGTTTTTTGTTGTAATTCTATTTTTTTATTTATTATATTCGGATGGTGCTAAAATAATGGAGGTTTTTATATGACAAATTCGTTCAAGATGGCTAACGACTGTAGAGTCAGTCAGTCATATAATGGGTCACAAGGGCCCTGAGGGGCAGACACTATAGAGGTATCTGATTCATGTCCGTACGGCACACTTGGGACATCGTGTGGTCAGTACTGTGCTCCGGCCGCCAGATTCTCCTCTTTGCAATTAATTAATAAATTAATTAAAGGCTGGGTTGGCCTAGGGACGGTCAGGGAGGCCAAATTCAACCCATGAACGAAGACACTAGAAGAAAAAAATCTTTAGTGATTGCTCAGGATTTGATCTCAGGTCATCCAGCATATTTTAGTCCAGTGCTCTACAACTGAGCTAACCTCGCCCCAACAACTGTTGAGTGGTCATCAGTAACTTCTCTCGCACTGTCCCGACGGTTTTCTTCTAACAAAATGCTCAGTCCACCCTGATAAAAAACTGAAGGCCTACGGCGACCTTACTAAGTGAGGTCTATTAAAACAAGTGTTGTATTCGAGATCAAAATCAAAATTTCGGAAACAATACAGTCCCTTCAGCATTGCATGAAGAATCATCATTTTCCGAAGTTTATTCTAAACATCCATTTTGTAAGAACAAACAATATCTTAATATAATTTTTTCATTCAAATAGAAATGTTTAAATTTGGAAATACATATACCGTTTGGACCTGCTACTTTGTAAATTAAAGGGGAAAGAACTTGATTGTAAAAATCTTCTAATAGAACAAATTCCAGAACCAAAAATGAGGTTAGTTTTAGAAGCATGTTACAAATTCTATTCTAAGAGAGATATCTAAGGCAAATACACGTAGTCGTAAAAGGGATCATGGGATAAGAAGGGGGGCTGCAGCTCCTCCTCGAAATCGGTAAAAATTTGTCATAAAAACCTTAAAAATAAATTAAATTAGATCACTTAGTTCAGGAAAAAAGAATTTCTTTGGGTGTAATTGGCTAACTATATCAAGTTTTAGATTGTTAGTATTCCATACCCCCAAATGCTCTCATCCCCCCGACCCCCCCCCCCCGAAATGTTTTTTATATATGCCCATGAAAGTAATTACCTATTGCATTTAATTAGAAAATGCATTCAAGTCTACTATTGAGTATTATAAAGCCCGCAAGAATCTGATTTACAAATCTGTGATAAACATAATACTTCTGAGAAGACAAGAGGATAACCGTCTTTCAGAGAAAGGAAATAAAAAAAAGGCTATGAGGAAAGAGACGTGAATGAGCCGATCACGACCTAGGATTGTCCACAGACTATCGATATAAACCGTTGGTCGGCGTGAATCGATTAGTTCCGGTCTAAGGGATTAAGGATTCTATTATGATCCTGTAGGCTCAGGGATTGGATATCTTCTTCAACCCTTATATCTAATAACTTTTACAGGATTCCCTCTCCCTGCGGAAAATCCCTTTTTGACAACGAACCTACGCACAGCGCGGTGCTGTACGGTCAAAGGGGACAAAAGTCGATCTTGAGGGGTTTTTAAAACGCCGATCATTAAAGAAAAATATTAAGGAATCTGCCCACCGGAACAATGTTTTACGGACAAATTTATGTAAAAATATTTTTGTGCTTCACTTTTGGCTTCAAATAGGCTTTCAAATACACTTTTTGTAGATATGTTGAGAGGGAAAATCTAATTAAAGAACTAGCAGTCGGGGAATAGTTGTGTTTCGGCTAGGAAAACACCAAAAGGATTTTTGTAAAAATCTGTATTAAGGACGTTTTGGCTACTCTTTGGTAGCCTTCGTCAGCAATGAATGTCGGGGTTGGAGAAAGACCAAAGTTAGCAGTTATTTTGGTCTTTCTCAACCCCCTCGGTATTCAATGCTGACAACCAAAGAGTAGCCGAAACGTCCTTAATACAGATTTTTACAAAAATCCTATTGATGTTTTCTTAGCCGAATCCCAACTAATCCCTGAGTGCTTATCACCTCGACGGCTAATTATCTACACCTTCTTACCAATTAAAGAACAATTGAGATTATACGTTTAAAAATTGAAACACCTCTAAAAATACTTAAACATTTCAGTATCAAAAAAACCTTTCCTAGCGAGTGTTTACATCCTCAAGAGAGTGTCCAATTAAAGTTTCAAATTTTTCTGTCAAGTGGGCTGGGCGATGATAGGTCAGTGAGTGAGTGGTATTGAACGATTATATCGCACTAGTATTTCTAAAGTGAAAAAACACAAAATAAAACTCAACAGAAAATGTGTCACTCTTGCCTATGTAGGGGCCTTAGCATTAAGACAGGAAGAGTGGCACAAATGCCCTCTGGTGTAGAAGCTCTGAAGCTAGGTACATACAGTTTTGATGGTTCATAAAGAGATATTTACCATGTCTTTCATAGTCATAACTGAAAATAGTATTAAGACTGGAAGGGTAACACAAGTCCCCTCTGTTGTACAAGCTCTGAAGCTAGGTACATACAGTTTTGATGGTTCATAAAGAGATATTTACTATGTCTTTCATATTCATAACTGAAAATAGTATTCAGACTGGAAGGGTAACACAAGTCCCCTCTGTTGTACAAGCTCTGAAGCTAGGTACATACAGCTTCGATGGTTCATAAAGAGATATTTACCATGTCTTTCATAGTCATAACTGAAAATAGTATTCAGACTGGAAGAGTGACACAAGTCCCCTCTGTTGTACAAGCTCTGAAGCTAGGTACATACAGTTTTGATGGTTCATAAAGAGATATTTACCATGTCTTTCATAGTCATAACTGAAAATAGTATTCAGACTGGAAGAGTGACACAAGTCCCCTCTGTTGTACAAGCTCTGAAGCTAGGTACATACAGTTTTGATGGTTCATAAAGAGATATTTACCATGTCTTCCATAGTCATAACTGAAAATAGTATTCAGACTGGAAGGGTAACACAAGTCCCCTCTGTTCTACAAGCTCTAAAGCTAGGTACATACAGTTTTGATGGTTCATAAAGAGATATTTACCATGTCTTCCATAGTCATAACTGAAAATAGTATTCAGACTGGAAGGGTAACACAAGTCCCCTCTGTTGTACAAGCTCTGAAGCTAGGTACATACAGTTTTGGTGGTTGATAAAGAGATATTTACCATGTCTTCCATAGTCATAACTGAAAATAGTATTCAGACTGGAAGGGTAACACAAGTCCCCTCTGTTGTACAAGCTCTGAAGCTAGGTACATACAGTTTTGGTGGTTGATAAAGAGATGTTTACCATGTCTTCCATAGTCATAACTGAAAATAGTATTCAGACTGGAAGGGTAACACAAGTCCCCTCTGTTCTACAAGCTCTAAAGCTAGGTACATACAGTTTTGATGGTTCATAAAGAGATATTTACCATGTCTTCCATAGTCATAACTGAAAATAGTATTCAGACTGGAAGGGTAACACAAGTCCCCTCTGTTGTACAAGCTCTGAAGCTAGGTACATACAGTTTTGGTGGTTGATAAAGAGATATTTACCATGTCTTTCATTGTCATAAATGAGAAATTATGGATTGAATTGATTTTTGAGTTGTGTCACTTTAGAAATATAGTGCGACATTGTAGATTAATTTCTTCTAGGCGGAATGTATAAGGAATTGTATTTTTGTAGTTGACACCCTACACTAAGCTTTATTTGAAAACGGCTAGATATTGTTTGATGTAAATTTTTGAGTGCATATTTATGGTGTTCCGATAAAATACCTATCCAATCCAGATCTGTATACTTTATACAACCGCATCCTGGATTACCGAACAAGGATTAAGCGCCACCTTTTGAATCTTTTTCCGAAGCGAACTGCCTTTAAGTGATATTATCATAATGTCGGATAATGGGCAGATATCTGTGAATTAATGCCAATGATAAAAAGAGGAAATACAACCCTTGAAAAATCGCCTTGTATTCCTGCCCACACAGGAATAGACACGGCATATATTGAGTGGGTGCTGCTTCACGGACAGGCCACCGTATTTGGTTTGGATTTCTGTTAGCGGTTCCACCCACTCGATAGCAACGCCTACACTCTCACCGTAACATCTATTTCCCAACCTTCCACATATCTTTATAATGCAAAATGTAAAATCAATTATAAAAATTTAAATTTTCGTTGTAGACCAATCCAATTTGTGTTCGTTGGTTGACCACAGCAAAGTTGGTAACTAACCTTCAACAAACCCCAATGCAAATGCTTTGTCTATGTTGATAAGCTTCGTTGGGGGTGCAATACATGGCCATATATAAGGGGGCCAAAATTTAGATTCGATCGGTAAAAATGTGTCATAAACCCTATAAATTAAATAATATCACTTAGTTCATAAAAAATATTTTATAGTTTAATAGCGTTTTAGTTAGTTAAAACTATTCCAAGTTCTAAATTGCTAGTATTCCATACCCCCATGGTGCGAATTTGTTTTACACGAATAAATCAGGCATAAAAAACAAATTTATAAAAATTCTTCCACCCACCAAGCAACCAGAATATGGATCAGAATAATATTACCAACAGCACATTTTCTTTTTGGAATATCATATAATTTCAGTTAGAGATGGGCGATTCTTCTTCTTACAATCAGCCAAGAAATTAGTATTTCATTTTGACTCAAATCGATTCGAGAATTGCCCATCCCTACTACGTATCGACCTAAATAAGTCGATATGAATACTTGATAATATAATTTATAAGAATATAAGAAATATATCTGTTCCTTAAAATAAAATATTTATGACCATTTTGCATCATAAATATATAGGTATTATATATATATATATGATGCAAAATGGTCATAAATATTTTACTTCAAGGAACAGATATATTTCTTATATTCTTATATATTATATTATCAAGTATATATATATATATATATATATATATATATATATATATATATATATATATAGTTATTAAGTGAGAAAAAATAATAATAATAGGGAAAAATGTGCGCTTGAACAATTGAAACATCCAAACGCCGAACAGGAAGGCATTGTGCACTCAATAGTTATTCCCAAATAAAATTATTATAATAGTAAAACGTTAAAAATAAAATTAAACTTCTTGAGAGATGTTCAAAAATATGGAGTTTGTTTACGTGGCAGGATTTTTGCTAAACATCCCCTCTACTCCTTTCATAACTCCATGATAATAACATTATATAAATTGTAAACAATTTTAATGTAAAACCATATAAAGAATTGAAACCATTATAGATACATCGATTCTTTATAAGATCGGCCCTTGAAGGTCGATTCTTTAAAAATATCGGCCCTTGGAGGCCGATTCGAAAAATCGATATATCGTGTTAAAAAAATCTATTTTTCAAAATATCGATTTAGATCGCCCATCTCTAATTCCAGTTATGATTTCTTGCAATATTTGATGGGGAGACTTAATTCCAATCTTGTAAATTATTCCTATATCACTCTACCCTAAGGCGTTATTTTGAGTTAATATCCACTCTTCGTGAAAAAATGAGTAACGTGTTCCTCCATGTAAGCGTAGTTTCGTCATTCGCTAATGAGACTGAAGTGATGCGCAGATCCATCAAACACTGACCATATGGTGTGCAGTTATGTCACCACAGCTAATGCTTTTATAAGCACTTTCACCATTTACAAAAATGGATGTTGGAGCAGGCCTTAGTATTTTTAACTACTTCACAACTGGTATTTTAAGCACAAAGATTCTTCATGTGGAGTTTGTTCAACACCACAAAAAATATCTCGGGGTAAATTTTAGATACTAGAAGATAATGTTAGAATTTTATTAATTCACTTTATTTCTGAACTTTCAATGATGATTTCCATACTGGGGAAACCTAATAATTGGTAATTTTTTTTTTCTAAGTTTTGTTTACAAAAAGATGTGTCCATGAAAAATAGTTGTTAGTAATTTGGGCGGTCAAAACCCTTAAAATGGTCAATATTATTCTTCGCAGAATGGTTCTTATTTAACATTCTTTTTTTTTTCTCTCTGAAATTGTAAGGGCTGAAAAAAATATTGGAAGTAAAACGTCTTTTAAAATGCTTATATTTATTGATGTCAACTATAGAAATTTGATTTTTTCTCAAAACTTTATATATAAAATATTGAAAAAAGACGAAGAATATTAAAAGCTTATAAAGCTCCCAGAGGTACCATTTAGGATGCAAAACAATTATGCGCGATGCAGTAAGAATAGTTCAAAAATTTCCAAGTACTGTATAAAAATAAAAATTATTCGGTTGGATGTTTCTCACAAATTAAATTTATGCACAACAAAACATAAATATTCCAAAATACATATAAATGATTTCCAAGTCAAGTTCAACCTTTTCCATTTCAAATTTCAATTTTTTTTTTCGTTTCTAATTACGCCTCTTGTATTCACTTTGTTCAGGTAGGTTGGATTCGGGGTCCCAAATCGTCCCTAGGCTCATCCAGGCTTCCAATAATTCATTAATGGATACCTGAAAAGAGGGAAATCAGGCGGCTTTAGCATATAACTGACCACACTATCTCCCATGGTCAAGAATTTAGAGTCACAATCTACCCTTGTGGTCTGTTACGGGACTGATTTTTTTTTTCTGTTTGTTCAGGAAAGAGATGAATTTGAAATGGGAAATGTGGAATTGGGTTTGTGGAAACTTGACTTTCTCTTGGAAAAGGTTGAATTTGATTTGCAGAAAATTGCAGGAGAGTGTAAACAATTTGATTTGGTATATTCTTGATAAATATAAACAAATTCATCTTTTCCTTTATTATATCCTTTTGTCTAAGTTACGGTATCACTGACGGCATTACATTTATGAGAAATCATGTCATGTACATGTTACAACATATATTCTTATCTCGCTCACAGAAGCTGTGTCAAATACACCATATAAACAAAGGCATCCTGATTAACACATTTCAGTTTCTTAATTTTTATTCATTTTCGAGGAAACCAGTTTCGAAACGAACTTCCCAGTGAATCCTTTGTAAAGAGAACCATCACTAGTATAAGAGTGAGTAATGTGGATGTGACGACATTTTCAATAGCACTGGGAAATATGCCAAGGGTGGAGCCAGCGGACCGGCAATAACACATCACCTAGCGGGGTCGTCTTAAAGACAGATTACCAAATCTACCTTTCTTCAAAGCTACAGATTAGGAAGGACACAAACTTATGGATTTGTTAAAATGAAAGTAAAATTAAATAATCCTGAGCTTGTAAGAATTTCTAGGTTGTTAGTTCTCAGAGAAAGGAGCTTTCTAAAGTCCTTACAAACTGAAGGGCCTTAAAAATTAGTGCAAGAAACTTCAAAGACGGAATTTCAACACAACCTTAAATAATACAAGGAATCCTTTTGGTTCTAGATATTTTATGAAAATTGCTTTATCTACTTTTATTTGCGCTGTCCTTAGGAATGAAGTATCCCCGTTCAAATTTATATATCTAAGTATATTTCTGAGTCTGTTTACACGATAACAGCTAACGTTTTGGTAAATGGGCCTTTACTTTTTGTATAGCCTTTCCTTTACAAGAGATTGAACGAGTTCGTTAAATCAGCAAGATGGGTCTATTTGGTAGGAGGTTTTCTCAGGACCCAAATTACTAAAGTAAACATACCTGCCGTAATTTTTGATTAATTGATACAAAACTCTATATACGTCATGAGTATCTGAAGAGAAAGGTTTGCTCTAATGGAATAGACTTTTACTCTAGTGCTAAATAATTAATTTTTCCATACTGGTCGTTATTTTACTTTCTTGCTAAGAGTCTCCCCAACCAATGAGTAAGATGTGTCGTAAAAAAATAATAAAACAAAATTGATACATTACAAGTCGGATTTACTCTGTAATATGTTTAAATTGAATAAAGCCGCCAAAATAGAGCCTTGGTTTTTAAGGCTGCCACCAGAGGCGCTGTCTGAAACCGGGATGACCATTCGTCGGTTATGATTAAGCGGTATTGTGCGATTATGATTTGTTATTTATACACTTTTTCATAATTAGGATCAATATAAAAAATATGTATAGTTTTTATTTGTAGCTTACTTGAAACATTCAATTCAGGAATGCACCTTCAGAAAAATGTGTTTAGTTGTAAAGCTCCTGCGTGATGGATTTGTGTCATTTTCCTCTTCATATAGTACATTCCGATCCGAAGCTCCTGCAGCCGCAGCTGCACCACTACCTTGAAAACCTCTAGGGTATTCATCGAAGACGCCTCCGTTGGTATCTCACGCGCAGTTAGTGATCCGAAGCTCCTGCAGCCGCAGCTGCACCACTACCTTGAAAACCTCTAGGGTATTCATCGAAGACGCCTCCGTTGGTATCTCACGCGCAGTTAGTGATCCGAAGCTCCTGCAGCCGCAGCTGCACCACTACCTTGAAAACCTCTAGGGTATTCATCGAAGACGCCTCCGTTGGTATCTCACGCGCAGTTAGTGATCCGAAGCTCCTGCAGCCGCAGCTGCACCACTACCTTGAAAACCTCTAGGGTATTCATCGAAGACGCCTCCGTTGGTATCTCACGCGCAGTTAGTGATCCGAAGCTCCTGCAGCCGCAGCTGCACCACTACCTTGAAAACCTCTAGGGTATTCATCGAAGACGCCTCCGTTGGTATCTCACGCGCAGTTAGTGATCCGAAGCTCCTGCAGCCGCAGCTGCACCACTACCTTGAAAACCTCTAGGGTATTCATCGAAGACGCCTCCGTTGGTATCTCACGCGCAGTTAGTGATCCGAAGCTCCTGCAGCCGCAGCTGCACCACTACCTTGAAAACCTCTAGGGTATTCATCGAAGACGCCTCCGTTGGTATCTCACGCGCAGTTAGTGATCCGAAGCTCCTGCAGCCGCAGCTGCACCACTACCTTGAAAACCTCTAGGGTATTCATCGAAGACGCCTCCGTTGGTATCTCACGCGCAGTTAGTGATGCGCGACGGCTACAGGACTTCTTGTTTAGGTCTTTTTTCTACGGAGGGCTCGTTTAATTCGATTTTAATTCAGTGATTCTCTATGGTGACCGGGCTGAATGACTGAGTCCTTATCGACATCTCAAAGGGGGTTACAAAGAACTAATCAGTGATTCAGGTGGGCGAGAAGAACCGTGAGCTGGGATCCGATACACTCACAAGCCTTTTCATTCTCACCACTTGGCAGCTTCAACTGGAATCTTTACGGGAAATCGGTCATGCAACAGTCCTATCATATTCCGTATCTTACAATTATTTTTCGATTAAAGCCTTTGAGTTTTAATATAAAAACATTTGAACCCTATATAACTTCAATATATGAATAACCATTACTCATTCAGTGGAACTAACCCGCCTTAACGGATCCGTAGCCGAAGGGTGATAAAGCAGGCCTTCACGTTCCGATTTGCAGTACAAATTGTAATCCAACTTCCGAAGTTTTACCACAAGTTGGATCGTGAATGGCCTAGTTGAAAGAGTCGGAAAATGTAGAGAGACAACTCGAAGGTCCGAGATCAGACTGGCTACGGAGTTGTTAAGCAGCATTCAAGTTCCGATTTGTAGTCCGACTTTTGGTCCAACTTCCGAAGTTGGATCCGATATCATATCGTGAATGGGCTAGTTGTACTGTTGGATGTCTAGTTGGACGAGTCGGAAGGACGTCTCTAAGGTCCGACATTCAACTGGCGACGGAGTTGGAGCGTGATTTTTAGGCTCTTGAGCTATTTACACGGTCGAGAAAATAGACTCGGACTAAAGTTGGATGGCCAGTCGGAGTGTGAGTGGAGTCAACTATCCAACTAGTAGTCCTATAAGTCATATTGCAAATCGGATCTTGAATGGCCTGCTTAAGCTAAAAATGTTCCCGAAGACGTTAAGAAAATCAAAAAAATCATAAACTTAATGGCTAATCTCTAAGTGAAGAATAGAAAGCCAAATGCAGGAACTGGTTTATTTTAACGTGATTCCGTTACATCTGATGTGTAAAGGAAAACATTGGATGGAACTTTGGAGGGAGTGTTTTCTCCGGCTAAAGCAGGTTCTATAAAAATTTGTGCAGAAATGTCTCTTGGTTAGAGTTTCAAATGATCCCTGTCCACATACCATAAATTCTCAAACGCATTAAGGATATGTAATAAAATATAAAAAAAGTCCGAAATTGGTCTGTCGTTAAAATATTTGTTATAATAGTTTCTCGCCAGCAAAAGCAATCAAAATGTTTGTATCTGAGTTTCAATGAATTTAGGAATGAATTTTTAAGGCAGTGCGTCGTTTTTAAGTACCCAAATAAACAAACGGAAGCCTGGTGGCCGTGATTGTTAAGGCGTGAGCACTAAACACTCCGTGCCAAGGGTTGTGGGTTCGATTCCCACAAGGGGTGGTGGCTTTTCTTTGGAAAAAAGAAAAGGCATCACCCCTATCCTGGCTAGAAAAGGGCGGTGACCTATAGTCAACCCGCCCGAAAATGCTGAGTTAATAATAATGGACGATAAAATTTAAATAAATAAACGAACTGTCGATTTTCTCAAACAATATAAAAGATATCGCCTTAAAAGTTGTTTTACCCGCTTCTATACGTTTAATTTCCTATAAAACATGTTCCTAAAGGCCTATAAACAAAATATCGTAGGCGCTACTATCTTTTTCAGGCAACTTTTGCCGACACACAGTATAATATATAGTAAATTAAGTTCTTTGAGGAAGCATGACTGTAGCAGAACTGTATCAGAACCTCTTGGATCAAGGTAATTTAGATACAACATTTAAAAAAAAAGCTAAGAAGTAAAAATACTGGTTGTTGAAGGAGAGCGGACTCACGAAGGCCGACAACCAACGGGATTTCTTGCCATTTCACTTTCGTTCTCCTGACATTCTCTCCAAGATCCATAGGTCGTACGGGGAAATATCGCGTCCCGCCACGCATGAACAAAAAATTAAAAAATTGCCTTTTGACATTTACAACTATGCCTGAGATTCGAATCATTGTAAATTAGTTATCTTCTGAATATCATAAAAGTATAGTTCATGGCGTCCAAGATTTTTACAAGGAATTTTTCTAATAAGAAGCTATAGAATTATCTCTCAAGATCAAATACATATGTAGCAGAGACTTTCATCTGAACGACTTCTGCTTTGACGTTTGTCGTGTAATTGGTCAATAAGAATTTACCTTGCAAAATCCCCAAAAATTAATAATGGAAACTTGGCTTTTCTACTACCTCAAGAGACCCGTTGAAACCTAAAAAGCGTTCATCCTTAGAATCACGTTGCCCCTTTGCGCACAAGATTCGATCTGAAATACTATCATAGCCTATAGAATCTAATAGGTAGCCACTTGTGGATCCAAAAGGGTGACCGCGCCTCTTCTGTCCAGAAGGACGTTCCCTTCACGTTGTATGATGGCAAACTGGGAATTGAAATCATAACTAACTTCGCACAAGCTTGTTTTCAATGGGTATTCTTCAGCCGGTATTGACTCCTTGCGAATCGCAAAAAAAGAACAAGACAGCTCAAAAACGAGTTTATGGAAAACGGTAGGCCCCGGTAAAAACAACAAAGAGCTCTGTTTTCCAGGGCCGCATTTGTCTTCAGAGCAATAAAATAGTGCCAAGCAACATTTTTATCAAAACTTAACTGCAGCTGCTATATGTTGGATATTATTTGGGACTATCAGTTGAAATGGTTAGGGGAGACAAGATTAAGTAGCATACAGAGCTTATAGTCATATTTTAGTAGCATTTGCATCATAGACTGATAGTCCTACATAATATCCATCGTATAGCAGCGACAGTTAAAAACTTTTGTTGAAAATGTTGCTTGACTATTTTGCCCTGACCACTTCAATTGTTAAATTACTTTAAACAATTCCTTTAGCCGTCCAAATTAACCGATTGTTAATCTGTAACAAGTTTTTGAATAGTCTCCAATTTCTACAAGGCGAAACTGCCAGCCATTTTATCTTTAAATGCATGCCCTTCAGGTTAAAACGGCAACCTTCTTAAGATCGGGAGATAGAGGGTTAGTACACCATATAACTCCCTTGATAGTACAGGAACTCATTTCTGACTTATAGCGGTACACACATTGTCCAATTTCTTCTTTACAATATATATTTATTAAGTCTTTAATAGGAGCCAATTTAACATTTGATTCCCATAAAAAATTGCTAATAGTCCAGGAAATCCCCAGAAGACACGATTTGATTCATTACGGAGGGTTTGGTGGCTGATTTTGGCCTTTGTAAGATTGCGGTGCTTGTGCCGGCGGGACTAAATGTTCCTAGGGTCGGTGACACTGTGCGTGAACCTAGAGTCACGACTTGTTCCTCAGCTCGTGTACTGATAGGAATCAGCGAGGTTTCTCTATCTTCACATCCTTTCCTCTCTCTTTTTAAGGCAACTCCCATTTACACTCTCATCTTTCTCGGCTGCATTGATGATAGCTCTTTCTCCATGTTTCATATCCAACTGCATCGGAAGTTAGCTTCATCTACCTTTTAGCGGGTTTCGTCCCTTCTACCTCCCTCAACTAGGAAGGATGGAAGCAATCCGGAAGTGACTTCTAGACACTTTCACGTTTTGGCTCCAATTCGTGTATGTATATATATATATATATATATATATATATATATATATATATATATATATATATCCCTTATAAGCTCAAAAATAGATTTGTATTAACAGGCATGAACAGGTATGCAAAGTTTTGGGTTCTTTCGATAACCGTTAGGAAATTATGATAAGTGAAAGGTAACCATTCAAAAGCTTACTAAATTCTCTACTGAAAATGTCCTGAAGTAATTTTCGGTGGGCCGATGTGAATCCGAGAAATAAGTGTCTAAATATGTGGGCGTTCTTTTAAAGGTTTTTGTTGTTTTGTTTTTTTTTCGAACGTAATATGTGTTACAAATATTTTGTAACACATAATATTATTTGTGTGTGTTCGCTCTCTAGCTGACCCAAAAATATATAGATTTTAATGTAATTTCCTACAAAAATATTTTTTGTGAATTGAAGAGTGGATTTCGTTAACGAATGATATTCGCTCATCGGAAAATGCTTTTTGGGCGAAATTCGCGGGAGAAAAATCGTAGCCTTCTCGTTTTTGCGTTATTAGGGTAGGGGGACGTACGGAATCTGTGAAAAGATTTTGAATACTAAGGAAAATACTTGGTTCTTCTTGGAATTCTTATATATCTCAAAACCGTTTGGGAAATCGTAGTAATCTGAGTTTTTTTCGTTAGTCGAAACCAGACAATTCATTTGCTTCTTAATCTATTTGATGTATTATCAGAAACCACCTGTTGAATCTGAGGTTAATGCCCATGACTTTGTTGTGCCTTGGAACTCACCCATGAAAAAAATCTCATTACCCCCTGACTGCCCTTAACCCCCCAGCACGTGGGCAGGTGAAGGGACTTTTCTACGCCCACAAAAAAAATAATTAATTACGCCCACTATAGACCGGACCGCGGCGGTCCTTGCATATAATGCGTTAATTATCGAAGCGAACTGACCCGAGAACGCATCACAATGGCAGTGCCATTGTCAGAGAGGGTGTTTACATAAAACTAATCATCCTGGTGTTTGTTTTATTTCGAGTGAAACCTTTAGTACGAGGACAAAGGGTCATTATCTCCTTGGAACTCCTTTCTCCTACCTCGCTGTCCCCTTCGTCCTTTCGCTATCGTTCAACCTTCTACACCCTCCTCTAGCCGCTGTAAGGAGAACCATTTCATTTGCATTATTAATTAAAAACTAACCACTAAAACCGAAATAAAAGTTCTTTATATCTAAATATATAGACTTTACAATTGAAGACCACAGCAGACTTTCTGGCGATCTCGAGGCAAAATCAAACGCCTCATGAACTGTTTCATTCGTTTTATCCTCGGGATCCCCAGAGACTCCGACATATCACATTTCTACCAGGAGCTAAATTGGCTATTCCCCCTTTATCGTCGACAGTACTTCCTCGGCTCGCGAGTAACTCCCCGGAAAGCGGGGGTTTAATTTGTAATATATTTCAATAGAAAAGCCCGCCAGACGTAGGTTCACAAAGCCGCCGCAAGGAGCGCTTTCTACCACTACAGTGACTGTATCCTGTTTCTGCGTTAGATCAAAATACGATAATATGAGATTTTTTGTATTTATTACGTAGTGTAGTAGGTACCGTGTGTAAACATAACTCTAGAAGCAAATTAATAATTGATCAGTTACTCATTACAAATTTAAAAGAGAACTATTCATGTTTTTATTTTATTTATGTAGGATATTTTAAGCAAATTGTTCTGGAAAGCAGTCTACACTACCCAAATTCTGAGGAAAGTGCTTAGTTATGCAGCTCCTGCGTGACGGACTTTTTAATTTGTCTTATCAATTTGTAAAAACGTCCGTCACGCTGCAGCTGCATAACCAGAATTTGGGTAGTGTAGACTGCATCTCTGAAAAATTTCTTTGAAATAACCTATACAAAGAAAATAAAAACATGAACAGTTCTGCTCTACATTTATAATGAGCAACAACTTCAATTATTAATTATGTAATTTCCTTCCAGGGTCTTTTACTACACATGATTTTTATTACATGAATAATAAAAATTACGGTATACAGCAATAAGACTCTCAATAAGATACTCTCTATATAAAGTCATATAAAAACAGTAACGCTCCTAGTGGCAGCTTTGCCAACCTTCGTTTCGTTGGTTCATTCTATTCAAACATACAAAAAAATAACCTTCCGATACACCGATTTAGTTCATTTTTACAAAACTTCTTTCTCATTAGATACCCAAGTCGAATACCGTGTTTCGTTACAATGCAGCAGAAATTACGACCGGTATGAGCAAATTAGTGATTTGAGTTAGAATCAATATGTTCTTGTTAATAAAGAGGTTTATAATTTTGTGGGTGCACATCTCCCAACACAACAGAATCTTAAAATAAGTTTGAGACAACTTGCAAAGGATATGATTGAAATAGTTTCCATTTGGGAGGTTGTGCTCAAGAACTGGCCAGAGAAAGAAGATTGAAGCCCGAGAAAACCGGTCGAGAGCACACAGCTTGTCCGTCGGGCCTTTTCTATTATATTTTGCCTCTTTTTTTTTTCTTTCTTCTCTATGTCCGTAGCTTTCTCGGAAGCTGCGACATCTCCCCTTCTTCCAGTCTCTCCTTTAATGGCGACCCGGCAATATGATGGACTCGCCGGCATAACTCCAACTCGACGTCTGGTGGTTTCTGTCGGCTCTTCAAAACAATTATCCGTTTCCGCCCCTTGGAAGGATCGTCCATAGAAAGATGCTTGTCATCCAGACGGCTCCTCTATATCGTAAAGCAAAAAAAAGAAATTTAATTAAAACTTACAGTAATTGTTTCATAAAACCTTAGAAATTGTGGGACAATTAACTCCTGACGCTTTTACCCAATGTTAATAGCTGAAAGTGAATTTGCAGTCCATTAATCGAAATCGCTACATTCAGTATAAATATAGAACTTTTATTATTCTTAATAAAAGTAATTTTAAATTAAATTATTACTCTGTAGATATTGCTGGACGATGGAAAAATTATAATCCCAGTCAGAAGTAAAATGTCCAGTGCTGTTTTATTTTTAGCAAAACGTTTTCCATTATCTATTCTTGCACCTTTCTCGCTTCAAACCCCATACATCACGACAATTAAGGTGGTTCAAACTTGTATATATACATTTTTTGATAAACAAAGATTTGAAAGGTCAAGTCCGTTAACCAGCAGAATCTTTCCTCCTGAATATTTTTGTGGGGCGAAATTCCTGCGAAAAAAATCGTAACACTTACGTTTTTGCTTTACGTTCCTCTTAGAATACTGTCAGTTTCCTGTACATTTGTGTGCATTTTTTTACGAAATATTAAGACAAATCATTAACTGTTTCTATTCTAAGCTTTCCAATTGACATTAGGGATATGAACGGAAACGCGCTAAGATGACGTAGTTCCCACGAATCGGAATTTTCATTATAAATATTTTCTCAAATGTAAAAATTATTGTATCTTTTTTTTTTACCATTAATGGTTTCAGAAAACTTCTTACTCAGTTCAAAAAAATCATTTTGATATCCAGAATTATAGCTTGTTAGATAATTTATACAATCCTGGTAAAATTAATAAATTTATTTTATCTAATCTGTCTCCAATGTCAATATTTTTTGGAGGGTTTTTATGTATCTTTCTACATCCGATCTAATTTTGGCCATTCCTCTCACCCTTTGTCGTTTCTTTTACTCAAGGACCTAAAAAGGTTGAAAGACACGATTATCGATTCCTGCTTTGTAAGGCATTTGCTATTCATCAGATAGTTGGACACAGAGATGGGCATCATTTTATTTAGAAATAAAAATACGAATTTATTCGTACTTCATATATTTGTGAATACGAATATAAATAAATTCGTACTTCATATATTTGTGAATACGAATATAAATAAATTCGTATTCATAAGTGTGAATACGAATTTATTTTTATTCACAGATATTAAATATAAAAATACAAATACAATTTTATTCGTAAATGTTTCTGCGAATACAAATAAATTCACAGAAAAAATTGTAAAAAAATGTGAATATTTACAAAAAATCAAGTGATTACAAAAAAAATCACATTAAAATATACGAATAAAAATTTATTTACATTATAATTTGTGAATACAAATTTATTCACAATAAAATTCGCAAATAAATCATGAATTTATTCGTATTAAGATGATATTACGAAAGTTATTGAAGGTGATTTTTTTTTTTTAAGGCATTTAACGTCTAGGTTATTAGCGCCTAGATTTTTAGATTTTTTGTTTACCCCGAGTCCGTCGCGGGACCACCAGCCGTGCTTCAGGGACACAGTTTGTCATCTGTACCTCCATAAAAAAAAAAGGAAAAAAAAAAAAATCACCTTCAATAACTTTTGTAATATCATCTTAATACGAGGAAATTTTATTGTGAATAAATGTTTATTCACAAATTATAATGTGAATAAATTTTTATTCGTATATTTTAATGTGATTTTTTGTAAATATTCACATTTTTTGTGATTACTTACAAATTTTTCTGTGAATTTATTTTTATTCGCAGAAAAATTTGAGAATAAAATTTTATTTGTATTTTCATATTTAATATATGTGAATAAAAATAAATTCGTATTCACACTTATGAATACGAATTTATTTATACTCGTATTCACAAATATATGAAGTACGAATTTATTTATATTCGTATTCACAAATATATGAAGTACGAATTTATTTATATTCGTATTCTCAAAGTGTTAATAAGTCGTGGAGTTCTTTTTGGCAAGAAAGGTGAATCTATTGTCACTAGTCCTCTGATATACGCACACATGCTGAAGTTATCAATTGTCACTAGTACTCTGATATACGCACCCATGCTGAAGTTATCTATTGTCACTAGTACTCTGATATACGCACCCATGCTGAAGTTATCTATTGTCACTAGTGCTCTGATATACGCACCCATGCTGAAGTTATCTATTGTCACTAGTACTCTGATATAAGCACCCATGCCGAAGTTATCTATTGTCACTAGTACTCTGATATACGCACCCAAGCCGAAGTTATCTATTGTCACTAGTACTCTGATATACGCACCCATGCTGAAGTTATCTATTGTCACTAGTACTCTGATATACGCACCCATGCTGAAGTTATCTATTGTCACTAGTACTCTGATATACGCACCCATGCTGAAGTTATCTATTGTCACTAGTACTCTGATATACGCACCCATGCTGAAGTTATCTATTGTCACTAGTACTCTGATATAAGCACCCATGCCGAAGTTATCAATTGTCACTAGTGCTCTGATATACGCACCCATGCTGAATTTATCTATTGTCACTAGTACTCTGATATAAGCACCCATGCTGAAGTCATTATCCAGAGGTACATAGGAGAAGATTGAAAAAACAAATTATGAGATTATTATTTTCATCAACGCCTCAGAGGAGGGTTCCTTCCACTAATCAAGAGGATGACAAACAAAGCTTACGCATTCAGCTGCATAGCTTCGTTGCTTGAATTTTATAACTGTCCTGAAAGTAACAAACAGTGCAATGCGAGTTACAGAAAAGACCTTTCACCTTGGTTCAGTACCATTCGACATTAACTCTATTCCTGTCGGTACAAGTGAAGCAAGCTCATTTCAGGCAGCAATTTCCCGGCAAAAGTCGGTTTTACAGCTTTTAAACCGTTGTTGTTGAAGGAAAATCATGAACTCTAATGCGTCTGACCTTTCGACATATTTATGAAAAACAGCCACTATTTGAAGTGTTAAAAGCTACCGGCTTCCATTGTTGCAATGCTCAAGAAAGGTGTTAACAAACACTAATAACTGTCAGCCAATTCGTCCCTGGAAGCTATTGAACCGGGTGGAGAAATGAGGTCGGTTATTGCAGTAAGATGTTAAGCCAGCCGGACTTTTCCACCTTTCGTTTTTAGTCCTAACAATTCACACATTGTGTTAGAATTTTCCAGAACAACAATAAGTATAATGATATTGTTGTTCAATTTGGACTATTCATGTAAATAAAACATTTTTTTTATGTGTTGTCATGTAAAAAAAAAAAATCTGTTTATTGTGTTTTGTATTGCCATAGCTCTCATGATGTTAGAATGAGCTGCTGAAAGCGGTTTGCGGTCACTAAGAAGTGACTATTTTCATTTCCCTCGTTTTCCATAATCTAGTTTTCGTGATCCTTCACTGCAACCAACAAACAACGTACACTAACACTCGAGAACGCGGAGTCCTGTGTGGCCCATCGCGTCCTTCGAAACTGACATATCGCAGAGTAGGAAAAACTATGACCATGCTGGTGATGACTCAAGCTAGTCTCCTTAATGTGCCGAACCAAAAAATTAAGCTCATCAAAAATCATTGCTCAAAAATTTCTATGGACCTACATATAATTCTTATTAGTATTTGTGTTCAGAAGACAATTGCCTTATGAGTTCCCGGCACAAGTTTATTTATAAATAATAATAACGTTTACAGGTATAAATATTTGCAAAAAGTACGCCTCTGAAGTATTTTAGTGCCAATGCTTCATTCAAAACATGATTTGTTTATAGCAAAAAGTGATCAAACTAAGGTGTAATATTAACATCTTACATAAAACACTTGTACCCATCCGATGAAAAGACAGATTTCGACTATCACAACGAAAAAAGGTAGTTGGCCTCCGGAGCCTCCGAAATAGGCGTGTATAAGGGGGGCTGAAGGGCTGCAGCCCCCCCCCCCCCCCGAAATTTTGTTTTGTTGGGAACACTTCATGTAAAAAAAGCCTACAACAACTGAATATGACTTTTACATTTACCCTGGTCTACTAGGTGTCCAGAGGACCTTAAAACTCACCATTTTACACAAAAATATCTAAAATTTTCCCTACATCCCAAATGCCTAGGGGCTCCCCCCCCCTCCGAAATTATTTTCTATATACGTTAGTGGCCTCCGAAAGGAATTACAGGCCCTGCCCAAAGTACTTCACGGCCCCAATTAACCTCCCCCGTTAAAAAAGCTTAATTTAAAACTAACATTTCTCTTAAAAAAAAAAAAAAAATACATTTTCAATCGAACGGAAAATTTACTTATTGTCTAAGGTACATTTGCACTTCCTGGGGCTAAAAATGTATCGACTGACAATATTTAAAGGCCAGTTTATATATTATGAATAGATAATTTAGAAAATTATCAATTGGTTGATCTCAATAATAATAATGTGAACTATACTCAGGAAAATAATTTTGTTATTTAGAATTATAATGCGAGTAAAAAAATTACGACAGGCCCCTGAGAGCACGGGCCCCTGACCAATGGAAGGGCCCAGTGCCTAAGGTGACTAACCCAAAATTAAAACAAACTGAGAAAATTGGAGGTAAAGTTAAGAAGAATCTGAAAAAAAAAACTAGTGTTGGTGACAGAAATGATTTTAATTGGTCCAATTAAATCATTTCAGTCACCAACGCTATTTTTTTTTCAGATTCTTATTAACATTAACTCCAATTTTCTCAGTTTTTCTAATTGTTGGTTAGTCACCTTTTGGCCCTTTCGTTGTTCTCCGATCTTTGTTCTCTGTTAGCCTCACAGGGTTTACGAGTTCTGCCGCTACTTTTTGATTGGGCTTTACCGAGTGTTTAAATCAGTATATCAATATAGAAAAAATACCAAGAATTTCTGTACATTATAAATCGAAATATTATTGCTGTTTGTTTGTACGAGCGTAAATAATTTAATTGTTTATTAGCCTTTCATTCTATTAAAAATAGCCAACGAGATTGTAAATTAATGGGGATCCAAAGCAATTACTTGTAAAGCTAATTGCGAGCTATTGTCAGCTGAGGAGACAATGCCATACTCCCATCAAGGACATCCTTTTGTCATCCCCTTTTTAGCCCTTTAATTAATATATAACAAAGTGACGGAAAATAAAGTAAAAATTAATTAATTTTTTGCCAAGAAACCTCTTCAATTTCTGTTTTAATTTTTATAGTTACTCAGCAAACATTGCTTTTTCTTTTTCTGTTTTGACGTGAGGATATTTTTTAATCTATCTTCTCAAAAGAATAATTAAACTGCGCGTGCAATTAATTATCATCACTAAGGAATGGACAATGACGGAATAAGACTCTTTGTTAATTATTTCATAAATAATGACAACAGTTGAAGAGATGGTTTATTACAACAAGTTTTTTAATTTGTTCGTTTTTAACAGCGCATCAACTGTTTGGCTATTCGCGCCGGGCTATCTACAGGTTACCACCCTTTTCTAATGCCAACTGCATGGGTCGGTCACCCATTCAGGTACTTACCACGCCCGACGATGCTTAACTTCGGTGATCTACGGGAACCGGTGCATTCAACATGGCTATGGCCGTTGACATTATTACAAGTGATCAGGGTATTACATTATCGACGCTTGATAAGGTGATGACAGGATCCACGATTCGCCTCTTGTATTCCTGAAATAGATCAATATCAACTTTTAGCGTGTTTCCTCTCTCCCTCCATAGAGACGAAACCCGTTTATGAGCTTGACCTCATGACGTAATCCAAAAACATTCACGTTTCTGAACCCATAGCTCACAAGAATAACAAAGGTTCGAATTTATATATATATATATATATATATATATATATATATATATATATATATGTGGGTATTTAGTTGTATGTTCGCTCTCTAGCTGGCTTATAAATAGGCCGATTTTGATTTTTTGGTGGGATTTTATAGGTCAAGTTCGTTAACCAGCAAAATCCATAAACCGGAATATGGTTATTTGGACGAAATTCACGCGAAAAAAAATCATAACGAATCCATTAGGCTTACACGTCCTTTGGTACACGTTTTATAAGTGATTGGACGAATCTAATGAAACCATTTCGAGGAAAATGGAAAGCACAACATTTCTCTTGGAATTTTTGGATATATTGTAGTATATCTCGAAACCGGTCGGAAAATCGTAGAAAATGTACAGAATCTTTTCGAAAGATTATTAAATTTCCTGTAAAAATTGTTCTTATGCAATTTTTGATAGAGCGATCTCTTTCGGAGAAATCGGTTTCATTATTGTTAACCGGTTTTGTCTTATATAGCCACAATTTGTGTTTGTTTTTTGTTTTTCAAAAATGGCAAAAAAGTAACATGAAAGAAAATGTATGTCCATTTACTTTTAGCCGGTTTCGCTTTCATCATTGGCAGCATTTCTGACAATTAAGAAAAGAGGTACGATACATCGTGGGAATAATTGCGGGTGTGCCTTGGAATAAATATCTGGACAACAATTACTATATATTCTTTTGAAAAGGGCTTCGAGTTGCACCCAGCCTCCTACATAGAGCAATATATCAGAAAATATCAGCTGTTATCCATTAGATAATACCGATTCTTCGGATAGCAGACTGTTGACTAGGAAATAGCATTAGCGAAAATATGCAGCGAGATAGGGAATAACGGAATGCTGTGTACACAGTTCATTAGAGCCAAACCTACAAGATGTCTGTCTCAGGGGGTTTTTCTTATCTTTGGGTTTGGACGAGAACTGTTTACGTACACATGCTCAGTTTGGCTTTATTTTACAATCATTTTAAAATGATGATTGATTAAATTTTGACTGAGTGAAATAAACTCATCGTTTGCTATCTCATTTTTATTAAATACAGGAACAAAAGCCATAATGTCAAGACTCCTCATACAATAAAGAATTTCAATTAAAAAGGACAAGTTAAAAAAGTCCGTCACGCAGGAGCTGCATAACTAAGCACTTTCCTCAGAATTTGGGTAGTGTAGACTGCTTTCCAGAAATATTTGCTTAAAATATCCTACATAAATAAAATAAAGACATGAATAGTTCTCTTTTAAATTTGTAATGAGTAACTGATCAATTATTAATTTGCTTCCAGAGTTATGTTTACACATGGTACCTACTACACTACGTAATAAATACAAAAAAAACTCATATTATCGTATTTTGATCTAACGCAGGAACAGGATACAGTCACTCTAGTGGTAGAAAGCGCTCCTTGCGGCGGTTTTGTGAACCTACGTTTGGCGGGCTTTTCTATTGAAATATATTACAAATTAAACCCCCGCTTTACGATTGACCGAATCTGCTCATTTTTACAACGCTTCTTTCTCATGAGTTACCCACGACGTATACCGCGTTTCGTTACAATACAGCAGAAATTACGACCGGTATGAGTATATTAGGAATTTGGGTCCGGAGTAAACCCCCCCTTCTAATTAACCGATTTAGTTTATTTTTACAACACATATTTAACTGTAGATTACCACTACGAATACCGAGTTTCGTCGAAATATACCAAAAATCACGGCTGGTAGTGGCGAATTGGTATTGTGGGTCCGGAGTAAACCCCCCCCCTTCTAATGAACCGATTTAGTTCATTTTCATATCTCACTTTTCTCTCTATATTACCACTACGAATACCAAGTTTCGTTGAAATATAACAAATATTACGGCTGACATTGTCAAATTAGTGTTTTGGGTTCAGGGTAAACCCCCCCCCCTTCCGGTGGACCGACTTTCGTGGTTAACGAACTCGTTCAATTGTTTGCTAATTGAATGCTATATACCAAGTTTCGTGACGAAAAAACAAAAACTCTGGCCGCTATTGTGTTAACAGACACATATATATATATATATATATATATATATATATATATATATATATATATAAATTTTAACGGGGGTCATTTTCGGTGTCTACTAGGTAGGATCGATAAAGATTTGAAGACATTTTTCAAAAATTCCGTCATGAGTCCAACCTCAATAGCTACTTTCCTTCGGAGGAAAGTGCTAAAAATTACTTTTTTTCTGAAAGACTATAAAACCATTATTATTATTTATTTACTTTTCTAATAAGTTCTTATTTGTGTTTTATGTATGTACATGCTTGCTTATCATGCTTATTATGCTTGGTTATCATTTAAAAACTGCAGCGAGTAAAAATGTATCAAATTTGTCGATTTCTTTGTATTATACGCTATTCAAATGTAATTAATAAAGACATATATTTCGTTGTAGAATAATTTTAGTAGTTTCACGATTTATTTTGTGCTACATAGCACCAAAACTGTTAATTTTCTGTGATAAGTAAAACGTTGCTTATAATTAGGCAGTAATCATTTTTAATTTTCTTACTGGAGATACTTTTACGTCAAGAAACAGGTTGAGCAATTTAAATAGTTAGCTAAATCGAGACGTTTTATTGATCTCCTGTATCGAAAATGATTATTCGACTTTTTTTTTGTAGAGTATTTTCAGAAATCAGTAAAAGACTCACGATAAGTAAAGCAAAAAAATGGCTTAGGATAATTGCTGAAATATTCAGGAAACACGTTTGAGTTTTTTCTGGTATGAGTGAATTTCTACGCTTGACACTCTGATAAAAAAAAAAACAGTCCCGAAACAGGCCACGAATGCCCAGGGGGCGGATACCGTAGAGGTATCTGATTCTTGGTCATGCGGCACACTAGGATAGTGTGGTCAGTGCTATCCTCCTATCGACTGATTTCCCCTTTGCAGGTAGCCATAAATAAATGAATTGCCGACTAAGTGGGTCTAGGAACGGTCTGGCACCGTGAATCCAACCCACGAACGAAAACACCAGAAGTTAAAATATTTGTTGCGCTCGAGCTTTGAACTCAGGTCCTCCAGGGAGTGCTCTACCACTTCGTCCCACACACTTCGGTCTCCAAAAAATTAGGCTGGACCTTCATAAAAAATATGAAGTTTTATATATTTAAATATTACTAAAGATTAGTAGAAAAGTAGTAAGTCAGTTGAATCTACACTATATTCTCTAAAAATGATTCAGTCTTAAGAAAAAATGACGGA
Organism: Gonocerus acuteangulatus; assembly: GCA_946811695.1. Lineage (NCBI taxonomy): Eukaryota > Metazoa > Arthropoda > Insecta > Hemiptera > Coreidae > Gonocerus > Gonocerus acuteangulatus. The sequence goes on along the minus strand of OX328123.1, from coordinate 13,048,927 downwards.
TTCTGTTATGGTTGAATAGAACCCCAAGAGAACCTCCTTCTAGTTCACGAACGAATCACTGGTTTGAATCACGTTCCTATTTAACTCCCACCACTATTTCTCACAGTCACGAAGGCGTGAGCAGGAGTCCCGAGTTGTAGACCACCAACCCGTTGCAGTCAATAACATGACGATTATTTTCCAAGAAAATATATTGTTAGAGTCTACTAATTAGGATAAATACGAAGGGTCCAATGAAAATATGGATTGAGATAATTTCTATATATCATCCCAAACATGTCGAACTATCGAATATGCAAATCGGAGCAAGCTAAGGAACGAACATATTCTATCCATTGACCAAGTAATATATAGAAAAATTGACTTATTCGATACTTTATTTAAGGCATAAAAGGCTATTCTAAAGGGGGTTAGAGTTGCGACAAGCCGTATCCTCCACAGTCGAAGGGCAAAGTCTCGAATCTGAAAAACGAGATTTTGCATATTCGATAGTTTGACAAGGTGGGGACTGAGCATATATTTTTTTTAAATTTCTTGACAAGAGATATTCTCTTTGTAACGTTAACCTTTAAGTGAGGACGTGAAAAAACTTCCGTCTTTGAGGACGTGGTGTACTGACTACACCTGCCATTCAAATTAAAGAAATATTGTCATTCATTGACTTTTAATTTATTATTTACATATAATCCAATTTTTCAGACCTTCTCCTTTATAATCTGAATGTTGGATCATTAAAAATTTAAAAATAAACATACAAAACAATTGTTATTTAAACAAAAAATCCACTGATATTGTTACAGGTCGTTCTGCTAATAAAAAACACTGATAAAATAAAATGAATTATTGTAATAACACATTAAAATAATATACTTCTGGCCTATGATGTAAAAAAACCATCAATTGGAATCGTGTGCTTTATTTATTTATTTACTTCGTTTTTGTTATAAAACATAGAGATATTTCTCATAAATTAATGTCGCGTTTCTTGTCTTCTTTTCGTTTTACAACCGTATATAAAGTTATCTGCAACCCTTATAGAGTATTTTAAGATCCATCGAGTGAGTGATTGGAAATCACTTTTTATGTTAAATCTTTTAGAAATATTTTGAGCAAATACAGGAATTGATTCTATTAGCCCAAATATAAGCATGATTACTTCCCAATTTTGTATCATATATATTTCTTATAGATCCCTTCTAAAGTCTATGCAGATCACTTCCTTTCTCATATCCAGTTTTCAACCGAAGTAAATCTATAAGTTGGTCCTTAAATTTCAGACAGACGCCAAGGACGTAAAGATTTTCAGATCTATTGGCGGCTCTGTAAAAGAATTCCAAGCTTTTTTGAAGAAACTTTTTAACGGGAATTCAGTTCGATAGGCGTCCTGAATTCGCTGCATTCCTGATCTTCTTTTCGACAATTAATGTACGAATTTAAAGCAGGTTACAATGAGCAGAGAAATTTATCATTCAAAATACATGATCTGTCCAAAATCTGCTTTTCAAATTAATACCGTTGGGATAATTTCCTGTGACCTAGCAGTTATTACTTACAGCGAACGACAATTGCCACAAATAACTCTCACTATTCCTTACCACTTCATTCTTAACAAAATAATTACAAATACCCTTTAAATTCTTCTTCGTTCAGTTTCCAGATCATGTTATTCCATTTTATCTTGAGATCAATTTTACAAAGACATTTTTTTTTTTTTTTTTTTTTGTTCATTTGTATGAAGATGAAACACCCATTGACATGAACTGATATAATAATTTTTGGTTTCAGGTTCGAGGTCATGGGATTGGGTTTGGAATCAAGAAGGAGATATTCTTCTTGAATCTAGAGGATGGATATTTTGGATGTCAAGTCAACGAATCAACGGATTTTCTGCAACTCTACGAACTCTCCAGGCTGTGTGACGGTCGCCATGATTGTTACCGGGGATCTGACGAATTACGGAGAGAACTGAAATGTTCAAGTAAGTATAAGTTTTTTTATTTTTTATAAAAATTACTAATTTACAACAAAAAAAAATTACTAACACACACAGAAACATAAACACTAAGTGTGCGCTTGTGTATCAGATCTGCTATTTCATCATATTAAGCTATTTCCTACTACAAAGCTAAAGATATAGTAAATAAAATAAACATTTATTTTCTATTCATATTGTCAAAACATTTAATTTCGACAGAGTAGTTTAGAATAAACAAAATCATCATAAACGCAATCGTCATGAGATTGAACTCGCAGTCAAAAATAAAGCGAAACGAACTACTTCATCCAAAATGAATCGATCCATGCAAAAAGAACTTCAGTCCATTTTTTCCCAATATGAGTTCGGATAATATTTTCGTTAGTATGAGTAATGAATTCTTTCTTTCTAAAGGTAACTTCACATTTCTATGCTAAAAGGACTTCAGTACAATACATAGTTATCATAGAAACATAATCATCATTTTATTATTCTTTGCAGTCTAGTTTTATCAAAACTACTGATTTTGGACTGAAGCTCTTTTTGCATGGATCGATTCAGGTGTGTACGAACTATATTGAACTGATAAAACACATCTTCATTGAACTTTTTTTTTTTTTATAATTTATTTATGAGCACCCCGCATTGACAGCGTTTCGCCCAGGTACACATATAAAATAGAAATACATAACAACAACAAAATAGTTACAATATTACATAATTACAAATCCAATTACATTATTGTGTGTTTTAATCTAATTATACAATTAAGTTTGTGAATAACATACAGCTAAAAGTAAAATTAACTAGTAAAAAACAATACATTTTTAAGAAAAACTTATAATTATAAAGGAAACGAAGAAAATAGTTCCTATGTACAATATGACTATATATAATCGCAACAGTTTCTATTTACAATATAGGTTCTATGCATAATATGACAACATACATAAGAACAATAGCCCCATGTACAATCCTATGTAAAATAATGATGAATAAATGAATAAATCACGTCATGAGTGATGTTTATAAAAAAAAAAAAAAAAAAAAAAAAAAAAAAAAATCTTTCAACGGCGATGTTAAAAGCATAGTTTGGGTCGTCTAGACAATCAAAGACAATGAATTAAGAAAATTAAGTGGTTGTTGTAATAAATACTACAACCACATGTTGACTATTTGAGGAGTTTGGTCTGGGGTTTGTTAAATTTTGTTAAAAATATTGTTGTCTTTAAGAAAGGTAAGTATAGCGGTGATAAGGTTTCGTCAGACCCACTCGGTTTTATTGAATCGTTTTGGTACTCAAAAGAAGCACAATTTCACAAGATAAATATTTGGTAATAATTAATGTTTCGATTAGAAGCTTTGTTTCAGAGTAATTGTAGAAATCCTGTTAAAAGTCGGAACATTTTTAGGTTGATCATTTATTGATATTTGATTCCTATTTGAATAAATAAAACCGTTTCCATCATGGGCGTATATAAGCGGGGGTTGTAGTCCCCTCCTTTCAAATTGTTATTTAATCGGTAAAAAAGTGTCATAAAAACCTCAAAAATAAATTAAATAAGATCACTCACTGAATAAGGTCAATTTTTGGGGGTGTAATAGCATTTTACAACTATTATAAGTTCTAGGTTGTTAGTATTCCATACCCCCTCGCGAAATTCTCCGGTCCTTCCAACCCTCCCGAAATTATTTTCTATAAAAGCTGTTAGTTTCAAGACTTCCGCCAATTGTTTCACAGCAAAACATCTAATTTGTGTCGACCATACACAATTTGGCTATTTTTTGTGATTGTGAGCTTTCAATATGAACGAGAGGAAATCAAATAGGCGTGTTAGTGATGATTAGTGGCCATTTAAACTACTAAAATGTTATTTTCTATTATATTCCTTCGTAGTAGGCATTTAAACAGTAAAATATTATGTTCTGTCTGTAATAGGAAGCTTTCAAAATGATACCAGAGATAAGAACGATAAGATTAAGCCCTTTCTTCTTGTTTATTATAGGCATTACAGATTCAATTTTTAGTAGTCAGAAGATATTAAGAAACTAAGCGATAAGTGTAATAATTGCAATTTATCAAGAAGCTGTTCGCTACAAGAAACCCCCGGCTAGCCACAGGAATCGTGACAAGGAGCTTCAAGCTCACGAGATGAGTCACTAGTGATGACCACCTCCAAAAATAGAATCATTAAAGTCCAAAAAAACTCTGGATTCTTGTACTTTTTGCATAATTTGTCCGACCTTGGGATTTAATGAGCCATACAACCGCAGGCTCTCAACCTCCAGTTGAACCTCTTCGGAGGCCTTCATAGAGTCATGGCTATAATGTAGACTCGCATATTTCTTGGGGGTGGGGATCAAAGATAATTGGAAAAGATTCATTCTATGAAAGAGGGCATTTTAAGTGTAAAAATTACAGTTAAATTTTAAATTTCTTAAGGGCAATGGTCCTTAAGCGTACTACTGAATAACCTTTTCTCGATAGGGCAGAGGTGATACCTTTAACTTATTCGTTAAGCAGGCTACACAAGGTCAGGCAGGCCTGTCAGTTAGGCCTAAACTGTCCGCCTGAAAGCCGGTCGCCTGAACGTGTATATATTCCAGCCGGTCGGTCAGACGACCGGCTTTCCGGAGGGCTTTTCAGGCCTAACTGACCGTGTGTAGCCTTCTTAAGAAAGGCGCTACTCCTAGTGAGTATCCAACCAAAAACTTCAAACACGGAAGAGTCAATGCAATGAGCCTCAGGTTTTTCATTTAATCTCCTCTCAGGAAAACAAGGCCATTTTTCAAGGGAGTGTTTAATATACCGGATTATATTAAATTGGAATCAGATAAACATAATTGAAGCAGTTAGCCATTGCGGAACTGCAGTGCTCAAATGCATTTAATCGGCCGTCGGGCATTTTTAAGCGAATTGCATAAGCGCGCACCCTTGAAAAGCAATGCACGGGATGCGATAACTGCATCGAGATAGAGTTCCGTTAATAGTCCGAACCAATGGAAGGACGAGCACCGGGAAGGTCACAGGAAGGAAATGCAACGAGTTATATGCAGCTGATGTCATCTATTATACAAAACTAAAAATAGTCAAGAATGGGCGGTAACAGTGTTGTCTTCACAAGTTTATGATAATTTCGGATCCGGTTAGGTAATGTGTATTTATAACTCATAACGTCAAACTTGGGTTATTTATCCTCTTAACATAATTCAAGCAAAATATTACGTTTTTATTGTTTTAAAAATATTAACATAAATTCGGAAAAATATTAGTCATTTGACTATAATCCAATCATATCAAACAAAATTCCAGCTGTCTGTAAGGATCTTAGAAAAATGCCGTGGAAATATCTCAGTAAAATAAGGAACTCTTTCAATCTAATTAAATTAACAGATAAAGAAACCAAATATAGTTTATACGATGTCAAATGTAGTTCCTGTAATAAATATATATTGGAAAGTCGTCGCAGTTACTCAATACAGCGGATAAACAACTTGAAAAAATGTTGGATGAGGGCGACAATAAAATTGCTTTGGCATATCGTGCAAGTAAATAAGAGCAAAAATTCGATTTTGACTTAGGATAGGAAAATAGGAAAATGGTTTAGCGCATGATCAAAGAAAACATACATATAATAATGAACAGGAATGTTTTTAATTATGGAGCTTCTGTGAGAGGATTTTTGAGTACTAAACCATTATATGTTTAATAATCATTTTAGCCACGTTGAGTGCACCGGTTCCCGTTGATCACTGAAGTTAAACAGGCCATTCACGATCCGATTTGTTGTCCGACTTCCGAAGTTGGATCCGATATCGGACTTCTTGGACTGTTGGATGTCTAGTTGGAACATTTAGAGGGACGACTCCAAGGTCCGACCTCCGACTGGCTACGGAGTTGGAGCGAGAACCGGATCAAAGTCGTCCAACTTAGCTCAGTCAGTGCTCGACCTTCGGGCATCTTCGGTCTGCACTCGATACATTTTTAGGCTCTTGAGCTACTTACACGGTCGTGAAAACAGACTAGGACTAAATTAGAATTAGAAATCGGAGCATGAATGAAGTCGATTATCTAACTAGTTGTCCTACTAAGTCGTACTGCAAATCGGAACGTGACTGGCCTGCTTTAAGCCACTGGCCAGTACCTGAATGGGTAACCGATAATTAAAAGAGTGGCAACCTATAGATAGGCCGGTGCTAATAGCCCAAGTGTTATACACCGTTAAAAAAAAAAAAAAAAAAAAAAAAAAAAAAAATCATATTCATATAATATTTGTTTGCTATATTTTTGATACCTTTATCTTGATTTTAAAATTCATTATTACTTTATTTTGGCAGTTTTTTTTTCAACTAAACGTAAATTCTATTAAGCTGAATAATTAAATAACAGATTTAAAATATTATCTAGTCTGATCATAAACGTGTATTATAAATAAAATAGAAGAAAGAAAATATTGAATTTGTGCAGGTAATATGGCCAATTTGTTCCAGATGGTGAACAACTGTTGAGTTGTCAACACCAACTTTTCTTGCAATGACCCCAGTAGTTTTGCGAGGGCTTTCTTCTAGATTATCTTTGTATTTGGCAAGAAGTTGCCAAAACAAAATAAATATTCAAAACCTGCATAATTTTTTCACCAATCCAATATTTTCCTGACAACTGTCATAGCAGAGATTTTTAATATACAAATAATCATATATTTCAACTAAGTTCTAATATTCAGTTGAATTCTTGATAAATATTGGCCTTGGGTATTTTACCATTTCCAGAATTGGAAGGCTTCAAATTTGAATTATCTATTTATTTTATAATTTAATAAGTTATTCGTATTACTTGCTAAAAATATATATATAATTAATTGACCATTAATTGAACTTTTTCTCAAATTTAGTGAATTCTTGAAATAGGCGGAAGGCCAATAATACTACTGTTGGCATCGTGTAACGAAATATTGCTCAAAAGGAGCCAACAAAAAAATAAATAAAATTAAACAAAACACTTCAACTATTTTTTATTAAATATAAAATTATTATTATTATTTTTGGAAACAAAATGAAAAATTAAAATGAGCAAAGGAAAGAAATAATTGTCTTTGTCTTCTGTGGTTCAAAGCACCTTAACTGAATAGCTGGAAATCACCAAACCTCTTAAGCTTAAAGGTAGTTAAGGGAGGTTAGGGAGATTTCAGCATTATAATGTTCATCACAAAAATTGGTACTCACAAGAAAGTCATTTTTCACTACACCAGCTGCTTGAGATAGTCACTATAAATCTTACATTAACACAATACTTAAATTCATTAATAGTAATGAAGCTCTTTGCAAAAGATGTCAGTAAAGTATCTCAATAAAACTAATTGTTTTTTCACATTCTGTAGTCTTTTGTTGTAGAACATATGTTAATTAACATATTTCTTAATTAAAACATATTTTCTGCTACCCTACCATATACACTTTCACGATAATTCACAATACCTAGATGTTTTGGTACTCTTTCGGCGTATTGTGTTCTAATTACTACACCATCAGCGTCGACTTGAGACGGAGAACCTCCCAATAGTAGGGCCACGTCAAGACAAGTCCTACAAAAATGAACGAAATGACGTTGAGTAGTGGAATGTCCTTGAAATGAAATACCTCAGACCTCAATCACGCCCCACAGACGAGCACCTCCCCCCTAGACACACACACGGAACGGACTGCTAACGGACAAGACGAGGACCACGTCTTCTCTAAGCAGGCGTGTCCTCGGCGATACAATGCCGATACGATCTACAAAAGGAGGCGATACAATGGATATCGATCTAACGAGAATATCTTCCCAGGATGTTGGTGGGGTTCTTTTCTTACGCTCTTCTTACCTTGTCGGTCATTAATACACAACTATTTCCATTTCAGTCACTGCTATTTAATAAAACTACATTTTATCATAAAAATGGTTTTATTGTGCCGACGTTTCGGCTTGAACTTCAAGCCTTCATCAGGGCTGTAAAAAACAAGTAGGACGGATGTAATACTAAAATATATATATATATGCCTACATACACAAATACACATACATATATACATACATATATATATGGAAAAAGACAAAACATAAAATGCTAGAACATAATATATAGAAGAACAATGTGCTCTAGGATACCAATGTGTTTCGATTATTAGGAAAACAGATATAAGAATAACAGATTACATATTAGATTAGATATAAGAATAACAATATGGGCTTACCGATGGGAAGATAGAGAACTATTCCTCACAAATGCGGGATCATTTCTGACAGTTAATACAGGGAAACATAGGAAGAAAGGAGTTGGGGGGGGGGGGGGGGGGGGTTCTGGACCACCCAATGGACAGAGAATATAGAAGATGAAAGAAAGAGCGGCGAAAGCGGCGAAGTACAGTAAGGGGTCATAAAGTCATAAAATGTTGTGTTAATGGAAAGGGTGGCAGGTATAAAGGGCTATATTGCAGGCGGTATAGGGGGGTGTGGATAGTTTTATTAAATAGCAGTGACCGAACCCCGACAATCCCTACCTTGCATCATCTACGGTCAACCATCTCCTCTCAATGTATTTCCATTTCATTTTCTTAAGGGGGAATACTAACTTTTGTGGCCAAAATCAAAGAAATTTTCTACAATTTATCAATAACACATCTACTATATATTTCTCAAATACCACTCACTCACTCACTCACTGACCTATCACCGCCCAGCCCAAACCACTTGACAGAAAAATTTGAAATTTTGCATTGAGACTCCCTTTAGAACTTAAACACTCGCTAAGAAAGGATTTTTTTATATTCGAATTTTTAACTATTTTTAGAGGGCTTTGAATTTTAATTTGGTTAGAGAGCAGGCAAGCCAAGGCAGCAAGCGTTGCTAGGACAACAGGTCAGCTGTTAGCGTACTGTATCAATTTCATAATATTACTTCTATTTGAGCTTGATGATGGCAGATCTTGTATTACTAGAAATAAACTGTGATTTTGTCCATCATAGAGTTTACCCTGTACCTGGTGATGGTCTAACCGAGGTAATAATATCCCGAACCCTTAAACTCCTGTTATTGGTAACCTATAGATAACGGGTTATCTGTTTCTTGACACTGGTCCGGAGCGCCCCATTGTCCAGAAACATTATACTTTGATTACTTATCAATTGATGAATATGGAATATGGAAACGTGGAATATGGAAACGTGCTATAACAAACTGCACAAAATTATATACACAGTAGCGTTAATGTTTATGATACATTATTAAGTATTAATCTTTTAAACAATATTTGTCAATTTGGCGGCGCTGTGCCTGACGAATGGAAACACACTTTTTTTAAAGGCGATAGTCTGCAAGGTGCAATTTTTAATCTAGAACAACAAAAACTAAAATTATTTTGAAAGAAGAAGGTCAAATCTAGTAAATCTAGTAAAGTAGGAGTTTTAAGAAATATTAATTTTTTCGAAAATGGTAAACAATTCTTCATTTTGTACAACAAAACCGTCGAAAATCGGTCATAAAATCATAATAATTCAATGAATAGAAAATTCCGTACGTACTTTCCTTGCAAATATCATAAGGAATCTGCAGTTAAAATTTGAAGTTATTAGTTTTCAGAAAATCTACTTTAATGTACCGAAAAGTTAATTTTTTTTCTTATTAAATTTTTACATAATTTCTTGTTATAAAGATAAAAAAAAATGGTTTCTAATTTCGAAATTTATCGAAAAAAATGGAATTTTTGGAACATCTAAAAACTGTTCCGGCACATAAACACTCTCATTTTGAAACTCAGTATCAATTTCAAAATGAGGCAGTTTCTGTGAGTTGGACTTTTTTTTTTTTTTTTGGTCAAGATGAGGACATTTTATTTTAAAATATTTGAAAATACATATTCATTAAAAATTCACATTTTATAAAATACTAGCTGTTACCCAGTGTGCCATGCTACACCTACTTTCTGTCTATGACTCTCCCCGTATCAAGATCTACTTCATACCTAGTTGTCTATGCCCAGTTAAGAAAATCGGTCAAACGATGTGAATTTGTTTTAGTTCATAATGATACCAGAAGAGGCCTGCGCAACAGCACTTCATCTAACAGCCGACAGAGGCCAGTAGCAGAGCCTGCTGTCAATTCAAAATGGCCGTCAGAATCTGAATGGTTCAGTGTAGCCAATTTTTCTTGAACAAAACTTTTGACCTTTTGACCAAATTTTGAAATTTGACTATTTTGACCTAGCCTAGGAGATTTCTCGTATGCCAAGTTTGGTCAATATCGGTCAAACGGTGTAGATTTGTATAAGGAACAAACAAACAAATAAATAAACAGACAAACAGACAGACACGAGATTTTTATATATATAGATACAATGGGAAATAAATAAAAATCATTTTCTTTATGATTTTGTTCGAAGAATACACTTTAATAATACAATGTTTTTTTTTTTAATTTTTAGATGACTGCGGCGTGGAAAGTGGCGTTGCCTGCCAAAATGGCGCTTGTCTGGACTCTCAGTGCCACTGTAACGATGGATTCGGTGGTTGTTCCTGTGAAGTCCCAGGTAAACAAAAAAATTATTATATATATTAGTATTATATGAATTGTTTACTTTTTATACCTCATTTATTTTGTTTGTTTTGTATGCTTATTTATACTTTTTATTTCAACATTAGGTTACTTTTTAGTACTAATTTTATTTTTTCAATTTGAATTTATTTACCTTTAATTGTTTTGGAAAGTCTCAATTAGTTTAAGACATTTCTTTTAATGTTAATTATTTTCCCTACACGTTTCCTTTTTTAATTTACTTAAAACTATTCCTCGAACTGTAATAAAGAAAACATTTCCCATTTATATTCCATATGTTTGGTTATATATTTTTTCTCTAAATTTAAAATATCCATTATCACAGTATTATTATAGTTTTCCAAACAAGTCATCTCTAATTACACCCAAATGCAAGGAATAATTCCTCCATAATGAAATAGGAGATTAAAGAAGGGGATCAGGCCCGCCATCCACTCGAGTGTTGCGGGTCCGAACTCGGATAATACATTCTCACTTATACCCCCTGTGGGGGATTTTCAACTCATTCTACAACGCGTAATAGTTTTTGTTGAAAAGTTTGTAAAAAATAAAAACTTTTGTCATGTTTTATACATTAAAACAACGATAATTCGATGCTCTTCAAAATGATTTATGTTAATAATAAATATTACAAGGAATAACTATTATAAGGTGGTGACCCTGTTTTTCTAATATATTTTTATCTGGCAGGAGGTCAAATTCAAACTGACTCAAGGTAGAAAGTGAGTGTTTTTTTACGAAGGAAGAAGTTATTTCGAGCTTGTTGAAGCACATTTTATTGATCGGCGTTTCTCGTCCTTTAAGAGCACATAAAGTCTATCTACATTATAACAGGCACTGCCCATTAAAAACAATTATATAATAAAAAATTTGAATTATCTACTTATTTTATAATTTAATAAGTTATTCGTATTACTTGCTAAAAATATATATATAATTAATTAACCATTAATTGAACTTTTTCTCAAATTTAGTGAATTCTTGAAATAGGCGGAAGGCCAATAATACTACTGTTGGCATCGTGTAAAGAAATATTGCTCAAAAGGAGCCAACAAAAAAATAAATAAAATTAAACAAAACACTTTAACTATTTTTTTATTAAATATAAAATTATTATTATTATTTTTGGAAACAAAATGAAAAATTAAAATGAGCAAAGGAAAGAAATAATTTTCTTTGTCTTCTGTGGTTCAAAGAGCCTTAACTGAATAGCTGGAAATCCCCAAACCTCTTAAGCTTAAAGGTAGTTAAGGGAGGTTAGGGAGATTTCAGCATTATAATGTTCATCACAAAAATTGATACTCACAAGAAAGTAATTTTTCACTACACCAGCTGCTTGAGATAGTCACTTGAAATCTTACATCAACACAATACTTAAAGTCATTAATAATAATGAAGCACTTTGCAAAAGATGTCAGTAAAGTATCTCAATAAAACTAATTGTTTTTTCACATTCTGTAGTCTTTTGTTGTAGAACATATGTTAATTAACATATTTCTTAATTAAAACATATTTTCTGCTACCCTACCATATACACTTTCACGATAATTAGCAATACTCAGATGTTTTGGTATAAAAACAAAACAAAAACAGTAAAAACATTGAAGCAATATTAGTGTAAAGAGCATATCCCAGTTTAAGCTGGCAGCAATTAATCTAGGATCTGGAAGTATCAGAGAATATATTACTATAATTTGATTTCCCTTTCTTGCTCTTTGAATAGCAGAGTAGGGCAAACTGTGATTAATTCCATGACTAATGATTAAATGGGTATTTGGAATGTGACTAGCCATTGATGATTGATCAATCATATTTCTCCATGACTAATGAGTGACGACTAACTGTTTTCTACCCTTTTATTGGTGATTGATGATTAATGATTAAAACATGCTTTGACTAATGATTGATGATTACTGACTAACCTTATTCAAATTAATGATTAAAGACTAAAAAAAGGCCTTGATTTATGATTGATGATTAACTGGTTCATGAAGGAATTCCAAAGCCCTAGATACTATGTGTAAACAAGTTGGTATTAGCCTAATACTAAAAGTATTTACAACGTTAGTCATGTCAATCATTAGTACAGACTATCAATGATTGACGAGTAACGATTGATCTTGACTAACTTTACATATGATTAATATGACCTATGATTAATGATTAACTCGAGTTGTGATTAACTTATTTTATCCTATGATTGTTTGGTATAAGTAAAATTTAATCGATTTATCAATCATTGAGTGGGATTTGTGTCCCACTCTGTTGAGTAGTTATTGTAATTTATGTAAAATTATTCGTATAAGAGTCAAAACAAAAAATGTTATTGTTCGGTTTTATTATTTGAATTGGGTATTTTCGGGTCCAATCTCCAAATTGTTAGTACTGAGCTAAACTGCGTCACATTTTTTTTTCAATGTATTTTTTTATTCGAAAAATCAGAGGAATCAGTTGTTTAAAAGACTGATTTGTATCTACCTTTCGGCTATTTGGCCCCACCTTGGTTAAGAATGCTCTTAGTTTCGCCGGTTCAGGCGATCAAAAGATACTGCCTAGAACATCTACCATCAACTATAAAATTACTATTTTTGTTCTTACTTCCTATGTTTTTCATACACTAGTTTTCTTACAATAATGTTTTTATTTTTGTTTCCAGACGAGAACGAATGTAAGAACAGGCCTTGCGACGTGTTCGCCCATTGTACCAACACCTTGGGTAGTTTTCACTGCACCTGCTTCCCAGGATACACAGGAGACGGATTCCATTGCCAAGGTAACAAACACGAACTTTGTACTCTCAATAATTAATCGTCCTGATTTGACACAAGAGGAAGGATCCCAAAATCCACTAGCGACTTCTTTAAAACACTGGGATTGGAGACAATAAAGCTAGCTGGCCTCGCTGAATCAATTCTTATTGATTCCCTGGGGATTATCAGCTGTAACATTTATGGAAGCCGAACAGCTGATAATAATTCTTTCGGAGGTCATTGTTGTTTACAGAACATTTGGCAAATTTGATAAAATCCAAATACCCCCTCAAATTTACTTCGAAATTAATTTTTAAATATATTATTCCTGTTCTCCTTTAGGCTCCTTCGCTGGGGCATCGTCCTCATCGTCTCCCGGCTTCTTTCTCCAGCGGTGCTCGTTGTTATAATATTCTCCTATATTGCATTATCTTTCTCTCCATTCTCTCCAAATAAATTAACGAACATTCCAGTAATTAATTAAATACATTTTCGAAAGAATGACTATGAGGCTGTGTGTAAAGCAGCCCAATAGACTTGGGCAGCAATCTCCATTTGTTAACTAGCTGTTCCCCGGTGTGCCATGCTACACCAGTGTGGATTTGTAAAGAAACAAACATACAGACAGCCGATAGACAATTTGGACTTAGCCTATGTCACTCCCCGAATCAAGATCTACCTGTGTACTAAGTTACGTCATAATCGGTGAAACGGTGTGAATTTGTATAAGGAACAAACATACAGACAGACAGCTAATAGACGTTTTTGGCCTAGCCTATGACACTCTCCGTATCTAGACCTACATGTGAGCCAAGTTTGGTCAAAATAGGCCAGGTAGCCGTGAGAGTTAAGGGTTGAGCATTTAATACTCCGTGACGAAGGTAGTGCGTTCGATTCCCACTATGGGGTGGTGGCTTTTCATTAGAAAAAATAAAAGGCATCAGCCCTATCCTGGCTAAAAAACAGTTGTGACCTATAGGCAACCCGTACAAAAATTCGCAGTTAATAATTATGGACGTTAAAATTGAAATTGAAATAATGCTTATTATACACATAAATAAGTTTATTTTCATGATTTTAAATTTTGCTTACTGTTTTTTCTCTTTTTTATTTATGTATATATATGTTTTAGATTAAAAAGGCCGCCAAAGAGCATGCAGAAATCTTTATAATGTATTTTTTTCATAAAATCTAACGTTTTCTGCGCCTTATTATAGCTTAAGTTTTGGTCTGAAGCAGTAACGAAGAGGAAGTAGGTCTTTGTCTAAATTATTTGTTTTAACTGTTGTAGATGTGAACGAATGCGAAGATCCATTGCTGGCCTCGCGGTGCGTGGCGAACGCAGAATGCTGTAACCTGCCGGCACACTTTCTCTGCAGATGTTTGCCAGGATTCGAAGGAGACGGGGAGGAGGAGTGCAGGGGTGAGTAGTGATTTCAGGATAACAATTAAATATGCAAAAATATTTAAAGGCACTTTCGCGACGATTTCTTTCTTCGGTAAAAATGAATTTTCACGCCCTCAAAACCGATTTCTTTCAAATTTTGTACAATAACGTATTTTGATGCACTAAACACGAATACGTTTAAAAAAACCTTCGCATTTAACTAGGAAAGAAGTTATTAAACACTAAAGTTAATATAATTCTATTAATTTTAGCGAGTTGGATTGACTGGGGTTTTGTTATCTTCTTTAGCGAGCGTAAACGCAAAGCACGTATGCGCTTAAGCCACAGGTGCCGACGGGTGAGAATGCCCTTAAAATTAACAATATTTTTGAATAAATGGTTTCTGAACATTTCAAATGAGAGTTCTCAGTTTCCCAATGTTACATATCTGCGCGTGCGCGTGTTTACAAATACGCTGTTGACGCCTAGTTTAATAACCTTCCTAACAGTGAACTTTAGTGCTTAATATTATATTCTATTAGAATTCTATTAATTTTAGCGAGTTGGATTGACTGGGGTTTTTTTATCTTCTTGAGCGAGCGTAGCGAGCGGAAACGCATAGCATGTATGCCTTAAAGTCGTCACAAATTTAGTTGTTAACATTAGCTCTCATAACCCGCATAACAGTGAACTTTAGTGGTTAATAACTTCTTTTGTAGTTAAATGCGAAGGTTTTTTTTTTTAACGTATTCGTGTTTAGTGCATCAAAATACGTTATTGTACAAAATTTGAAAGAAATCTGTTTTGAGGGCGTGAAACTTCATTTTTACCCTTTCTTCTTGTGGTGAAAATCAAAACGAAGGAATGTTTACAAACTTAGGCATGTCTTGATAGCCACTAGGCTCTGAGGGTCTTCTTTACTTTAGGTGCGCCAGTCAATTTTTCATGTTATTATTGATTTCAGTTACCAAGTCATATGATCTTTATTGATGGTTATAGAACCTAATAGAATTTGCTATTTAAAGAAGGTTATTCGGTAAAAATGCAGTTTCCAGCCCTCCAAACCGATTTCTTTCAAATTTTGCACAATAACGTATTTTGATGCACTAAACACGAATACGATGGAAAAAAACGTCGGATTTAATTAGGAAAGAAGTTATTAAGCACTTAAGTTCACTGTTATGCAGGTTATGAGAGCTATTAATCGTAACGAGTTGGATTGACTGGGGTTTTGTTATCGTCTTGAGCGAGCGTAGCGAGCGGAAACGCATAGCACGTATGCCCTTAAAATTGACAATATTTTCGAATAAATGGTTTCTGAACATTTCAAATGAGAGTTCTCTGTTTCCCAATGTTACATATCTGCGCATGCGCGTGTTTACAAATACGCTGATGACGCCTAGTTTTATAACCTTCCTAACTTTAGTGCTTAATATTATATTCTATTAATTTTAGCGAGTTGGATTGACAGGGGTTTTGTTATCTTCTTGAGCGAGCGTAGCGAGCGGAAACGCATAGCATGTATGCCTTAAAGTCGTTATTTATGCCTTAAAGTCGTCACAAATTTAGTTGTTTACATTAGCTCTCATAACCTGCATAACAGTGAACTTAAGTGCTTAATAACTTCTTTCCTAGTTAAATCCGACGTTTTTTTTATCGTATTCGTGTTTAGTGCATCAAAATACGTTATTGTGCAAAATTTGAAAGAAATCGGTTTGGAGGGCTGGAAACTGCATTTTTACCGGTTATTCTTTGGCATACGTAGATAAAAAAACTCCCACGCTGGAGGGTTACTCTAACTTGGAAAAAATGAAAAAAAGGTTATTCTTGTGGAGAATGAGGTACGAAAAAAAAGACCTTTTCGAGGCAATTTTAAAATCAATAAGTCTTATTGGCCCCCAAAATGAAATTTGGTTCTATATTACAATTTCTTTCTACTTACATTTTAAATAAATGTTGTTGTTTTTGTATATAACCTCTTTATTCCACTTTTTTCTTTTAAAATAGACATATGTTATTAAATAACAGTATGATAAATCACTAATAACATGAAAAAGTAACTGGTATGCCTAAAGTAAAAAAAAAAAAAAAAAAAAAAAAAAACGGCTCTCAATACACAGCTGTTGATTGCTTCAGATCATCTAACGTTTTAACACGTTAAAGCAGAGTTTGTGGAAAATTACACGGCTAAAAGGCGGGAAAAAATCATTTCTATTATCTGTACACCCGGGGGACTCAAAGGGTTAACCTTTGCTAAATTCTAATGCCATTTTCTTCGAGTTGGGCAAATTGAAAATATCTGCACTGCGTTGGTTAACGATAGCAAAATAATAGATAAAATAAGTTCTTAAAGAATCCGGTTTATGTAAAAATATACAAACGAAAAATACATATATAAAGAAAACATAAATAAATAATTAAAACTTGGGAAAAAAAAACTAAAAATAAAATATAAATAAAAACTGATAGTAAATGTAGTATATTCGCTATACAAACTACGGGATTGTAATATATACATAATTTCAGAGAATATTAATCAAGAAATAATGAGTGGGGGAAAAAACATTCATAATGCACAAACAACACTAATTACATTATAAAAGTTAACCAAGCATAGGCAATACAAAAGTTTGCCCTAAAAATAAATAAAAAACCACATTTTCTTCTGACTCATTGCTTGACTTACCAGCAGAACTTATTAGATTGTGGGAATGTCTCATTTATGTAATCCTGAACGTGATATCCAAGCATATCAAAATCCGAAATCGTTCAAATATAAGCATTAGCAAGAGGTATGAAAACAATTGAGAATTCCTGAAATGCTTTAAGTAAGTATAGGCTAGTTTTCAGTGGAAAGGCCAGCGAGGTAGACCATATTCCAGTGAGGTAGACCATATTCCAGCGAGGTAGACCTTGGACCAGCGTAAGGAAAGCCACAAGAAGCAAAGAGGTCGTTGCCATTGAAAGGTCAGCACCTTTCCGTTAGATAGGAAACGAGCATGGTAACAATTTACCTATCTCTGCAATCTACTACGTCATCAAAACCACCGGAGGCATATGTGCCTTCGAATGTCTGAAAAAGAGGAAATGGCCTCCAGCCTAACCATAAAGATTTACATTTAGTGTAAATTGTAATTGGTACGCCAAATTGTCTTAGATTTTATTTTAATGTATCGTTAACACGCAAAAAAATTTAAAAAAAAAGCATATTTTGTGAATTTATTTTTGAATACATTTATATCCCCAAATTATAATGTTAATACATATGTATTCATAGATTTTAATGTGATATTTGTTTCACTAGATTATTTGCGATTATTCACATTTTTTGTGAATATTTGTATAAATTTCTAATCTCACTTATGGATACGCATTTATTTATATTGCAATTTACAAATAAGTGAAGAACAAATAAATTCTTATTCATATGTATAAATAGATATACTAAATATATTGTCCCTATCTTTCCATAGTAAATTAATCAATTATCCTAATCCTTTAGCCCAATCCTTATCCAGCACGAATCATCCTTCCTCTCTACCAAGACGTCTTAATAGAAAGTGGCCCCGAGATCTACTAAGGTAGTGCAGTGATAAAATTCAGAGAAATTATAATAATTGAGAGTGATATTGATAGATATTTTCTCTCCTCACGATATCACAGGTCCTCCAATCCTCCCTGCTAGTCGCAGGGTGTGGTTGTATGGCGTAAGGTAACTCCAAACTCCAGGTCATCCTAGAATCCTTCCTACAAGTTATTCGGCTGACAACCACCTGAGGCGTGGACAAGTAACCAATATCAAATTGCATAATACAATTGAATTGTAGATTGTAATATTTTGTAAATAATACATATATATATATATATATATATATATATATATATATATATATATATATATTGTCCCTAATAATTTAATATTCCTAACAGATATCAACGAGTGCAAACACCCTGATGCATGCGGAGTAAACGCAGTGTGCCATAACATTCCAGGAAACTACACTTGTGACTGTTTACAAGGCTATGGAGGGAACCCGTACGATGGCGTAAGTAGTTACTATGTTGTTACACA
The DNA here is from genome assembly GCA_946811695.1 of Gonocerus acuteangulatus. Classification (NCBI taxonomy): domain Eukaryota; kingdom Metazoa; phylum Arthropoda; class Insecta; order Hemiptera; family Coreidae; genus Gonocerus; species Gonocerus acuteangulatus. Next base: position 13,030,156 of record OX328123.1, on the reverse strand, counting down.
GTATAGCACAATTTGGGGTTAACTATGTCATTTGAGAGATTACCAAAAGGGGTATTTTTGCGAAGATCACATCCAGTTACTTGTGAAGTAACTGTAGTGATTATAACGGTGATTCAGCGCTTGCGCATAAATCATTAGCATTTCTATTGGCCTATTCCTATTGGGCAATTCTATTGGTTGTTGCTGGTACTAAAGTAATCTTCAACACTCTAGTCAATCCAACTCGCAAAAATTGAGTTCTATTCATTTTAGCGAGATGGATTGACTAGAGTTTCGATATCTTCTTGCGCGAGCGGAAACGCACAGCACGTTTGCCAATAATGCGAAATAAATATTTAAAAAAATAAATACGTTATAGAACCACCGGACAAAAATATAGGTGAGGAGGCCCCTAAACTTCACAATTCCCATTGATTTTTATAATATTAAGCTTTTTATTAATAAATATTGCTTGCTGAAATATATTCTGTTTATTTTCATTTATGCTTTACAAGCCTAAAAGTATTACTTACTTAAATCATGGGCGTATATAAGGGGAGAGCTGAGGGGGCTCCAGCCCCCCCCCCCCCCGAAATGTTGATTTGATCGGTAAAAATTTCATAAAACCCTTAAAAATAAATGAAATAAGATCATTTAGCTCATAAAACATATTCTATTTTGGGTGTAATAGCGTTTAAGTTGGCTAAAACTCTTCCAAGATCCAAATTGTTAGTATTCCATATACCGGAAATGGACTTAGCCCCCCCCCCGAAATTTTCCCAGCCCCCTCCGAAATTATTTTCTATATACGCCCATGGTACAAATACAGGTTATTTATGCAAGGGTTAGTTAGAAACCATATTATATAAATATAGTAGTTAAAAAAAGTTACTTTTAATAGTGATTGCAGTGATTTTAAATACTTTTCATTACTATATGTATATATATGGTTTCTAACCTTAGATAACATGTAAAGAAGGAATAGATAACCTGCAAAGAATCTGTAAGCTAATCAGTAAGTACCAAAATCAGTGTTTAAAATCACGACGGATACTTCAAAGTAACTGGATGTGGTCTTCGCAAACAGACCCCAAAAAAAGTTACTTTTAGTAGTGATTTTAAATACTTTTGATTACTATATTAACTTTTGATTACTATATTTATATAATATGGTTTCTAACCTTAGATAACCTGTAAAGAATTAATGGATAACCTGCAAAGACCCTGTAGGCTAATCCGTGAGTAACTGGATGTGGCCTTCACAAAAATACTCCTAAAAGTTCCCATTTTGCTAGTTACATTTGTTTAATACAGAGAGCCTCATTCAGCCTTTAACACTTTCAGTGTGCCGACATCGACGAATGTGCAACTTTCGCCGACGCATGCGGGCAGGGATCTCTATGCACTAACACTGATGGAGGCTACTTGTGCGCATGCCCACCAGGAACCACTGGAGACCCAGTCCAAGGGATATGTGAAGACATTGACGAATGCCTAGGAGCTCCTTGCGGCCCAGGCGCTATATGTGGAAACACGCCTGGAAGTTACACATGTTCTTGTCCGCCAGGATTCGGTGGCGACCCCTATCAACAATGCACAGGTATGCCCAGCGTCTCCGAGCGCAACCTCATCCGATCAGCAAGAATCAGCACAAAACGAAACCCATATCCCATCCCACTAGTATTTCCTTTCTACTATATAATAATTTTGTACATAAATTTGTATTATAGTAATGTTAAAACTTGTACAGCTTCATCATTCCTTCTAAGCATTTGATATCTCACGTGTTAATGAGAAGTGATTTCAGATTTATCATTTGTCATGAGGGCATAGCAAAATACTGCAGACAAAGAAAAACATTAGACATTTCTTTTGCTGGTGACAAGTACTTTCACTTCGCAGAGGTTCCTAAATCCTGTCGAAAAACAATATGAGTGGTCGCAAAATAAAACATTGGTGGTGCGACAATGTTTATTACTTAAACACTCAGCCAAAGGTCTGTTATGTTGGTAGTGGTACTGCCATAAGACAAAACCTTGTATTTTCCATAACGGAATCACTGCAGTGGCATTTTTTCAATCTCCTCTAAAACCTCCCTTAGAGGTCATAAATGTCTCATACATTATGACATTTATTTAATTAAATACTTATTTATTTTCTTATTATTTGATTTGAAGAGCCTACAAATGGGGGATTATATATTTGTAGGATTCAAGCAAAATAAAACACCTATAGAATCAAAGAAATATAAATTTAAAACAACTACACATTAAATTAAGAAATTTACTTTATATAACTTTCAAAATAAAAGAGAACAAATGTAAAAGAGAAACTATAAAATTAAAAAAAAAATGAAATAAACGTAATAAAAAATTTCAAATAAAATAAAAATTTGGTTCTTTTTCACTCTGTTTTTACAAATAAAAGTCAAAAACAGAAGCAAAGAAATGCTAAAATATTGTGTTCTTTCTATATATGTTATTAATTTGTAAAAAGTAAGGCAGTGAATATGTATGGGATACAGTTCATTCCTATTCTATGCTATGTTCATATATTACCGTTTTCTGCAGTGCATTAGTAAGAGTGTAATTAAAAAGTTACAGAACGTTATTAGCGTAAGTAACATCTGAGAAGGCTTAGATGATCGGGGTTTGGTCATATGTTAAATAGAACTACATTTTTTTAACTAAAATGGGTAATATTTATTTTTCAAGGTTTCAGCTTGAATTACGAGCCATCTTCAGAGCTATGAAGGAGAGAGAGAGAACTGTTCCATATCATGGAGCTACATTTCTGAACTAAACCTTAGAAATGTAGCCTCCCTCTCAACCATAATCCTGAAGATGGCTTTTAATTCAAGCCAAAGCATTTGCAAATAAATATTACTCATTTCAGTTATAAAATTTAGTTTTCTTTAACATATGACTGAACCCCAATCATCTAAACATTCTCAATATCTATGGTCGATTACCTGTTCACTATGATCTCTAAGTAAGTAACATGTAATTTTGGAGCTATAGAAGGAATGATAAAAAAATTAATAACATGTAGATTTTGGTAAACGAACTAACACTGCTAACTGGTTTGGAACTAACATTTCGGCATTAGACTTGGATGAGTGCAGCTCTTCTCCTTGCGGATTGGGTGCGGACTGCAAGAACAGCCCAGGCAGTTTCTCCTGCGAGTGCAAACCGGGCTACACAGGCGACCCCAAGGAGAGATGTACAGACGTCAACGAATGCGCACAGGCGAACGCTTGCGGTATCAACGCCAAGTGTGCCAACTCTGATGGTTCCTACAGCTGTTCTTGTCCTAGCGGCTTCGAAGGCGATCCCAAAGTCTTCTGCCAGAGTCAGTGTCACAGCTTTATGATAAACTCATCAAAGAGGGCCATCGAGCAGAGTTTCGATTAATTTTTTCTCAAAAAATATCCATAACTTTTATAAATAAATCCCATATTTGATCATTGATAGCCTTATCTTCCTTATTATTTGTATCATTTGGAAATTCTTAAATTTGTGGGTCTATACAATGTTTCATATTGTTTAACAAAGAAACTACTAATCCTGTTGGGTGCCTTATCCTATTATCTAAACTCAACAAAACTTTAGCGAGAACAAATATAATTAAATAAATGTTTTCTATTTATTAATATTAAATAAACAATTCAGTGTCCTTAAAACACTCATCTAAAACCATCAAACGATATAAGAAATTCTAGAAAGTTTTATTCATTAGAGCTGATTTTATTACAAGCTACGTTAATAACTTAAGGATATATTAACAACTTTTGATAAGTATTATAATGCTCCTGGCTCGATGGCATGCCTCTTTATTTATGTATAATATGTAATTCATGTACATGTAATTTCGATGAAACTTTCTTTTTTTTTTTATTGACAAAAGAAATGTTTTCCAGGAGTGCTAACATTTTTCAGCAGTTGTGTACAGTGACTAACAATCTATGTGTGTGCTTTATTATGTCGTATTCTCCTAAAGTAATAACTAATAATTTGGCATTTTAAAATGTTGCATTCCTATTATAAACAAATAGAATCGTTATTATTAATTCCGATGTATTTACAAATAATTTTAAAATGCCTAAAAACTCACAGCTTTGCATGGGGATTAAGCTTCGCTCGGCATGAACTATATGTGTATATTTCCTTTGATGTTCTGTTTCAGCAAACACTGTTTTATTGTTCTTCGTTTTTCTTTATTCTTTAAAACTGTTTTATGCATTCTTATTTTTTACTTGTTTTTCCTCCAGGTGGAGTTTTCTTTTCTATTTTTTATTTGTGTTTTTGCTTTGTTTGACTTTTTATCTCTTAGCAGCATGATTTCTTTGAAAAACAAAAACAAACAAAAGCACAGGTTTTCAACTTTCATTCTATGGATTGGCTATCTGTCCTTCTGTATTCCTACTCTGGATTAAGGTAATCCTTTTATATTTATACAAATAACATATTTTTTACCATCAATTGTTTACAGTCAATTGGGATAACTTTGTACCACAAATTTGCATAAAACTGCTAATACAAGGGCCATTACAATGGTATCCTTTCCAATTTATTTATTGGAAAGGATACCATTGTATTTAAATGTTAACATCCATTATTATTAACTAAGAATTTGAGGACGGGTTACCACCCTTTTCTAGCCAGGATAGGGCTGATGCATTTTCTTTTTTCTAAACAAAAGCCACCACCCCATAGTCGGAATCACACCCACGACCTTGAATGGAGTGTTAAATTGTCCAATTTAATTTTAAAAGATTAATATAGTTATTTTGAGAGGACCAAAGCGTCTATGGCGACATCGCCTCATTTCAGCAACGAGCTTTAACTCAAGTTATATTTTTGCTAAATGTAATTTAATGCAACTACAAGTAGAGTTAGTGCATCTGGTACAAAATTACCCCAAACTGCACAAAGTTACCCTAATTGAGTGTATTTCATTGAAACGTTTACAAATTTTAATTTCTAGTTTGATTAGAAGGATAAATTAATTATTGCTGGCGAAATTATAGAAATGCATTTGAAATTTCAGATTCATAGCATATTTTTCATAATCTTTAAAATGGCCCAAAATGAATAAGTATTTTATGATATTCCCAATATTTGATAATCTAAAGTTTTATTTTAACCCCTAGAGTGTATGAAGTGTCTGACTGGTATGAGGGAAATTTCAGTGAAGTACGTTGGTAGCATTGCAATCTAGATCTAGATTCTCACAGCTGCCAACATAATTCACTAAAATTTTCCTCGAGTCTGTCAGACACTTCATCATATTAATTTTTGACTGCATTTTGTACAAAGAAATTCATCCCCAAAAAAATTAATTCAAATTCTAATTTATCTCTCATTCAAATATATATATATCAACTTCTTCCTTCATTATTTCTATATGATCTACTAACAATATTTGTCACTTTTTCAAATAGTTTATGTTGAGATGTGGAACTCATTGAATCAAATATATTGACTAACAAGCATGATCCACCAAAATAATATAGTTCTTTCTATTCCATAACCAAAGAACAACCAATTTTAGTTTTCAACACTTGGATATTCACTTTTTCACTATGAACAGACATTAAAAAATTAATATTCTATTCAAACTAATAATATACTTCTATCCACATAATAGATACATACAAATATGTAATTTTTTTTTTTATTATTGATGATCCGGCACATTAAAGTGAATTTAGTTATTTTAAATGTCACAATAAACATTTTATATATATATATATATATATATATATATATATATATATATAAATATCATAAATAAATAATATCTATAATAATAATATATATAATATAAATATATATTATTATTATATATATATATATATATATATATATATATATATATGTATATATATATAAAATGATATTATTTATTTTTATGTTCAAAATTAGTGTTTTCAATTTTAATTAAAAATGGTTAGACTTTAATTCATTTTTTAAAAATGTTAATGTGGAAATTACATTCATGTAACATGACTTATTTTAATAAACTTTTAAATATTACTTTCCCAAGTAGGTTAGATATATTTTTTTTGTATAAAATATCAATAAAATGTTTTATATTAAAGATTCTTCTTCAACGAATAAAATTGTATTTCTATTTTAACAGATATAAATGAATGTGAAAGAAATCCTTGCGGAAAAAATGCTATTTGCAAAGACACTGAAGGTGCATTTGTTTGTACATGTAAAGAAGATTATACAGGAGACCCGATCAAAGGATGTATCGGTTAGTACATAATCATTAAAATTAAATCAATAGCTTAAATAGAATCGAGCATAAAGTGATCTAATTTTGTATTGTTTGCTAATTTGTAATTTTATGTTCGTGTATTTTTACAACATAAATGTACCCATTCATCTACATTTGTGTATTAAATTATTGTGGTGAGGATTACCTAGTATAAATAATTGCTAATTATTATGAGATATTAAAAAATATTCTTAATTGATCTACAATTTAGAGAACTTAAAACAAATAAAATATATAAAATGATGAAATTCTTCATCAGTTCCTTCAGCCTTTTACCGGGCCAGTTCTTGTAGAATTTCTTCATCAGTTCCTTCAGCCTTTTACCGGGCCAGATCTTGTAGAATTTCTTCATCAGTTCCTTCAGCCTTTTACCAGGCCAGTTCTTGTAGAATTTCTTCATCAGTTCCTTCAGCCTTTTACCGGGCCAGTTCTTGTAGAATTTCTTCATCAGTTCCTTCAGCCTTTTACCGGGCCAGTTCTTGTAGAATTTCTTTATCAGTAACCAACAGACGATAACTTACCATACTAACGTGTAAAACAACGGTACAGTGTCAAGAAAAAACTCCTTGAGCTCTACATACATGATGAATAAGTTGTCACATGTACGACAAGGCGGTGTCGTATCTGACACTGAAACTCAGTTTACCACAGATATACGAAAATTACGCGGAAGAATAAAGGCCAATGATTTCATTTTCCACTTTGTCGTCTAGAGGACAGATAACCATTGTAAAATAAAAGAAACAGAAAGTGTCGTATTCGACACGTACTTGTGGAAGGAGGGTTAATAGAAGTTTCAAATAACTTTTTCGGTTTAATTCTTCTTGATAACGTAGGGAGAAAATAACTGTCTCTCATGAGATTATATGAATCAGCAAGGCAACACTGTGATAAATATAAAAAGTCCAACTCGCAGGAACTGTATGTTTCAACTCATCTTAACACATTTCCGTTCTTATTCCTAGTGTCATTTGGAAAGTTTAGAATAGAAATAGTTAATTCTTTGTCTTAATCTTTTGTGAAAAATGTAAAATTAAATCTCAAAGTGAAGCATCTTAGACAACAGGAAATTGACACGCCTAAACGGAAACTGCTCCATTTAAGCACTGATTTCTCTGAATGAGATCGCATTATCAAAAATCACTTAACCCATTTCGTCCCAAAGTTGCGTAAACGCAACATTATTTCCACAATGTTTTTTCTCATGCAAATAAGTATTTTAATTTAGTTTGAATAGTTTATTCTAACAAGGCAACTCCCTAAAGAAAAGGGAAAAAATTCGTAAGCCCAAATAAAATGTTTTGGTTTTTTTTTTTTTTTTTTTTTTTTTTGTTTTTTGTTTAATAATGCTAAAAATATTGAATTGTGAAGTGTGTTAGAAATTTGCCCAAAATATCTATGCATTTGTTAAACAACGATTTTTTTTTATGCTCTAATCATTACTTGAATGTGTAAGAATTTTAACCAATAAAAGTAATTGCGATCATAAATTTTTATGGCAATTCTGTGGCCCTGCAAATATAATGTTGTGTTTACGCAACTTTGGGAAAAGCTCGACAAATCAGATAATACCATGATTTGATTATAATATCGTTATTTATTTACTTTTTAAATTTTGTATTAATCTGAACAATATTTTATATAACTTTGGCTTCAGTTGAAAACATAATTACAATTTTAAAAAAAATTTGTGAGCATTTCACACGTCACCTAACATTTACTGGAGATGAATATTGTTTGTGATTAGCATTGGCGACATCTTCTTCGTTGTTTATTATCTTACTTGACGATCACATGGTTTCTTTCACCTTACCTTGGAAGAAGGAAGGCAGGATTTTGATGTGCAATGCTCACAAAATTTTCATGAAAATAATTTTTTGGCTTAATTTATTTTTCTTTAAATTGTAATTATGTTTTCAACTCAAGCAAAAGTTATATAAATATTGTTTAGACTAATATAAAATTTAAAAAGTAAATAAATAATGTTATTTTAATAAAATCATGGTATTTTCTGATTTGCCAAGCTTTTCCCAATGTTGCGTAAACGCAACATTTTTTTTCTCCTAAACTATAATAGGTGATTTTTTTTTTTTTTTTTTTTTTTTTTTTTTTTACATTCTTTTGAGTGCCTAAGAGGAACAAATAATGAAAAATGTAAAAAAAAAAAAAAAAAAAAATCCATTAGAAATAGACTTGGGATTTAATGGGTTAAAACCCATTTTGTGGGCGATTAAATAAGCTTTTGAATAGACCCACTACATGCATTACGATTTCCTAACCGGTTTCCAGATATATATAAGAATATATCGGAAAATCATTGCATGCGAGACTCGAACCCTCATCTCCCACACGAGAATCCACGGTATTAGCCACTAGACCACGGAGATACTCTATAGACATGATATGTACTCAATTCATAGATAACTCATTTGGAATTTAGATGATGGATCTTCCTATTTTTAAAGAATATTAGTTCGTTCAATTCACTTTATAGATTTTCGCTGTTGAACAATAAATCGAAGGTGACACATTATATGTCAAATGAGACATTACTTTATTTTTTTTATTTATATATATTTTCTTTGCAGATTTGAATGAATGTGAAGCACTTGATAAACCATGTGGGACCAATGCTATTTGTGAAAACACACAGCCAGGATATAATTGTTTATGCCCTCAAGGTTTCGCTCCAAGACCAAATTCCTCTGTTGCTTGTGAACAGGTATTATTCTAATTATATTATATAATATATTTCAGATTTTTCTTCTTTTTTTAAAAAAATAATCTTTTAGAGGTTTTTAGTATAATTTATTTATCGACAAAAATTAATTCAATGCAATTTATTTTTTTAAGGTTGATGTAACAGTCCTCTGTAAAAGTAAATTTGACTGCGTAAACAATGCTGACTGCATAGAGGGACAGTGTTTCTGTCAAGAAGGTTTCAAAGCAAGTGGTTCTGTTTGCAACGATATAGACGAATGCTTGAACGATCCTTGTGGAATAAACTCGGTATGTTCAAACACACCAGGAGGATTTCATTGTGAGTGCCAGTCCGGATTTGTTGGTTCGCCTCCTAAAATACAATGCAAAGGTTAATTTTTTTTTTTCTTTGTTTTCTTATTTTTTGTTTTGTTTTAATTCATATGTTCCATGTACTAAAAAAATAATATTATCAACAGCCCCATGTGATGATGTGAAATGCGGAGATCATGCATTCTGTAAGCCTAATGGACAGGAAGCTAATTGCATTTGTGATGACGGATGGAATTACAACCCTGAAGACATATCAGCTGGCTGCATAGGTAGGCCTAATATTTATTTATTAGTATTGCTAGGTTACAATGAAGGCAATTGACAAAGGTTTATATATATATAGGAGGTTTATATGGAAAAAGAAATTTTTTAAATGAAATAATTATTGCAAATGGATAGACTATAAAAATTATTCACGAAGAAAGGGATGCAAAATTAGCTCAGTGGTAGATCACTCGAAATTGGCTTGCTTATTCAAAAGAATTTCCATTAAAAAAAATGGAGCATCATGATTTTCTCAATACTAGCAATAATTAGATTGGAACTTCTAATAGAGATATAAGGATGAATTAAAATTCATCCTTATATCTCTATTAGAAGTTCAAATATCATTTGTTATTTTATTAACCCATGATTTATATAAAGTGTCTGACAGATACGAGGGAAATTCCAGAGAATTGTGTTGGCAGAAATGAGCATCTACGTTCTAGCTCAATGCTGCCAACATACTTCACTGAAATTTCCCTCGTATCTGTCAGACACTTAATATACCAGGAGTTAAATAAAGGAAATTTCAACTAGGAATTATCAATTAAATTTAAATAAAACACTTGATGTTGGGAGAACCTTAGTACAATATTTTAAAGAGTTTTAATACAAATTAAGTATTTTTACTTACAGATATTGATGAATGCGACAAATCATATGGACCATTCGGGAGGTGTGGGGAAAACGCTATTTGCCAGAATACCCCTGGTGCATTCAGCTGTCAATGCAGCCTTGGCTTTTCAGGAAACCCATTCCATCAGTGTTTAGGTAATGGCTTTACTTAATGTATTGTTATTAATATAGAATCATTATCATTTACTTTGCTCTTATTCCTACATATAATTAATTTATTTTTAGACATTGATGAATGCGTCGAAGGGAAGTGCGGATTGGGCGCAGTTTGTCAGAACACTCCTGGTTCGTTCAAGTGTTCGTGCCCCCCGGACACAATCCCTGATCCAGATCCTTTCACTAGGTGTGTCAGCATAGTAACATGTGAAAATGATATCGATTGCCCTGGTAATGCTATATGTGATAAAGAAAAACGCTGTTTCTGCCCAGAACCCAATATTGGAAATGACTGTCGGCGTAAGTAAAGACAAATTTATTTGGGGGATTATTGGTAGAAAAAAAAAACATTATTCAGGACACAATGTAGTTATTTACAATACAATACAATATTTCCGGGCTGACCTCCTCAGTGGGAGCGCACCGCGGCCAATCGACCTATTGTGCTTGCCCGTCGTTGTCTCCCCTCAGAGTATTACCTTCCAGTAGTCCAGAAGTCTCCTAATGGATATTTCACCTGGTTCAAGATTGGTATCCTTCGTGTCACCAAAGTACCTGAACCGTATATGATCCAACCGTTCACAGTCACGGATGAGGTGTAACGGCGTCTCTTCTTCTGCTCCACACCATCTACAGGTGGGGGAGTTGACCAGCTTCATCCTATAAAGGTGCTTATTCAGTTTACAGTGTCCCGTAATTATTCCAATTGCTTCTCTGAGTTCCATTCTGTTTAGGAGCTTCAGCTCCTTCCAGGGTTCTCCAGAGGGCTTTTGAATAAAGCATTTGGTGTGCCTCAAAGTCTGGTTCTCCCAAAGGTTTTGCTGCTTCCCACGCAGCCATTGGTAAGTTATCCGTTTGAATAACGATGGTGGTGCCCCACAAAAGGGAGCAGGGCCAATTGGTACAGTAGCGGCACCTCTTCCTGCAAGTAGGTCCGCTCTTTCATTACCAGGGATTCCACTGTGCCCAGGTATCCAGTGGATCTCAACACAGTTTCTGTTCTTGGCCAATTCATTTAGTTCCATCCTACATTCCCTGACCAGTTTAGATTTAGTCATTGGGTTGCTTAAGGCTTTACAAGCAGCCAGGCTATCCGTTAGAATATTAATCCTTTTCCGGCTGTGTTGTGTTCCTCTCAATTGAATTGCGGCAGCAAGGATTGCATATACCTCAGCCTGGAAAACCGATGGCTCTCTTCCTAAGGCGATGTGGGTGCCCCCCCCCTTGGCACCCCCTGTACCATATTCCTGAGCCAGTCCCCTCTGAGGTCTTTGATCCATCTGTGTAGACGTTGAATCCATTGGGTATGTTCATCGGTGTGGGCACCAGAGATTTCCGCTCCACTCCCGTGTTGACTCTGAAGCTTAATGTAGTTATTTACTAATTATTGTCTACAAAGTAAATTGCTTTTATTCTGAATTTTCAGATCCTTGTGAGGGTATATCTTGTGGACCAAATTCAGAATGCATGCTTATAAGTGGCGAGAGAGAATGCCTGTGTAAGAGCGGTTACACTGGGACCCCAACAGGATGTGTTGATATCGATGAATGCCTCAACGGAGTCTGTGCTGAAGGAGCTGTCTGCCACAACGAACCAGGCAGCTACACCTGCCAATGTCCAGGAGGATCGACTGGAGACCCATTCAGGGGCGGCTGTTCAAGACCGAGAACTCCGGATTCGTGCGGGCCAGCCAAACCGTGCCCTGGTTCCGAGGTCTGCATAACGGATCAAATCGTTGGAGGAAATGTATGTGTCTGTCAGCAGGGCTACTCACGAGACCAAAGTGGTGTTTGTGTCGATGTCAACGAGTGTCTGGAATCTCGAGAAAAACCAGCTTGTGGATTAAATGCAGTTTGTAAAAACTTGCCTGGAAGCTATGAATGCCAATGCCCTTCAGGATTCAGTGGAAACCCCTACAGGCTTTGTGAAGGTAACATATGATTCCCTAATTATGACATTTGTGGGGTTTTTTTTTTTGTAATGAGAATTGGAAAATTTGTTTCTCTTTTCTCCTTTACTTCATAAGAACACATATTTCAAATTAAAAAATATCTCAGAAAAATCTTTACAGTCCACTACCCTGTCAATGTGTAATCGAGAAATGTTATTCGAGCTTCCTATTAAAGAAAGATTTCATTTCCTGAAATTTAATTTAATTAATATTTAAAGAAAATAAAAATTATATTTATTTCATAAATCAGAGGTGTTTCCCTGAAAATATTTCTGTCTTTTACTGAAAATTATACACCAAGGACTAGTTTAACAGACACCCATTATATATTTATATATATTTGTATACACACACACACACACATAAATATATATTTTTAGATGGAACGGCATTTTTCTCCAGCGGTGGTACTCCCCCTCACTTCTTCCCGGAATATTTCGATGGATTCATCTCCATCTTCTTCAGCCAGGTACTTGTTTCTTCCTCGGTGGTTGCCAAGGGAATGAACCTTGGCAACCACCGAGGAAGAAACAAGTACCTGGCTGAAGAAGATGGAGATGAATCCATCGAAATATTCCGGGAAGAAGTGAGGGGGAGTACCACCGCTGGAGAAAAATGCCGTTCCATCTAAAAATACTATCCCAGCGACGAAAAATAACATCAAACATAAATATATATATCCAGTATATTAGCCTAATGACCAATCACCATGATTTAAAAACGCAATTTTATCATTATCACGTTGACTTCGAACTTCGAGCTATCTCATACTTCGTGTTATTGTTTTGGACGAAAGTTACTAGGTAACTGGCGTTAATACGAAAAGATGGCCTCAAGGAAGAGAACAAAAAATGTAGCGATGCAATAACATAACAACAGGTCAAAGCATGTCTAGGTACGAACTAACTCATAGTTGGCTTCCGCGAAGAACTTTCTGTTATATAAACAAATAACTTCGAGATGGGTCATGTAAAAGAAGCATTTCATATGCTTTATGGTGATCATTACGTTCTGTAATTATAGTTTTCAATGAGAAAAATGATTAAATTAAATTGTTTTTCTAAACCAGAATCTTGAAAATTACTGTGGCAGTCAATGTCTTAAAACACATTAGATTCAACTTCTGTCATTTATTTTCCAGTATCATTTTTAAAAAATAAAAAAAAACAATTTAAAATATTGTGAACCCTTCCAAGGTTATAATTAAACTATATTTATGTAAGTCCTGTTATTTTGGCTTTCTTTGCATCCTAATTTGTTTTTGTTTTTGCTTAGAATGCTCGACATTAGAATGCAGATGTCGCCCTCCATATAAAATATTAAATGGAGATTGTGTATTATCGGAGTGTTCTAAAAAACAAGAATGTCCAGATGGAGCTGAGTGTATCACTATCGCTGGAGGAGTTAGCTATTGTGCTTGTCCTAAAGGGATGGAATCAAATGATGATGGAACTTGTAAAGGTATAATTATTAATTCATCAAATTAATATTATCTATTTTGTTTAATAAACGTGAAGTAATTATAGCGTTATTTTTTTATTTAATGAAAATATATTTTTTGAAGATATATAAAAATTATCAAGATATTGATTTTAAAGTTAGTCATTATTTCATAAAATGTAATAAAAGTACATTCTTTGTTGTTGTACAAAAATGAGTTACACTTGCCAAGGTTTCGGCTTGAGCTTCAAGCCTTCATCAAGGCTATAAGAAGAGGGAGATCTGATCTCTTGAAACTCAAGCCAAAATATAACTCATTTTATTTTTATTTTATTATTTTATTTTGCTGGGCAGCAAACTTTGTTTATTTTTAAATAAAGAATTTCTTCAGTGATCACTTTTCAATAATTTCATTTATTCATTTTTTTCTAGATGTTAATGAATGCACGATCCCGGGAACATGTGGTTACGGTGCAGAGTGTCTCAATCTTCTTGGATCGTTCAAGTGTTTATGCCCAGATGGCTACAGCGGTGATCCATACAGAGCTTGTGCGCCAAATCAGGTTCGATGCTCTGTCGATGACGACTGTTTATCAAACGAAAAGTGTGTACAACCTGGAAATTGCGTATGCCCTCCTCCTTATTTCACTGATGTAAATGACAACAACAAGTGCAAAAGTAAGTATTATCATTCAATCATTATAGGTTCACTTTTTATGTAATGTTTTCATATTCTAAGGAGGCCCGGTGGCCGTGAATATTAAGGCGTGAGCACTTAGCACTCCGTGCCAAGGGTTGTGGGTTCGATTCGGAGTGGTGGCTTTTCTTTAGAAAAAGAAAAGGCATCAAGCCAATCCTGGCTAGAAAAGGGTGGAGACCTATAGATAACTCGTCCTAAAATTTTGAGTTAATAATAATGGTCGTTAAAATTTAAATAATAATGATAATCATATCTAAATTACGTCACACCATTTAATAGTAAAGTATAATAAATATTTGAATGTATTAGATTGTACACGTGTTGTCAAAATCAAAGTAATTTTCTCCAATTTATGGATAACAAATAAATCAATATTTTTCAATTTTTTATGTAATAAGTTTTATATCGGATGTTAAAGAAACCAAAAAAAAGTTTTAATTCCTCTAATACAAAATGGCGGTGGTGTGTCTAACAAATGTAAAACCTCTTTTTCCACGGGTGAGTCTACAGGTGGCAATTTTTAATCTAGAACAAAAAACTAAAATTATTTTTAAAAAAGAAGGTTAAATCTGGTAAAGTATATAGGATTTTTAAGAAATATTAATGTTTCTTGAAAATGGTGAACAAGTCTTAATTTTCTATTAAAAAATCCACCAAAAATCAGTCATAAAATCATAATAATTCAATGATTGGAAAAATCTCTATGTACGTTAATAGCAAATATCATTAGGAATCTGCAGTTACAATTTGAAGTTGATTGAGTGAAAATTGAAAGCACTAGCGTCAGACTTTTAAAAATGATTCTTGTTTTGTCAGTTGACAATCTCTACTTCTAAAATGCATTTTAAAGAAAAACAACCTGAATTGTTACTTCATATTCAAGCTTCCTTTCAAAATATGTAGTATTGAGAACCTTCTTGAAAATAAATATTACCACTCAAGCAAACATTTTCACTAAAAATAAATTTGTATTTCAGGTCCATGTGAAAGATTTCCTTGTGGTTTGAATGCAAAGTGTACTCCTAGTGATCCTCCGAAATGCCACTGCTCCGCTGGCTATAAAGGCGACCCTCTTCTGGGTTGTGTTGATGAAGACGAATGCACCAAAAATCCCTGTGGACTCAGGGCTCATTGTATTAATGAAAAAGGTTCTTATAAATGTATTTGCCCGATTGGAACAAAAGGCGATCCATACAGAGCTGGATGTAAGATATTGTTTACTAAAACTATAGTAGACTAGACTAGTTTTCTAAAAGCGTACTAATTTTTGTTTTATTACAGGCACTGAAGTTGGAGCAAGAGCCGAATGCACTAAAGACAATGAGTGCGCTGGGCAGTTGGCTTGCGTCCTTGGGTCTTGTATAAATCCGTGTAACTCACTTCCGTGTGGAAGAAATGCATATTGTGAACCGGAAAATCATGCTGCGTGGTGTCGATGTGCAGCTGGTTTCATTGAGTCACCAAATGGAGACTGTGTCTCACGTAAGATCTTGTATTTATTTTTTCTAAAAATCCTAGCTTACAATGACTAAGGTCCATTATTCAAGGATTTCTCATAAAATTCAAAATTACATGACTATTAATATTTTTTATTCGATGTAGAGTGCTTTCTTGACAGCACAAAAAGTGTGCTGTCAAGAAGACTTTCAAAATTAAAAACTATTGGAACAACCCAGTAGAACTGAACGCATGACATATGATCATATGTTTCGTTAATTACAAATTTTGTTCTTTTAAATATTTCTCAAATTGTCTCTCTTAATAAAAACTACTCAAAATGCTGGGCCTTCGTTAAGGGAGAGCACCAATTGGTCAGGGGCCAGTGTTCACAAGGGGGCATTATAATTTGAAATAACAAAATTATATATCTAAGTATAGTTCACATAATTATTATTGAGAACAACCAATGGATAATTTTCTAAATTCTCTTTTTCTAATATATAAACTAGCTTGTAAATATCGTCAGTCCAAAAATTTGTAGCCCCGGGAAGTACCCATGTACTTTAGACAATACGTAAATTTTCCACTCCGTTCAAAAACAAATGTATTTAATTTTGTTTTCCAAGAAATTTCAGTTTTAAATAATTCCATTCATAGTTTTTGGTAATATGAATGGGGGGGGTTGAGTTAATTGGACAGGGGCCCATAATTCCTCGGAGGCCCTGTCGAAATGTGCATAAATTTTAACCTTTGTGGTTAGTTGTTATTTATTTGGCTAGTCCCTAAGATTCAAATTTATATATAATCTGAATTGTTTTTAATTTTCTATGAATACTTTTTTCTGACAGAAAGGTCTGAGGATGGAGTTTTGCTCTCAAAGGGGTTTGTGCTAAATAAAGAAGTTTAATATAGATGTCAGTTTGAATTTTATAAGAAATTCTTGAAAATTATAATTATTTGTATTCATTATTGATGAAAATATAACATTTTAATCAAAATATACTATATCTTACAGCTTGCACTGGGTTTATGTGCGGCAAGGGAGCTCAATGCATAGTGACGTCTAGCGGACCGACTTGCAAGTGTTCTGAGGGGACACAAGGTAATCCATTCCCTGGTGGAGAATGTCTTCAGGACGTATGCTCGCCGTCAAAACCGTGCGACGCCCCAGCTGTATGTATATCGGGCAGATGCAGAGAAAGATGCCAAGATGTAGTCTGTGGAATCGGTGCTAAATGTGACCCGGTTACTGGCCAATGTGTATGTGACCCACTCTTCATAGGAAACCCTGATTTAATATGTGTTCCCCGTAAGTTCATCTTAAATTAATAATGAAAAATATATATATATATTATTAGCCGTTAAGCTCCCAGGGGGGAAGGTGCTAAGTAGAGATGGTTTATTTTCAAGATTCAAAGATATTAAATAATTACTAATTACTAATGTTTATATAATTAAGAATTTATTTATTAGCAATAATTTATTAGAATAAATTTACTATTAAAGTATTTATATGTTTAAATCTCATTACAATATGTACATCTCTGCTATTATTACAATTTTTTGTTAGAAAATTTGCTTTATTTCTAAGAAAAATTCAGATTCAAAGTCTGACAAGCTAAAGACATGTCACCGTTCTGGAAGAACAATGACGCAACTGCAAAAACGTGTCAAATGCAAATAATTCCATAGACAATATCAGAAACACATCCCATACACATAACATAGTTCCACTCAGGACCACCAGAGAAAATTGGACATAACAACAGACAGAAAATTTTTCTTCTAGAAGAAAGAACAATTTTTAGACAAACAATGATGTAACTGCACTTAAGGATTGAAATTAGAATGATTCCAATCCCTGGTACATGAAAGTACAGTATATAGTCTAAATACACTCAATATATCATTATTTTCTGTTGCTTACACCCTTTTAAATTATTGTTTTGTTCAACTGCAAATAGTTTTTTTACTCTTTTGTATAATTGAAGTTTTTGAATTTATGTCACTGGTCTTCCGGAACGGCAATATATTGTTAATAAAGAAAGTGTAAAGTGAATATTATTGGCATTGGTTGGCTATAATCTTTACTTCGAATTAAATATTAAAATAGTTTGCTTTAACTTTTAGCTGTTGTACTTCCTAAGTGCATTCCTATTTGTGGAACTAACGCTCACTGCTCGTATGGAATCAATGAGAATTTGTGCGTCTGCAATCCTGGAACAACTGGAAATCCATATGACGAATGCAAAAAGGTCGCAACTAAATGTACAGAAATAGCATGCGGAAAGGAGGCTACGTGCATTCAGAATTCAAATTCAGTCGAATGCCTTTGCCCTCCTGGCTTTAGAGGAAATCCTTATGTGGAATGTCAAGGTAACAATTATTTCGATGAATTACGTTAAATATTTTTTGTACAAAAAAAATGCTGACCACATTCTAAATTATATGAATTCTTTTGAACAGATGTCGATGAATGTACTGGTGATGCTTGTGGAACGAATGCGGTTTGTATTAATGTGCCCGGGAGTTATGACTGCCGCTGTAAAGAAGGCTTCATTGGTAACCCATTTTCGAACTGTATGCCACTTGCTCCTCATGGCTGCCAAGATCCTACGACTTGCAGTTGCAGTAAAAACAATCCTTGCCCTACTGGGTGAGTTATTAATATTAAAAAAAAAATAGTTTGTAGGCTTGTGTGTGTTAAATGCATATCTAATTTATTCTGATGTTCATAGGTATACCTGTAAAAGAGGAAAGTGTAAGAACCAATGTGAAGGAGTTAAATGTGGACCGAGGGCAGCTTGTATTTCTGGAAAGTGTGTTTGTCCTCCGGGGCTGTCTGGAAATGCTAATGACTTGAAGAATGGTTGTCAAGTTCAAGGACAGTGTACTAATGATTTCGATTGTAAAAACAATGAAATTTGCTTCCAACAAAGTAAAGGAATACGTCAGTGTTTAGATGCGTGCAAGAAGATTCAGTGCGGCCCGAATGCGCTGTGTGTTTCTGATAAGCACAGATCATCTTGTATTTGTGCTGACGGCTACAGTGGCATCCCTAGTGATTTGTCGATGGGATGTCAAAGGGAAAGAACTGTTACACCACGAGAGGAATGCCAGGACAATAGTGATTGCGGGGAACAACATATTTGCTCTGTAAATTTAGATGGCATAAAAACATGTATTGATCCTTGCAAGAATGTGGCTTGCGGACAACATGAAGAGTGTTCTCTTGATAAGCAAAGTAACCCCATTTGTAACTGTGTCAGAAATTATGTTAAAAACCCTATCAGCTCGCTTTGTGAGAAACCATCATTGCCAGATTGCGAGGTAGATGAAGACTGTAAGCAAAAAGAAAGGTGTGCTGCTGATGCATTAGGAATTCTTAAATGCACAGATGTTTGTCAAGGTTTTACTTGTCCACTTAATGCAGCTTGTATTGCATCCGGTCATAGCGGTTACTGTCAATGTAAGTCAGGTTACACCGGGAATCCAAATGACAGAAGTGGCTGCGTTCCTGCACTGAGGGATACTTGCAAAAATGATGCACAGTGCATGGAAACTGAGAAGTGCAAAAAAGGTAGAAATAACGCCATGTCTTGTAGACCCGCTTGCGACGGAGTTAAATGTGGGCCTGGCGCAATTTGTGTAGCGAATAATCACGTTGGCCAGTGTCAATGCCCTCCTGGACCTTACCTTGGAGATCCGGTAACAATCGGTTGCAAGCAAGTTCGTTGTGTTTACAATACCGACTGCCCTGATCACCAGTTATGTAATAGACTTTCAAATAAGTGTTATGACGTATGTGAAAATTACAAATGCGGAGACAATTCTGTTTGTATTGGAGAAGGTCATCGAGCAGTTTGTCAGTGTCCTCCTGGCTACAAGGCTAATCCTCTACCTGAAGTAGAGTGCGTTCCAATAAATGTATGCGAAGAAAATCCATGTCACCCAACAGCTTTATGTGAACCTGCTCCATCTTTGGGTTACAAATGCAGATGCCCACCAAATACTATCGGCGATCCTATTTCTGGAGGATGTCGAACTGAAGGATACTGTCCGAATGGGGATTCAGACTGCCCTCTAACTACAGTTTGTAAGAACAGTCGCTGTATTGATCCGTGCGAGCAAGCCTGTGGAGCAAATGCTCTTTGTACAGTAATAGATAGAAAGCCAGTCTGTTCTTGCCCTCCTAAATTTCAACCAGCTGGACCAACACCAAAATCGCCTTGTGTCAGAAAAGCTCTTCAATGTTCTACGGATTCTGACTGTTCAGGAGACATTTGTATCAACAACCAATGTCAAGGTAATTACAAAGTTTGAGATAAATCCAATAAGTTCTCCTCTGTTTCTTAAAAATTTCAATTCAAAATACATTACTGTAAAACATATAATACCAGACTCTCGGTTAGGAATTAACTTGGACATTCCAAATGACTTGACAGATATTCTTTCTGAAGGCAGCCCACACATAGATGCAGCACTGACCTATTTGAAAAACAATGACATATTCAATAAAATATAGACGTCAAATACAGCCTGGGGCAAATGGTTTCAAAACCACAAGTAGTACAATTCACTTCTTCCCGTAATCGGCCCTTGCCCATTAAGGGGTTAAAATAATCTCTCAGCGTCACAGAACAATTTCTGCTTTAAATTTTATTTTATTTTTTATTATAATGGATTTTTATTTTATTTTATTTATGCTTATTTTTAATAGTATTTTTTATTTATTTTTTAATTGGCAAATATTAACAAATCTACTGAATTTTCACACTTACTTTGATGATTTTTGGAGTGGCTTTGCTAACTGCAGTGTCGGCATCAGCTCACACTAAAGCAGGCTACACATGGTCAGGCAGGCCTGTCAGTTTGGCCTGAACAGTCCGCCTGAAAGCCTGGCCGAACGTGGCCTGATGTATTACAGCCGCCTGAACAGTCTTAACTGACAGACCGACCAGAATATATACACGTTCAGGCAACCGGCCTTCAGGCACTGTTCAGGCCAAAGTGACAGGCCTGCCTGACCATGTGCAGCCTGCTTTAGGAAAAATATGCTATTTCTTAAAGATGCGGAGCATTAGCAACAATAAATAAATACATTAAACTTCTCCTTCTAGTAATAATTATTTATGAAAAGAAATAAGACTATGGATTTGTTGAAGGCACTTTAGAAACTGCAA
Source organism: Gonocerus acuteangulatus (assembly GCA_946811695.1). Classification (NCBI taxonomy): domain Eukaryota; kingdom Metazoa; phylum Arthropoda; class Insecta; order Hemiptera; family Coreidae; genus Gonocerus; species Gonocerus acuteangulatus. Next base: position 13,009,086 of record OX328123.1, on the reverse strand, counting down.
TTGGAATTTTCAGTGTTAATTACTTTTATTATAAACAAAGAAACTTAATTACAGATAATCACTATTTCTAAACATATTTTAAAATTTTATTTCAGTGGTTTGCAGAGCTTCAAGTGATTGTAACATTGGAGAAAGATGTATTCAAAATAAATGCCAGGTTCCTTGTGTTTCTCACAGCCAATGTTTGTTATCTCAAGCATGTGTTAATGGTATTTGTACCATTGGGTGTAGGAGCAACAAAGATTGCTCTAGCAATCATGCTTGTGTCAAAAACAGGTGCCAAGGTAAGTTATATGTTATTTCATTTGGTTTTTTGTTGCCGATATTTATTTAATGTTTTTTCATTAAATTTAAACAAATCTTTATAAATTTGCAGATCCATGTAAAAAAGAAAGAGCGTGCGGAGACAACGCTCTTTGTACTGTTGAAAACCATACCACGGTGTGTAAATGTCCTCAAGGATTCCTCGGAAATCCTGATCCCGATCAAGGGTGCATTAGATCTCGTAGCATTTGCTTGAAGAAAACAGACTGTACAGAAAATCAGATTTGTGTGGACGGTGAATGTCAAGTTTCCTGCTCGGGGAACCACGAATGTGCTGCTGGCGAGAGATGCAACGAGGGAATGTGTGTCAGAATTTGTTTTGCTGCAAGTAATTGTCTACCTGGACAACTTTGCATTGATTCTATTTGTCAGCCTGGGTGCTCTGCAAATTCTGACTGTCCACAATCCCAAACTTGTATCGTCAACAAGTGCGAGTAAGTCGAATTCTTTTCTTAATACAAAACAAATTACCAATTTCTAAATATTAATCATTATGAATGTTTTGCAGATGTAATGCTGGATATGTATTTGATGGAACAAACTGCAAAGATATAGATGAATGCTTGCAACAACCGTGTCATCCGACCGCAAAGTGCACTAATACGCAAGGATCATTTACTTGCAGCTGTGAGCATGGCCGTGTCGGAAATCCTTTCACTGATCCTGGTTGTATGGCTCCGGACCAATGTCGTTCTCATGACGATTGTGACGGTGCTCTTTCCTGTATTAATGGAAAATGTTCAAATCCGTGTCAAGCATCAAAAACATCTTGTGGGCCTGCTGCTATATGTCAAGTTTCGAAGCATATTCTTTCATGTGTCTGTCCATCTGGTTACCTCGGAGACCCGTACGACTCAAATTTAGGATGTTTCAAAGTAGAATGTACAACATCTGATGATTGCCCAAAGGATAAATATTGTGATGTACAATCGTACAAGTGCATGAGTATGTACCTCAGCTATTAGAAAATTAGTAAATATTTTATTTTTGGAATATTCGTAGTTATTGAATTTTTTAATTTCAGATCCATGTGACAAGACTAACTGTGGCCAAGGCTCTTGTAGTGCGGACAATCACAAAGGCGTGTGCTCTTGTTATATAGGTTATGCAATGGTAGACAATAAATGCGTCGATGAAGACGAATGCATTAGTAAACCATGTCACCCCACAGCAGTGTAATTACAAGATTATCATAAGATATTTTTATTATTTATTACTTTATTTATTATAATTATAATAATTTTTCCACATTTAGGTGTAAAAATACTGTAGGAAGTTATGCATGTTTGTGTGAAAACGGATTAGTCGGTGATCCTATTCACGGTGGCTGCAGAAAGCCGGGAGATTGCTTCAGCAACGAAGATTGTCCAAAAACTGCCGCTTGTATAGAGAACACCTGTCGTGATCCGTGCCTCGTTCCTGGAACTTGTGGACAAAAAGCCATTTGTACTACTACAAATAATATGCCTATATGCTCTTGTCTTTCACGAACTACCGGCGATCCAAAGGTACTTAAATATTCCCTACACATTTTTTAATATAGTACTTATATGTGGCAGAAGATCAAATTTCAAACAAAACTCTCGCTTTCTTCACTACTGCTTTATTTTGCTCTACATGTTTCTCAAATACCCAGATAAAAAATAATATTTTTTTAATATTTAATTTCAGTTTTTTTAATAACTGCCTTTTTCCTGATTTTAATAATGTGTATATTTTCTTTTACATATCTATTTTGAAGAGAGTTAAAAACATGCCAAAAACCTTGGCAAGACTGACATCAAAACTGGATTGGTGGGTCATGCTATACAAAATAGTCACACTTTTAATTTGGACTCTAGTAAAAACCTAATAAAAATAAAAGAAAATATGCAAACAATTAAAAACAGGTAAAAGGCAGTTAATAAAAAAAACTGAAATCAAATACCTTGACAAAATATTTTTTTAATTTAATAAACAAGACGACATAAAATGAATTATTTTATAAAATGACAAACACTTATTTTGGAAAATCAACATTTATCCTAAAACTATTGATTTTAAACAGCTGATACCTAGTAGACATGATTGATCTTATCAGTCTAGGTGTGGCCCTACCTGCGGAAGGTTCTCGGAGGTGTAGGCTGTAATTTTATATTATTTTAAGTGCTCCTGAAGAGGCGTCATAAAGACAAGAAACATGTAGAGCAAAATAAAGGAGTATTGAAGAAAGTGAGTGTTTTGTTTGAAATTTTACCAAATATAAATATATTGGGAAATTTGGTCCCCATCTTATAATAAAAAAAATTTTTGTTTATCAATTTCTCTCAGTTTTTACAAAAATCGTTTTATCAGGTCAAATGCAGCCAAATGGAATGTAGTGAACACTCCGACTGCAGAGATTTCCAAGCTTGTGTTTCCGGACACTGTGTTGATCCTTGCAGTTTGGAAAACGTTTGTGGTGATAATACAGAATGTCACGCAGAGCAGAATGCTGCAGTGTGTATTTGTAAAGCTGGAACAACAGGTGACCCACATCTTGGGTGTGTTCCTCTTCAATATTGCAGCACTGATTCTCAATGTCAGACAGGCACATCGTGCCACAATGGTATCTGTTTATGTAAGTATTTTTGTCTAAAGTTCTAAAAATGGGTACATAAGGAATTAACTCTACTTTTTTTTTTTTTTAATAAAAATGTTATTCACTTTTTTTTAGCTGTTTGTACGAGCACACGTGAATGTATTAGTGACCAACTATGCATTTCCGATGTTTGTCAACCTACTTGTCATTCAAATAGTACCTGCCCTGATTTCCAGTACTGTTTAAATAACATTTGTGTGAGAGAACTGAGGTGTGGTAAAGATGATGATTGTGAGGATTATCAGAGATGCATTACAAATAGCATTGGACAAGTAAGCCTTTTATATTTAATATCATAAGAACTTTTATCAGAAACTAAATTTATTATTAAAGTAATATATTCGAGTATAGTGCGATAGATATAACTTGTCACTTGGATGTGGATAGGTAGGGGAAGGTGGAGGCACCTCTAGCCAATGAAGTTCTTACTGGGTTGCCACTCCTCCCTCTTCTAGTCCAGCACCTAGGCAGAGAGGGGGCTGGAAGGGTTGTAAAACTGGCAACGTCGAGCTCCCTCTATGCTTTCCAAGTGACAGGTTATATATTTCCGACTATAGTATACCTTCATTCTCCCGTCAGTTTTTGTACATCAACTCTGATGAACGTGTTTTAGACAGTGTAATGCACTCAGTTACTACATTCGTTGGCGAATCACAACCTTTTTATAAGATATATTTGATCCCTTCCACAAAAATAACTGAAAAAGGAAGTATTATGACAAATTAATGTTCGTTCTTATCTTTCTGTAAATTAAATTTCTTTATCCCTCCAACCGAACAACTTGTAGCTAAGTATCAGGTGATCCCAAAAGCAATGTCGGTTTATGTCGTTGGACTGTAGAATGTGTCGATCCAAGTTTTTCTGCTGCTCTTCGAGTGTAAGAGCAGGATTTTCTTCTACAGTAGCCTGCAGGAGTTCGTCGTCAAGCTCTGTTGGTCGACCTGTTGAGGCACGTCTTCAAGCTTGCGGTTGCCCGCTGACTTGTCACTCACTAATGACATTTTCGCCATATATTTCTTCAAGTTTTCGATAAGCTGAAACAGCAATTTCTCCTTGTATCAAATTCCCAAAGCATGACATGGTGTAAGTGGTGTCTTAACTCGAAATAATTTAAAAAAAAAAAAATGGATCATCAGGATTTTCTTAATATAAGCAATAATTAGGTTGACTTAATTTATTTTTATATGTCTCCTAGAAGTTCTAATATAATTGGTTATTTTATTAACCCCTGGTGTTTATAAGGTGTCTGACAGACACAAGGGAAATTTCAGTGACGTATGTTGGCAGCAGTGAGCATCTAGAATCTAGATGCACACTGCAGCCAACATACTTCACTGAAATTTTCCTTGTATCTGTCAGACACATTATACACACCAAGGGTAAATAATATTAATATAATATTATAAAAATGTACTGCTATTTACTTCAATAAGATTTTTTTTTAAACATTTAAGGCTGTATGCGATAATGTTTGCGATGGAAACGCACTATGTGGAAGGAATGCAGAATGCACATCTAAAAACCATAAACCTGTTTGTACGTGCAAATCTGGTTACCATGGGAACCCTCAGCTAGGGTGCCAGAGAATCGAATGTCAATCAAGTAACGATTGCTCAGACGACAAGATGTGTGAAGATTTTATGTGCAAAATATCTTGCCTTGTTGAAAATCCATGTGGAAATAACGCTCTGTGTTCAGCTGAAAGTCACAAGCAGGTTAGAAATGTTTAATTACATAATTAAATACGTAATATGGAGTCAAAGAATGGTTGGGATAGTTGGGAGAAAACATAGGATTTTTAGAAAAATCTCTATTTCAGACGTTTTGGCATGCTCTTTGGCAGCCTTCTTCAGCAATAAATCCCTAGGGGATGGAGGAAGACCACGATATCCTTTGGATGATCCATGGTTCTATCACTTATCCATGGTCACCAAACAGTTATCGTGGTCTTCCTCCATTATTTAGGCACTGCTGAACAAGGCTGCCAAAGAGCATGCCAAAACGTTCGAAATTTTATTTTTCTGATTTCTGACGTTTTATCTCTGAATTCTTATCACCTCAACGGCTAACTATCTTCATCTCATTATAAATAAATAATAGATAGAGGAACAGGAATTATTAAAAATATGTTAATAGGTTTGCTACTGTCAACCTGGATACACCGGTGACCCATATACAGGCTGCTCAGCTATTGACTACTGCGAAGAAAATCCTTGTGGCCAAGGAGCAACGTGTGCTAACGCACGCGGTTCGCACAAATGCCTCTGCCCTATAGGCACTGTTGGCGATCCTTATAAAGAAGGTTGTACGCCACCAGTTGAATGTCACACAGACGATGACTGCCCTACCGCAGCAGTATGTACGATCAGTAACGGCCAGCCAAAGTGTCGAGGTAACACAATTATAACTACATGAAACTAGCTAATTTGTATTTATTTTCAAACTATAACATTTTGTTCTATTTTCTAGATGTTTGCGAGGACAAAGTATGTGGAGTAAATGCCGAATGTGTATCAGGGAATCATGAAAGTATCTGCTCTTGCAATGAAGGTTACGAGGGTAATCCCGATGATTTAGGCGCCGGTTGCAGGCCAAAGCCTATCCCATGTAAATCAAATTCTGATTGTCCTCACAACACGCATTGCTACGGGAATCTTTGTAGAAGTAAATAAATTTATGTTTTATTAATAATAATTCATTTAAAAAATAATAACTTTTCTACTACTTAAATATATTTTTCAGCATCTTGCCGATCGCATTCTGAGTGTGGCTTAAATGAACAGTGCCTTCTAGGGCACTGTGCAAACCCATGTATCGACAGTAGCACGTGTGGTTTGAATGCTCAATGTAATACCGTTGATCACATTAAACACTGTTCATGCCCACCCGGTTTTACTGGAAACGAATTAATAGAATGTGTTAGAAGTAAGAGTCCTTTTATTATAATTACTTCTTCTTTTTTTATGAAAACTATGAATAATTTATCAATTAATAAAATGTTATTATATCTTCCAGTACCCACGTCTTGTAGTGTTCGAGAAGATTGTCTAGGAAACAGTTCATGTAGGGATAATGTTTGTAGACATAATTGCATTGCTGATAACGATTGTGCGTTGAATGAAAAATGTTTGAAAAACAATTGTATTTGTAAGTAAACATCTATTACATATTGTTTGCTAATTTAAACATTCTATAAACAACTTATTTTAGTCATTATATGGAGCTACCATATTTTAGTCATTATAATTCTCTTTTGTTCTTTTAACTAAAACATTTCTTTAATTTCTAGTGACATGTCGAGTAGACAACGATTGCTTCCTCGGTCACATTTGCCTCCACAACATGTGCGTGATCGGTTGCCATTCCGATGATGACTGCAGTGCCAGTGAATCATGTCGAAATAACAGATGTATGAATCCTTGCCTTGAGTCTGTCTGTGGCCCAAACGCGATTTGTTCGGTCTCTAACCAAAGAGCTGTATGTTCTTGCAAATCTGGTTTTGTGCCGAATCCAACGGCTACTGTCGCTTGCGTTCGTGCACCTGCTCCGCCCTGCAGAGAGAACAGGGATTGCTCTACTGGAACAACTTGTATTTCAGGTAACTCTCATGAACTTGTATAATCATTGCTACACTTACAAAATTAATAAAAATATTTTTAAAAATGCTATTGCAGCACTTCAATTTTTCCTTCTGTAGATTTGTCACTTTTTCACCCCTCTATTGGTAATTAATTTTTCGTTTGTAGTTGATTATAAAAAAAAAAAAAGTGATAAATAAATTTTCTAAAATCCTCAAAACACAGTTGAGAAATGACCATCTAGCCATCACAATAATAAACGCGTAGAAATAGTTCTCGCTCGATTAAGGATTGGACATACTCCACTAACACACGTATATGCAATATATGTAACGTAGACCTTAAGATCAAAAATTTACAGACAGACAACAGACAAAGCAATTATAATATCCCGAATGATATTCAAGAACTTCTCGGCAATGATAGCCAGTACATCAACTCTATACTAACTTATCTCAAGAACACAGGACCCTACAACTTTATTTGATGACTGTTGGCTCATAAGGTATTATATTTCCATCGATACTAAGCATTATTTATAGTTGAACCTTTCAGCTAAAAATTACATACCAACACACACTTATATAACAACAATAACCTTGCTGATTTCCTATAATAGTCAAGTTCAGAGGATACTGTTCGCTGTTTAATCGCCATTGAAGCGGGACACAGCTAAAATAAATAAATACATTAATAATGATTTGATTATTTGATACATCCACTTGTTTCTAACATTTATAATACAGTTCCATAAATCTTCTTGTTTTATGTTTTCTGTTTTGTTTTTTTTGTATTATGTACTAACATGTAATATTATCATAGGTGTCTGTCGACCAGTGTGTGCATCAGACGCAGGCTGTCTCAGTAACGAAAAGTGCGACTTAACAACGAAGATTTGTCAGCCACTTTGCAGAAAAGATGATGACTGCCGGTCTGGAGAGCTATGTCAGGATTTTGTTTGTGCAATAGGCTGTCGTAGCGACCTTAGTTGTTCCGAAAACAAAGCATGCGTCAACTCCAAATGCATAGGTAAGTTTCAATAGAATGGGAGGTAGCCATAGATTTTATTCCTAATTATGGTCATTAGATTTCTCTTTAAGAAAAAAGAACAGAATTTGCATCCTCCTTTAGTAGCTAATGATTTAAGTTTTTAAAATATCTTTTCAGATCTTTGTGAATCTCCAACTGCTTGTGGAACGAATGCTAAGTGTTCAATGTCCAATCACCAAAAAGTCTGCAAATGCCCTGAAGATCTGATGGGAGACCCAGATCTGAGTTGTAAACATCCATCCCTCTCATGCCATGCCAATGGGGACTGCCCTCCAGGAACCATATGTTTTGGTGACACCTGCCTCAACACATGCCAAGTGTATGTTAATTTTTTTTTTTTTTTTAAGCATTGCTAGAATTTTAGGAAAATTAATATAAATATGCAATTTTTTTTTTAGTGATAGCAATTGCCTCTCAGATGAACGATGTTTGAACGGGGTCTGTAAAACAATCTGCAACAGTGACGGAAAGTGCAGTAAGGGACAGATATGTGAAAATCGAGTATGTGAACTCGGTTGTAGGAGTGATGTTGTCTGCCCAAACAACCAAGCTTGTATCGACAAGCAGTGCCGAGGTAATTCTTATAAGCTAAACGTCAAGATTTCATACACATTTATTTTAGATATTAACACATTTCTTAAATTAATTTTGAATCCTTTCAGTGAAATTTCAGTGGAGTATGTAGGCAGCATTGAGCATCAAGAATGTAGATTCTCACTGCTACCAACAAACTTCATGGAAATTTCCCTCGTGTCTGTCGACACTTAATACACACCAGGGGTTAAGTTCATTTTATTTAATTTGTTTAATCTGATATTGACGCAGCATTGACATATTTGAAAAACACTAACATGTACAACAAAATGTAGTAGATAACAATAAGAATCCATTTACCTTTTTTGTGATAATGATGAAAACTATTTCACTCTATTAATTAAATATTTAACTAAACTCATTCATTTTAATTTTATTTAATTATTTTTCTTTATATTTATTTTTATTTCATTTTTGTTCCCTTTACTATCTATACCTCAAACATTTTACTACATTCATAATTGTCTGTTGCATCTAATATTTTGGAGTGGCATCATTAAGTTCAGCACCTGCATCAGCTTACTACAGGAAATGAAATGTTATTTGCCTTAGATACAGAGCATCAGCAATAAATAATAATAATCTGAATTTTTTTAAGTTACTTTGTAGTAGTTTCATATTGTGTGCTTAATTATGTTGTATTTACTTTAAAAATATTATAAATATAATTTTTAGATCCTTGTGAAGCAGCAACAACATGTGGTTCTTGTGCTGAATGTGTTGTCGTCAACCATGGAGTACAGTGTAGCTGCCCCCAGTCGTACGTCGGTAATCCATTGATTGGGTGTACTAAGCCTCCCGTTCGCTGTGATGGTATTTGCCCATGCGATGAAGCCACGGGCCATTGCCAAACATTGTGTCGAGGAACTAAAGATTGCCCTTGTGGTAATGTTTGTTTCGAAGGTGTCTGTGCAGCAACCTGTTCACCAGTAAAGCCTTGCATACCTGTGAGTAAATTTTACTCCTCATTTTAAATGGCAATGTTTTAAAATACAAATGAAATTCATTATCATTGAAGTCTATTTTTTCAACTTCAACTGTAATAATAATGTATTATTTCTTATAGGGCCAACTCTGTAAAGATGGTATATGCAGAGGAGGATGTCAAAAGGACACCGATTGCCCTAACGATCGATCATGCTCAAATGGTCTTTGCCGCAGTCCGTGTGATTCCGGTCGAAACCCTTGTGGTATTGGGGCAGAATGTAGAATCTCGGATCACAGAGCTGTCTGCTTGTGTCCCGCTGGAACTCGGGGGGATCCAACCAGATCTTGTAAACCTTTCTCATGCACGAAAGATGAGGACTGCGAAGGAGGTAAGTTGCATTTTCAACTTAATATTATAATTGTTATTTATTTACTAAAAGGAATAGTTTAAAAATAATTTGATACATAAATATAAAAAATAAATATTCTGCTTTAGGATATCTCACTAGAATTCTATTCTCCTTTTAAATTTACATAATCTTTCATTTCAGAAGACCTAAAATAAAGCAGGCTATTAAATTATGTAATTGGTTATTTCTACTAATAAATGATCTAGTGACAACAATAAAATTAGTTTTAGTATTGCATTAAATCTTTTTACTATGATATATATTTATATATATATATGTGTGTGTAATCTTTTCATTCATATTTCATATACCTTTATTTACAGGAAAATCTTGTGGTGAAGATAATATATGTAGAAATCCTTGCCTTCAAGGAAGACCATGTGGTGTGAACGCTCAATGCAAGGCAGCTGATCGGCGTGCTCTTTGCTCTTGCCCTCCTGGTTTCCACGGAAACCCTTTGACAGAATGTAAACCAGGTATTTTATTCATAAATATTAGTTCCCTTTCAAGATTGATAGCCACTTTTGTGACAACTGGCTTGCATGCCAGTGGCCTGATAGTCAGTTTTGTGACAAGTCCATTTCTTCACTTCGGGACTGAAAGCCACTGTTGTGACAGCTTTTTGTGATACCGAGCGGGAGGTTTTGTAACCTCTAGTCACTCTGTATTCACAAAAGTACATTAAAAATGCATTTTGGGCCTATTTAATCTCTGCTACCCGGCCCCTTTGCATAGTTCTTCTGAAGGACCTTATTTGTGTTTTACCAGTTGATGGGTACACAAGGATCATATTCCTTACATATTATACTAAAGTCGTGATATTTGATTTGATATTATTTTTTTCAAATTGTACTTATTAGAATGAGGGAATCGTAGAATTGTGGTACAATACTCACTTCATTGAATAAAGGTTTTGTTTCGTCTTCCTATATCTGCATATTGTGAAATTCAGATTCCAAAACATAATTTCAGCCAAACCGAAATGGTACAACCTAAAAAAAAAGAAAGGATCAGAAACGTCTGCAAAATCCAGGAGCTTATATAGGAAATAATTTCAGGAGGGGCTGTGACCATCAACGGTATGTAATACATCCCAAGATGGAGGGGGGTCTGGGAAAATTTTAAATATTTTAGTGTGAATGGCGAGTTTTGAGATCCTGTGACACCTAGTAAACCAGAATAAATGTTGAAGACATTTTCCCTTTTTATTGACTTTTTTCACACAAAATTTTCTTACCAAAACGGCAACATGAACTTATAACATTTTATTTCTAACTGAATAATTTATCATTTTTGTTCCATTTTCATCATTTGTAAAATCATTAGGCAACTATTTGCATTACATTGAATGGTTTATGTATCACTTTATACACGCACACAGACTAAGCACTATTATCTCTCTCACAGCCATCCCTACAATTGAATTGCCATTCAAAGCTTACAACCCGAAACAATTTTTTTTTTCTTTTTTTAACTAAGTGATTTTATTTAATTTATTTTTGAGGTTTGCATTTTTAACAATTAAATCATTATTTTGGGGGCTGCAGACCCCTTATATACACCCATGGAAAAATCAGGTTCTGCAGAAACCTTTACGAGACTCAATATATTTATAGAGGCGTATTTGCATTATAGGTCCTAGTGATACATGCAGTAGGAACCCTTGCGGTCCTAATACACGGTGTCGAGATTTAGCCACAGGCTTTGAATGTAGCTGCAATCCTGGATGCTCAGGAGACCCATATAAGGGATGCCGATGTCAGGAAACACGAATTGATCATTGTGCTAAGGCCAAATGTGGAATGAATGCGTCTTGCAGACCTTCTGGCAATACCTATCAATGCTTCTGCCCGCCTGAATTTCCTCTTGGCGATCCGAAAAATAGATGTGAGTGCAAAAGGAAATATTTCATAGAACATTTTTTGCTAGAAGAATTTTCAGAAAACATTTATACAACTAATCAATACAAAATCTATCTAATTTTACTACAGTAAAACCTCGTTTACCTGAATCAACTGGGACCAGGGCCGATCCGAGTTAACGAATATCTGGGTTATCCAGAGATTAATGGAAAAACGAGAATAAAAACATTAAATTTATATGATTTAATCAACGAAATATTTTTAATTGAATTTAGAAATTATTATTGACACACTTTCACCGAAAAACACATACACATAATGTTTTGGTTTGACACTTAAAATACACCATCAATTTCTCAATGTTTGCTACAGCTTCTGCAACCACCATAAACTGTCCTTATAAATCATTTTGGAACAAAAGTGTTTAATGTGTTTTCTGTTCTTTTTCTAATCTGATACAGTCGATGTTCGTACTCCAAACTCTGCAGCAATGTTCTTTACCGATTTTCTTTTATCAATTCGTGTCAATGCTCCCACCTTTTTGTCCATAGTCACAACAATATTTTTACATTTCGTCTTGTCGGACAACGAGCAAACAAAACAGTAAAACGATACTGAACCTAGAACAAGACGCTTGGAAAACTCGCGTACATTATCCTAGGAAAACTCGAGTAATTTACCTACTAGAATACTAATTTATCGTCTGTAAAATAAGTCTTCATTTACTACCCTGAACAAAGTCATTTTGTTTTCAAAATTGGTCCGAGTTAATAAGGTTTTACTGTATATTTATTAGAACTATAAATAATTTATTGTCTTTAAAAAATTCAACAGGTATTAAAAGAGGAGACTGCAGAACTGAAGGTTGTGGTGTAAATGCAGTATGTACAGAAGTAGAATTAGATAAATTTGAATGTACATGCCCTCCTGGTACAAAGGGCTTACCCCAAGTTCATTGCAAGCCAGGTATGCTCATTTTTTTCTACATATTCTTTAGCTTTAAAATCTCAATTTTTGGATTTAAATTGAAACAAACTAGCTCTATTTTCCCAAACTTTCTAATTATAAAAGACTTAACTTTAAACAAACTTATATTCACAAATTGTTTATAATGCATGAAAACACGGAATAATTTATAAGCATGCTTCATATTGTACAGTGTATTTATTTTATTGGTTGGGGATTCCTTACTTAAATATGATTGGAACTGTATATACTGTAAATTTCTAAATTAAATTATTCTTTTGGGTAATTTGTGAGATGTTCAAAAACAGTATTCCAATCTGACTTTTTGCTGACTTTTTGTGGTCGGTTTTAGAACACCAATGCCAAAAAAATTTTATTGCTTTACTCGATTAGAACTTATTTGGAATTAATAGACATGACAGCTATTTAATTTCTCTATTTACTATTGTATATATTATAACATGTCTATTACATTATTTATACTATATATTTCAATTAGTATTTTAGTAAATTATTTTAGGTTAATTAACGAGAAGGCAGATTGGGAACTGTGAAAGGATCAATCTCACAATGTAGTTTTGTTTTGGCATTGGGAGCTTTCTCTGTGTTTAGTTCGTATTTTGGAAATCTATCTACTGCATTTCTTTTTCTACTTTTTTTAAAAACTACTCTTCCTTAAAGTATTTATTATACATGTGTAAATAAATGTACATTTTTAATTACTACAGCGATTGAAAAACTTTCACAGTTCCTTGAGAGCAGCTGTTTCTTATTAGTTAACCATCCAATTATCCAAGTAGGAAATGTTGATACTTACGTATTAGCTTCAACGCAGGTTAGAGATGTGGGTCTCGTTCAGAGACCTGGATTATCTATTTGGAGAATTTCTATTGGTCTATTCCTATAGTAACAGTCTTGTTCCCTTTCTATTTAAAACGCAATTCATTTGTACATTGATGTTTTTTATCCGATTGGTGTTTCTTTGTTTGTTGTTATGCGATTTCCTAGTTTGTTGCTTGTTTTTTTCGAGTTTGTGTTCTTTACGCTCTTCTGTTCTCTTCTTGTGTTCTTTCTGCGAAAATGCTTCTTTGTTCTTTTTAATGAGCTGGATTGACTAGAGTTTCGATATAACCTTGAGTGAGCGAAAACACATAGCAATTGTGCCATTAACATATGTGCTACCTGTTTCCACTCGCTGAAGGTTATATGGAAACTCTTAGTCAACCCAAATTGTTGATAATCCCGTCCCTATATTGGCAACAACTCAATTGACGCCTTGATTCAGATCTCTGACCTGGTGATGATCCATATCTCTGAGAGTCGGCTCTTTAACCTGTGTTGAAGCTAATACGTAAGTATCGAATTTTGTTACAATCTAGATTGAACATTCACTTTAAATTTTTTTTTTTTTTTTTTAAACCAGATTCTGGAAATTTATAAGTTTCATAATAATTCCACTGAATTAAAAAATAAAAACATTTTATTGATGAAGTAAGCAAAAATAGTTCTAATTTTTATTGAAAAATCAATTTTTTTTTTTTTTTTGTTTCCCTCTATATTTTATTTGAGAAAAAAATATGCTTAACTCGCAACTTGAACTTTCTATTTTAATATAGAAATATCTGCTCTTTTGTTATTCTGTCTTCTCTCATTTTTTTCAAACCTTTATGGTACTGATCGGTGCTGCGTGTGGCATGGTAGAATGCGAGAGCCATGAGGACTGCCCAGCTGAGAAGGCATGCATCAATCAAGAATGTATAGAAGTATGCAGCTTGAGGGAGTCTTGTGGGCAGAGTGCTCTTTGCCAACCGTTCGAACACCATGCAAAATGTGTTTGCCCCCAGTGTCATTCCGGTGATCCACGAGTCATGTGTACCCCCGATCCAAAGTGTCAAGAAACGACACCTGTTCCACCACAGATGAAATGTAAAACTAACAACCATTGCCCGAGTAGTCTTTCTTGTCATAGGGACGAATGCCGTGATCCGTGCCTTCTATCAGGCCCTACCTGCGACCCGAATAAAATCTGCAGAGTAAGAGATCACAGGCCTCAATGTGTTTGTAAATACGGATTTTCATTAAGTGCTAATGGTGAGTTGCGATGTGCACCTGAGCAATCGGAATGTAGGCAAGATGCGGACTGCCCTTCGAATGAGGCTTGTGTATTAGACCGATGTCAAACACCTTGTGTCCCAGGAATTTGCTCAGAGAATAAAACCTGCCTGGTTTTAGATCACCGTCCAGTTTGTGTTTGTACAGAAAATTGTAATCCAGAAGTATCAATTTGTCTCAGAGACGCAGGATGCCCTCCTACTCTTTCCTGCCGTAATTATCAATGCATAAATCCCTGTATGAACATGACATGCCCGCAAGACGCCCCTTGCTTTGTTGAAGATCATAAAGCAGTCTGCAGGTTTTGTCCACAAGGGTATACTGCCGACCCTAAAAATGGATGTATTAAAGGTAAAAATATTGTTTGTCATAATTACTCCTTAATTCCTTATTTGCTTGCTTTTATCAGTCTTAAAAATTCATCAGAGTAAATTAACTTCTTTGCTACTGATTTTTTTTTTTATATATATATATATTATATACATAATCTATTGTCACATAAATAAGCTCACAGATTGAGTCTTTAGTGAATTAAAAATTGTATACAAGAAAATATGGGGTCTACCAAAAAAAATGGATTATGGTATACAGTAGAACTTCCCTAGGGACCGATAAAAAAGTTCGAATTATCCAAAATTCGAATTACAAAAGTTTTTGAAAATAAAGGGCTAAAAAATCGACCTTCATATTTTCAAATTTAAAAAAAAAAATACATTTTATTTAAAGAATAACAAACATATCATGAATTGATGATTAAGTACATAAGTAATAAATAAACGACAGGATGGTGTATGTAACTACAATCCTTGGAAGGGAGGAAGGGCGACCCACTACTTTCCAGAACTCCTAGAGTCCAAGAACTAGACTATAAGACCGCAGCGCTTCTTGTCCCGGAACCCCTACATCCGTATCTTACTATCCTTCTTGCCCGAAGGGAGAATATTTTCACAAGATTTAAGATCGACCGCCTCTCTGTCCACTTCCCATTGGAGGTACTGACTCGTAAAAAATTCGAATTATCCAAAATTTTATTCGAATTAACCACGATTTTTTTACATTGTTTATGCCCTAAAGTCTAGGGGCCGAGAGAAATGTTCGAATTAAAGGCGATTTCGAATTATCGAAGTTCGAATTATCCATGTATTAGATTCGATGAACAAATAATTATTAATTATGAAAGGGTTCTTCACAAAATGGTTTTGATGTCCACTAACGCAAACAGCATATTTCGCCAAAACCTCATATGCATTCTTCAGATTAACATCCATGATAGTTGGTATTTTAATTTGTGTGGATTTTATTATATAAGTTAAAAACTTCCATGGATGAAAGCTAAAGAAGTCAGATGGAATTGTGGCAAAATATGGCACTGATAGTGAAAAACCGTCTGCTGAAGATGGAAGCGGTAACACCAGTAACAGAAATTATACAATGATAACGTGCGAATTACTCTTGATTAACTTCGCTTCATTTTATTTAAAAAATAACGAGACTTAAAAACGACTTTGTAATAAAGCAGTGTTGTGCCATAAATTTGACTTGAATTGGTAACAAGACATGCATTAACCAGATAATGTATTCAATTATATTTCATTTTTTATTTAGTTTGATTGATCAAGATAAATAAAAAACTTTGAGATTAGGGAATCTTTTTAGAAGTACTTTTTAATGCTGTACAATGTCCGTAATCTTCTATTATTGAATTAAAACAAAAGAGATTCACTATCTATAGTTTGAAAACCATAAATAAGAATATAATATTAAAATTGTAATAAATTATTACTATTGTAAAATTTATTCCTCCAATATAAATTAATCCAATTCTCTGAGTAAATAATTTCTCTTTAATAAATAGTGAATAAAAAAAATAAATAATAGGCTTGTAGTTTTTCTTATCTTAAAGGTTGAACAACAGAACATCTAACAAGAATGACTTATTTTTTTTTTTTTTTTTTTTTTTTTTTTTTTTTTTTTTTTTTTTTTTTTTTTTTTTTTACGGCGCATCTACTTCTAGGTCATTAGCGCCAAGAATGACTTATTATTATTATATAAAAATTTTGTATACGTTTTGTTAAATGATATTAATTAACTTTTAAATAATGTGTTTTGATTTTTTTTAAACACCATAAGGAATTGGAGTAAATTTTGACATCAATTATTTATTTTAATTTTTATTATTAAATGTATTAACTCTTAATTGTTTACACCTAGCCTTACATAGTTATTTACTTTAGTGCTGTGTATTTTAACACAACTAAATATAGCTTGAATCTAACTAAACAATTTGATGACAAAATAAACCTTTAAATTTCTGAGATCATTATTTTTCACACTTTATTATTGGTTCGTCACATGACAATCTGTATGGCATTCGGAAAATAACACTTAATATTTTTAATATCATATCAATGCAGTTTTGTGGCCATTGCATGTCAGGGGGTGGTTGGCCATACTGTGAAAGTGCACATTTTCAGCACTAGGTAGACAGTGTTGAGAATATTGGATGCATTAAAAATAACTTTCCTAAGAAACCTTGTTAGAAATAATGCCTGTGCCAGGATTAATTAGAAAAATTCTGATTTGGATAGACTTCATTTGATCAGAGAGGATGTATTCAGACAAGGAGGTTAGCGACATTACAGATAGAGCCCACCAAATAACCTTCCACACATAGGACAAACAGTGTTGCCAAAAACAAATAACAAACAAATATTATTAATTTTACTTCAACTATTGCTAGATTATATATCTAACAAAACTATTCTTTGCTTATTTTTCATACCATCCTAAATAAATTGTTTGAATGTATAATTGTGTACAATGAGAAACCAAAATCACAGTTTGTATTTTTAATCGCGGGGCCCCATCCTTGGCTGGGTTTTCATCAAGCAGAGTTTTTTAAACTTACAATGCAAATGCTATCCTGGATACCATTCAGTGGTTTAATAAATTTATTATTGAGGGTTAACTATGTAAGTCTTAAAAGACTGTTATAATGGCTGACTTCAGATAGATATAAATCAATGATCTAAAGAATTGGCTCCATTGGTCTAGTTAATTTGCCATTCTGTGATATGTGTGGCCTGATTAGTAAGGTCTTCTCACATAGAATGGGAAGAACTGGGTTCAAATCTTAGCGTCTATGAGTTATTTAGAATAAAATGTTTGAACATTAAGTCACTGATAGTGTATGACGTCCTAACATACAGTTGTTCAATAAATACGTTTGTTTTGTCATCAAAATGCGTATAGAATCTCTAAAACGCACTAAGTAGCATTTAGTCCACTCACTCATTTCTGTAATGTTTTATGTTACATTCTATATCTTTTATTAAAAACTGATAGGAGTCACCAATAACAAATTAGTTAGTGAAGTTCATATTCAATAAGAAATACTTTAGGTTGAATGAAATGAGTCCCCAATTGTATGAGTAACTAAATTTATATAATTTGTTTGAAAACATGAATACTTTTGCTGACCTAATCAGTTTGCAGATAAAACACTACAAAACTATATGGGAGCAACATTCTTCCTGACCAATATCTTCCAAATTCCTTGATGATCCGAATTTATTCTCAAGAAGACCAGCCATCTTCGCACAATGAAGACTTGTCCACTCCTATCCCCCCTTGGTTCAACTATGATTATTTGTTTTAAGATGGTCTCTCCAGCATTCTCAAGACCAAACTCGAATGCCCATTAAACTTTTTCATGCATTTCGACCTTCCACAGAGAGACTCCCACACATTGAGCCGGCTCGTTTCTCTTTGTCCTCACGAGTGCCCCCACAGCTCAGTTAATGCCTTACCAAGACCTCCCTATGTCCTTTAAGTCTACGAAATAAAATCCTCTTGGCCTTCCAAACTTAATGCTCCCTTCAACTGAACAGCTTCCTATGGAAGTATTTTTATCTCTGAGCTAGCTCTCTCTGGAATTCCAAACAATTGTACCTTGTAGCCACCCTTGATACATTTGTGTCTCTGCTCTTTCATCACTTCATAACTCTACAAGTATCGCCCTACCCGTAAACATTACTCAACTATTTTAAATTAAAGTAATACTAATAACGGAAAGTTTTGCATTTTCTTAAATGCAAAAATGTTCCTTCGGGACACGATAATAAGAATTAAAAAGTTGTCTTGTCCTTTGTAAATTAATAAATAAAAGTGACAACTGTATATAAATAATATTAAAATATAACAACCATTTATAATATGCTGTCAACTCAGTAAGTTCGAAATACCTTGTTTTCGTGAGAGCTCTCAATAAATAAATAAAATAATTCTTAGCAGTTTTGTCACCAAGCATGATATGGTGGAGTTTCTTATAAGGCCCAAATTGGACTGTCGGCTCTCCATTATGTAAATAGGCTTTTAAAATGCCTGCTAAAAATTCTATTTTTTTTTTTTTTTTTTTTTTTTTTGGTGTGTCTACTGCTTAGGTCATTAGCACTAAAAATTCTATTAATTTAAAAAAGAACAGTGTCACATACATTTGGTGACAAGGCCCCCAAGTATGTTTGAATGACATATTAGCAAACATGTGTACCTCTTAGAACTTAAAAGTTCTTTGGAAAAAGGTTCAAGCACAAGTCTTTCGATAGTGTAACATAAAGTAGAGTAAAGAAATACATAATTAATTTTAAAATAATCATTCATTTCATAATTAGAGTTTAGTTTAGGAGCAGGTAAATATTAATTGATCTGGCCTTCGAAATTACAGTACATTGCAATGTAGTTCCATATATCCTTAAAGCCCTACATAAATTATTACAGATAAAACTATAGCCTGTTCAGATAAACCCAGGAGTTATATTTCGCATGCATGAAATATAACTCCTTGGTTAACTTGAATAGTATGCAGTAATTGTTTTTCTTTTATTTTTATTTTTTATCATTAAGCAAAATATAAGGCAAAATATTCACAAACTCTTTGTGCCTAAAGATTCCTAATAAAATACTAATATCCGACAAAATCATTTAAATGCTATATTTATGGGTCAACAAAATGTTAAAAACGAAATAATACCTAGATGAGTGGACCTAAGTGTTTATTTACGAATAATACTAGAATAGGTTTAATAACCTATTCAAATTAAATTACATATTTCAAAAATTGTACAAAAAAAAGTAAAAAGTAAAATCAACAAAAATACATTTACTTAAATAGTATTTATAATTTATTAATTTGCATGAAAATCATAACTATAAAAGTAGCAAATTAACATAGGTAATGGATACTCTATGTACATTAAATGTAAATATGTTAAGCAATATGTAAATACATTAAATAAATTATTATATTGTATATTCACAGAAAGGTTGACCAATGTCAGCTGTACTGTGGATAATAACTGCACAGACACACAAATCTGTATGGATGGAGAATGCACAAATCCATGTAATCCCAACAGCTGCGGACTCAATGCAGAATGTATGGTACAAGCACACAACATTATATGCAAATGCCCTGATTACTTTACAGGAGATCCAAAACGTAAATGTAATGAAATGCCAACGACACAAACACCAGTAACAATTGGAACTAAAATCACACAAGACGATACATCAAAAAAAGAGGTACAACCAACGACGTACATTTCCAAAACTACACTAGAAGAAACAACAAAGTATTATACAATACCTAGTAAAGAATTAGTTTCAGAATTCCCCTCAACTACTATAAACGGAAAAGTTAGTCCAAAAATAATAACTGTAACTCCCATGGAGCAGACAACAACACCACAGGTTCTGATAACAACAAAATCAAGAGAAACATTCCAGCCAACAACGAAGGAAGTCACTGAATCTGTTGAAGCTTCAACTCAACCAGTTATTACAGAAACTCGTCCAACGAGCAGTGCGTCTTTTACACCTAAGTACACGAGAGCAGGGGAATTCACATCACCTCCAAGCGGCGTAACACTTACAACAGAATCAACTAAAGAAACTATGATACCCAAATCGTCTGAAACTACTACTCCATCAGCAAAAACTACTCACCCTACTTACCCTTCTATGACCACAATTGCCAAAGCCACTACTTTTGGTCAGATAGAAGAAATAACCTCTGCTACCTCTCTCATGCCTGAAATGACACCTCACGAGATACCAACATCACAGTCGCCAGCATTAACCGTCCTAACAGAAAAAACCTATCCCCAAGAATTAACAACTATCTCGGGTAAGACGGTTAGACCAATGAATGAATCTCTTCCAACAGAGGAAGTAAAGACACCTGCACCTGAAGGTACTTCTTCTCGCACAGAAATTCCTATCAAGGAAACGACAATTACCTATCTTCCTGAAACTACCTATGAAGAAACAACAAAGTATTATACAATACCTAGTAAAGAATTAGTTTCGGAATCCCCCCCAACTACAACGACAGGAAAGGTCAGTCCAAAAATAATAACTGTAACTCCCATGGAGCAGACAACAACACAACAGGTTCTGATGACAACAAGGTCCAGAGAAACATTCCAGCCAGCAACGGAGAAAGTCACTGAATCTGTTAAAGCTTCAACTCAACCGGGTGTTACAGAAACTGGACAAACTAGCAGAGAGACTTTTACACCTGAGTACACAGGACCACAAGAATTGACCTCACCTCCAAGTGGTGTAACACTTACAACAGAATCATCTAAAGAAACTACGATACCCTCATCTTCTGAAATTACTTCACCATCAGCAGAAACCTCTCACCCAACTTACCCTTCTATGACCGAAATTCCCAAAGCCACTACTTTTGGTCTAATAGAGGAAATAACCACTGCTACCTCTGTCCGGCCAGAAATGACACCTCACGAGATATCAACATCTGAGTCGCCAGCATTAACCGTCCTAACAGAACAAACATATCCCCAGGAATTAACAACTCTCTCGAGTAAGACGGTTACTCCAATGAATGAATCTCTTCCAACGGAGGAAGTAGAGACACCTGCACCTGAAGGTACTTCTCCTCGCACAGAAAATCCTATCAAGGAAACGACAATTACCCATCTTCCTAAAACTACGTTTGAAGAAACAACAAAGTATTATACAATACCTAGTAAAGAATTAGTTTCTGAATCCCCCTCAAGTACTACGACAGGGAAAGTCAGTCCAAAAATAATAACTGTAACTCCCATGGAGCAGACAACAACACCACAGGTTCTGATGACAACAAGGTCCAGAGAAACATTCCAGCCATCAACGGAGAAAGTCACTGAATCTGTTGAAGCTTCAACTCAACCAGTTATTACAGAAACTGGACAAACTAGCAAACATACTTTTACTCCTGAGTACACAGGACCACAAAAACTGACCTCACCTCCAAGTGGCGTAACTCTTACAACAGAATCATCTAAAGAAACTACGATACCCATATCGTCTGAAATTACTACTCCATCAGCAAAAACTGCTCACCCAACTTACCCTTCTATGACCAAAATTCCCAAAGCCACTACTTTTGGTCTAATAGAGGAAATAACCACTGCTACCTCTGTCCGGCCAGAAATGACACCTCACGAGATACCAACATCTGAGTTGCCAGCATTAACCGTCCTAACAGAAAAAACAAATCCCCAGGAATTAACAACTATCTCGGGTAAGACGGTTACTCCAATGAATGAATCTCTTCCAACGGAGGAAGTAGAGACACCTGCACCTGAAGGTACTTCTCCTAGCACAGAAATTCCTATCAAGGAAACGACAATTACCTATCTTCCTGGACCGCAAGAACTGACCTCACCTCCAAGTGGCGTAACACTTACAACAGAATCATCTAAAGAAACAACGATTCCCTCATCTTCTGAAATTACTTCACCATCTGCAGAAACCTCACACCCAACTTACCCTTCTATGACCAAAATTCCCAAAGCCACTACATTTGGTCAGATAGAAGAAATACCTACTTCTACCCCTGTGAGGCCTGAAACGACACCTCACGAGATACCAACATCACAGTCGCCAGGATTAACCGTCCTAACAGAAAAAACATATCCCCAAGAATTAACAACTATCTCGGGTAAGACGGTTAGTCCAATGAATGAATCTCTTCCAACAGAGGAAGTAGAGACACCTGCACCTGAAGGTACTTCTCCTCCCACAGAAATTCCTATCAAGGAAACGACAATTAACTATCTTCCTGAAACAACCTATGAAGAAACAACAAAGTATTATACAATACCTAGTAAAGAATTGGTTTCTGAATTCCCCTCAACTACAACGACAGGAAAGGTAAGTCCAAAAATAATAACTGTAACTCCCATGGAGCAGACAACAACACCACAGGTTCTGATGACAACAAGATCCAGAGAAACATTCCAGCCATCAACGGAGAAAGTCACTGAATCTGTTAATGCTTCAACTCAACCGGGTGTTACAGAAACTGGTCCAACTAGCAGAGAGACTTTTACACCTGAGTACACAAGACCACAAGAACTGACCTCACCTCCAAGTGGCGTAACACTTACAACAGAATCATCTAAAGAAACAACGATTCCCTCATCTTCTGAAATTACTTCACCATCAGCAGAAACCTCACACCCAACTTACCCTTCTATGACCAAAATTCCCAAAGCCACAACTTTTGGTCTAATAGAGGAAATAACCACTGCTACCTCTGTCAGGCCAGAAATGACACCTCACGAGATACCAACATCTGAGTCGCCAGCATTAACCGTCCTAACAGAAAAAACATATCCCCAGGAATTTACAACTATCTCGGGTAAGACGGTTACTCCAATTAATGAATCTCTTCCAACAGAGGAAGTAGAGACACCTGCACCCGAAGGTACTTCTCCTCGTACAGAAATTCCTATCAAGCAAACGACAATTACCCATCTTCCTGAAACTACATTTGAAGAAACAACAAAGTATTATACATTACCTAGTAAAGAATTTGTTTCTAAATTCCCCCCAACTACAACGACAGGAAAGGTAAGTCCAAAAATAATAACTGTAACTCCTAAGGAGCAGTTAACGACACCACAGTTTCTGATGACAACAAGATACAGAGAAACATTCCAGCCCTCAACGGAGAAAGTCACTGAATCTGTTAAAGCTTCAACTCAACCGGGTGTTACAGAAACTGGACAAACTAGCAGAGAGACTTTTACACCTGAGTACACAGGACCACAAGAACTGACCTCACCTCCAAGTGGCGTGACACTTACAACAGAATCATCTAAAGAAACTACGATAACCTCATCTTCTGAAATTACTTCACCATCAGCAGAAAACTCTCACCCAACTTACCCTTCTATGACCGAAATTCCCAAAGCCACTACTTTTGGTCTAATAGAGGAAATAACCACTGCTACCTCTGTCCGGCCAGAAATGACACCTCACGAGATGCCAACATCTGAGTCGCCAGCATTAACCGTCCTAACAGAAAAAACATATCCCCAGGAATTAACAACTATCTCGAGTAAGACGGTTACTCCAATGAATGAATCTCTTCCAACAGAGGAAGTAAAGACGCCTGCACCTGAAGGTACTTCTCCTCCCACAGAAATTCCTATCAAGGAAACGACAATTACCTATCTTGCTGAAACTACCTATGAAGAAACAACAAAGTATTATACAATACCTAGTAAAGAATTAGTTTCTGAATCCCCCTCAAGTACTACGACAGGAAAAGTCAGTCCAAAAATAATAACTGTAACTCCCATGGAGCA
This sequence comes from Gonocerus acuteangulatus, assembly GCA_946811695.1. Taxonomy (NCBI): domain Eukaryota; kingdom Metazoa; phylum Arthropoda; class Insecta; order Hemiptera; family Coreidae; genus Gonocerus; species Gonocerus acuteangulatus. The sequence goes on along the minus strand of OX328123.1, from coordinate 12,984,981 downwards.
GACAACAACACCACAGGTTCTGATGACAACAAGGTCCAGAGAAACATTCCAGCCATCAACGGAGAAAGTCACTGAATCTGTTGAAGCTTCAACTCAACCAGTTATTACAGAAACTGGACAAACTGGCAAACATACTTTTACTCCTGAGTACACAGGACCACAAGAACTGACCTCACCTCCAAGTGGCGTAACTCTTACAACAGAATCATCTAAAGAAACTACGATACCCATATCGTCTGAAATTACTACTCCATCAGCAAAAACTGCTCACCCAACTTACCCTTCTATGACCAAAATTCCCAAAGCCACTACTTTTGGTCTAATAGAGGAAATAACCACTGCTACCTCTGTCCGGCCAGAAATGACACCTCACGAGATACCAACATCTGAGTCGCCAGCATTAACCGTCCTAACAGAAAAAACATATCCCCAGGAATTAAAAACTATCTCGGGTAAGACGGTTACTCCAATGAATGAATCTCTTCCAACGGAGGAAGTAGAGACACCTGCACCTGAAGGTACTTCTCCTAGCACAGAAATTCCTATCAAGGAAACGACAATTACCTATCTTCCTGAAACAACCTATGAAGAAACAACAAAGTATTATACAATACCTAGAAAAGAATTGGTTTCTGAATTCCCCACAACTACAACCACAGGAAAGGTAAGTCCAAAAATAATAACTGTAACTCCCATGGAGCAGACAACAACACCACAGGTTCTGATGACAACAAGATCCAGAGAAACATTCCAGCCATCAACGGAGAAAGTCACTGAATCTGTTAAAGCTTCAACTCAACCGGGTGTTACAGAAACTGGTCCAACTAGCAGAGAGACTTTTACACCTGAGTACACAGGACCACAAGAACTGACCTCACCTCCAAGTGGCGTAACACTTACAACAGAATCATCTATAGAAACAACGATTCCCTCATCTTCTGAAATTACTTCACCATCAGCAGAAACCTCACACCCAACTTACCCTTCTATGACCAAAATTCCCAAAGCCACTACATTTGGTCAGATAGAAGAAATACCTACTTCTACCCCTGTGAGGCCTGATATGACCCCTCACGAGATACCAACATCACAGTCGCCAGGATTAACCGTCCTAACAGAAAAAACATATCCCCAAGAATTAACAACTATCTCGGGTAAGACGGTTAGTCCAATGAATGAATCTCTTCCAACAGGGGAAGTAGAGACACCTGCACCTGAAGGTACTTCTCCTCCCACAGAAATTCCTATCAAGGAAACGACAATTAACTATCTTCCTGAAACAACCTATGAAGAAACAACAAAGTATTATACAATACCTAGTAAAGAATTGCTTTCTGAATTCCCCTCAACTACAACGACAGGAAAGGTAAGTCCAAAAATAATAACTGTAACTCCCATGGAGCAGACAACAACACCACAGGTTCTGATGACAACAAGATCCAGAGAAACATTCCAGCCATCAACGGAGAAAGTCACTGAATCTGTTAATGCTTCAACTCAACCGGGTGTTACAGAAACTGGTCCAACTAGCAGAGAGACTTTTACACCTGAGTACACAAGACCACAAGAACTGACCTCACCTCCAAGTGGCGTAACACTTACAACAGAATCATCTAAAGAAACTACGATACCCTCATCTTCTGAAATTACTTCACCATCAGCAGAAACCTCTCACCCAACTTACCCTTCTATGACCGAAATTCCCAAAGCCACTACTTTTGGTCTAATAGAGGAAATAACCACTGCTACCTCTGTCCGGCCAGAAATGACACCTCACGAGATACCAACATCTGAGTCGCCAGCATTAACCGTCCTAACAGAAAAAACATATCCCCAGGAATTAACAACTATCTCGAGTAAGACGGTTACTCCAATGAATGAATCTCTTCCAACAGAGGAAGTAAAGACGCCTGCACCTGAAGGTACTTCTCCTCCCACAGAAATTCCTATCAAGGAAACGACAATTACCTATCTTCCTGAAACTACCTATGAAGAAACAACAAAGTATTATACAATACCTAGTAAAGAATTAGTTTCTGAATCCCCCTCAAGTACTACGACAGGAAAAGTCAGTCCAAAAATAATAACTGTAACTCCCATGGAGCAGACAACAACACCACAGGTTCTGATGACAACAAGGTCCAGAGAAACATTCCAGCCATCAACGGAGAAAGTCACTGAATCAGTTGAAGCTTCAACTCAACCAGTTATTACAGAAACTGGACCAACTGGCAAACATACTTTTACTCCTGAGTACACAGGACCACAAGAACTGACCTCACCTCCAAGTGGCGTAACTCTTACAACAGAATCATCTAAAGAAACTACGATACCCATATCGTCTGAAATTACAACTCCATCAGCAAAAACTGCTCACCCAACTTACCCTTCTATGACCAAAATTCCCAAAGCCACTACTTTTGGTCTAATAGAGGAAATAACCACTGCTACCTCTGTCCGGCCAGAAATGACACCTCTTGAGATACCAACATCACAGTCGCCAGGATTAACCGTCCTAACAGAAAAAACATATCCCCATGAATTAACAACTATCTCGGGTAAGACGGTTACTCCAATTAATGAATCTCTTCCAACAGAGGAAGTAGAGACACCTGCACCCGAAGGTACTTCTCCTCGTACAGAAATTCCTATCAAGCAAACGACAATTACCCATCTTCCTGAAACTACATTTGAAGAAACAACAAAGTATTATACATTACCTAGTAAAGAATTTGTTTCTGAATTCCCCACAACTACAACGACAGGAAAGGTAAGTCCAAAAATAATAACTGTAACTCCTAAGGAGCAGTTAACGACACCACAGTTTCTGATGACAACAAGATACAGAGAAACATTCCAGCCCTCAACGGAGAAAGTCACTGAATCTGTTAAAGCTTCAACTCAACCGGGTGTTACAGAAACTGGACAAACTAGCAGAGAGACTTTTACACCTGAGTACACAGGACCACAAGAACTGACCTCACCTCCAAGTGGCGTAACACTTACAACAGAATCATCTAAAGAAACTACGATAACCTCATCTTCTGAAATTACTTCACCATCAGCAGAAACCTCTCACCCAACTTACCCTTCTATGACCAAAATTCCCAAAGCCACTACATTTGGTCAGATAGAAGAAATACCTACTTCTACCCCTGTGAGGCCTGAAATGACCCCTCACGAGATACCAACATCACAGTCGCCAGGATTAACCGTCCTAACAGAAAAAACATATCCCCAAGAATTAACAACTATCTCGGGTAAGACGGTTAGTCCAATGAATGAATCTCTTCCAACGGAGGAAGTAGAGACACCTGCACCTGAAGGTACTTCTCCTCCCACAGAAATTCCTATCAAGGAAACGACAATTACCTATCTTCCTGAAACAACCTATGAACAAACAACAAAGTATCATACAATACCTAGTAAAGAATTGGTTTCTGAATTCCCCTCAACTACAACGACAGGAAAGGTAAGTCCAAAAATAATAACTGTAACTCCCATGGAGCAGACAACAACACCACAGGTTCTGATGACAACAAGATCCAGAGAAACATTCCAGCCATCAACGGAGAAAGTCACTGAATCTGTTAATGCTTCAACTCAACCGGGTGTTACAGAAGCTGGTCCAACTAGCAGAGAGACTTTTACACCTGAGTACACAAGACCACAAGAACTGACCTCACCTCCAAGTGGCCTAACACTTACAACAGAATCATCTAAAAAAACTACGACACCCATATCGTCTGAAATTACTACTCCATCAGCAATTACTGCTCACCCAACTTACCCTTCTATGACCAAAATTCCCAAAGCCACTACTTTTGGTCTAATAGAGGAAATAACCACTGCTACCTCTGTCCGGCCAGAAATGACACCTCATGAGATACCAACATCTGAGTCGCCAGCATTAACCGTCCTAACAGAAAAAACATATCCCCAAGAATTAACAACTATCTCGGGTAAGACGGTTAGTCCAATGAATGAATCTCTTCCAACAGAGGAAGTAGAGACACCTGCACCTGAAGGTACTTCTCCTAGCACAGAAATTCCTATCAAGGAAACGACAATTAACTATCTTCCTGAAACAACCTATGAAGAAACAACAAAGTATTATACAATACCTAGTAAAGAATTGGTTTCTGAATTCCCCACAACTACAACGACAGGAAAGGTAAGTCCAAAAATAATAACTGTAACTCCCATGGAGCAGACAACAACACCACAGGTTCTGATGACAACAAGATCCAGAGAAACATTCCAGCCATCAACGGAGAAAGTCACTGAATCTGTTAAAGCTTCAACTCAACCGGGTGTTACAGAAACTGGTCCAACTAGCAGAGAGACTTTTACACCTGAGTACACAGGACCACAAGAACTGACCTCACCTCCAAGTGGCGTAACACTTACAACAGAATCATCTAAAGAAACAACGATTCCCTCATCTTCTGAAATTACTTCACCATCAGCAGAAACCTCACACCCAACTTACCCTTCTATGACCAAAATTCCCAAAGCCACTACATTTGGTCAGATAGAAGAAATACCTACTTCTACCCCTGTGAGGCCTGAAATGACACCTCACGAGATACCAACATCACAGTCGCCAGGATTAACCGTCCTAACAGAAAAAACATATCCCCAAGAATTAACAACTATCTCGGGTAAGACGGTTAGTCCAATGAATGAATCTCTTCCAACGGAGGAAGTAGAGGCACTTGCACCTGAAGGTACTTCTCCTCCCACAGAAATTCCTATCAAGGAAACGACAATTACCTATCTTCCTGAAACAACCTATGAAGAAACAACAAATTATTATACAATACCTAGTAAAGAATTGATTTCTGAATTCCCCTCAATTACAACGACAGGAAAGGTAAGTCCAAAAATAATAACTGTAACTCCCATGGAGCAGACAACAACACCACAGGTTCTGATGACAACAAGATCCAGAGAAACATTCCAGCCATCAACGGAGAAAGTCACTGAATCTGTTAAAGCTTCAATTCAACCGGGTGTTACAGAAACTGGTCCAACTAGCAGAGAGACTTTTACACCTGAGTACACAGGACCACAAGAACTGACCTCACCTCCAAGTGGCGTAACACTTACAACAGAATCATCTAAAGAAACAACGATTCCCTCATCTTCTGAAATTACTTCACCATCAGCAGAAACCTCACACCCAACTTACCCTTCTATGACCAAAATTCCCAAAGCCACTACATTTGGTCAGATAGAAGAAATACCTACTTCTACCCCTGTGAGGCCTGAAATGACACCTCACGAGATACCAACATCACAGTCGCCAGGATTAACCGTCCTAACAGAAAAAACATATCCCCAGGAATTAACAACTATCTCGGGTAAGACGGTTACTCCAATAAATGAATCTCTTCCAACAGAGGAAGTAGAGACACCTGCACCCGAAGGTACTTCTCCTCGCACAGAAATTCCTATCAAGCAAACGACAATTACCCATCTTCCTGAAACTACATTTGAAGAAACAACAAAGTATTATACATTACCTAGTAAAGAATTAGTTTCTGAATCCCCCTCAAGTACTACGACAGGAAAAGTCAGTCCAAAAATAATAACTGTAACTCCCATGGAGCAGACAACAACACCACAGGTTCTGATGACTACAAGGTCCAGAGAAACATTCCAGCCATCAACGGAGAAAGTCACTGAATCTGTTGAAGCTTCAACTCAACCGGGTGTTACAGAAACTGGACAAACTAGCAAACATACTTTTACTCCTGAGTACACAAGACCACAAGAACTGACCTCACCTCCAAGTGGCATAACTCTTACAACAGAATCATCTAAAGAAACTACGATACCCATATCGTCTGAAATTACTACTCCATCAGCAAAAACTGCTCACCCAACTTACCCTTCTATGACCAATATTCCCAAAGCCACTACTTTTGGTCTAATAGAGGAAATAACCACTGCTACCTCTGTCCGGCCAGAAATGACACCTCACGAGATACCAACATCTGAGTCGCCAGCATTAACCGTCCTAACAGAAAAAACATATCCCCAGGAATTAACAACTATCTCGGGTAAGACGGTTACTACAATGAATGAATCTCTTCCAACGGAGGAAGTAGAGACACCTGCACCTGAAGGTACTTCTCCTAGCACAGAAATTCCTATCAAGGAAACGACAATTACCTATCTTCCTGAAACAACCTATGAAGAAACAACAAAGTATTACACAATACCTAGTAAAGAATTTGTTTCTGAATTCCCCACAACTACAACGACAGGAAAGGTAAGTCCAAAAATAATAACTGTAACTCCCATGGAGCAGACAACAACACCACAGGTTCTGATGACAACAAGATCCAGAGAAACATTCCAGCCATCAACGGAGAAAGTCACTGAATCTGATAAAACTTCAACTCAACCGGGTGTTACAGAAACTGGTCCAACTAGCAGAGAGACTTTTACACCTGAGTACACAAGACCACAAGAACTGACCTCACCTCCAAGTGGCGTAACTCTTACAACAGAATCATCTAAAGAAACTACGATACCCATATTGTCTGAAATTACTACTCCATCAGCAAAAACTGCTCACCCAACTTACCCTTCTATGACCAAAATTCCCAAAGCCACTACTTTTGGTCTAATAGAGGAAATAACCTCTGCTACCTCTGTACGGCCAGAAATGACACCTCACGAGATACCAACATCTGAGTCGCCAGCATTAACCGTCCTAACAGAAAAAACATATCCCCAGGAATTAACAACTATCTCGGGTAAGTCGGTTACTCCAATGAATGAATCCCTTCCAACGGAGGAAGTAGAGACACCTGCACCTGAAGGTACTTCTCCTCGCATAGAAATTCCTATCAAGCAAACGACAATTACCCATCTTCCTGAAACTACATTTGAAGAAACAACAAAGTATTATACATTACCTAGTAAAGAATTAGTTTCTGAATCCCCCTCAAGTACTACGACAGGAAAAGTCAGTTCAAAAATAATAACTGTAACTCCCATGGAGCAGACAACACCACAGGTTCTGATGACAACAAGGTCCAGAGAAACATTCCAGCCATCAACGGAGAAAGTCACTGAATCTGTTGAAGCTTCAACTCAACCAGTTATTACAGAAACTGGACAAACTAGCAAACATACTTTTACTCCTGAGTACACAGGACCACAAGAACTGACCTCACCTCCAAGTGGCGTAACACTTACAACAGAATCATCTAAAGAAACAACGATTCCCTCATCTTCTGAAATTACTTCACCATCAGCAGAAACCTCACACCCAACTTACCCTTCTATGACCAAAATTCCCAAAGCCACTACATTTGGTCAGATAGAAGAAATACCTACTTCTACCCCTGTGAGGCCTGAAATGACACCTCACGAGATACCAACATCACAGTCGCCAGGATTAACCGTCCTAACAGAAAAAACATATCCCCAAGAATTAACAACTATCTCAGGTAAGACGGTTAGTCCAATGAATGAATCTCTTCCAACGGAGGAAGTAGAGACACCTGCACCTGAAGGTACTTCTCCTCCCACAGAAATTCCTATCAAGGAAACGACAATTACCTATCTTCCTGAAACAACCTATGAAGAAACAACAAAGTATTATACAATACCTAGTAAAGAATTTGTTTCTGAATTCCCCTCAATTACAACGACAGGAAAGGTAAGTCCAAAAATAATAACTGTAACTCCCATGGAGCAGACAACAACACCACAGGTTCTGATGGCAACAAGATCCAGAGAAACATTCCAGCCATCAACGGAGAAAGTCACTGAATCTGTTAAAGCTTCAATTCAACCGGGTGTTACAGAAACTGGTCTAACTAGCAGAGAGACTTTTACACCTGAGTACACAGGACCACAAGAACTGACCTCACCTCCAAGTGGCGTAACACTTACAACAGAATCATCTAAAGAAACAACGATTCCCTCATCTTCTGAAATGACTTCACCATCAGCAGAAACCTCACACCCAACTTACCCTTCTATGACCAAAATTCCCAAAGCCACTACATTTGGTCAGATAGAAGAAATACCTACTTCTACCCCTGTGAGGCCTGAAATGACACCTCACGAGATACCAACATCACAGTCGCCAGGATTAACCGTCCTAACAGAAAAAACATATCCCCAGGAATTAACAACTATCTCGGGTAAGACGGTTACTCCAATAAATGAATCTCTTCCAACAGAGGAAGTAGAGACACCTGCACCCGAAGGTACTTCTCCTCGCACAGAAATTCCTATCAAGCAAACGACAATTACCCATCTTCCTGAAACTACATTTGAAGAAACAACAAAGTATTATACATTACCTAGTAAAGAATTAGTTTCTGAATCCCCCTCAAGTACTACGACAGGAAAAGTCAGTCCAAAAATAATAACTGTAACTCCCATGGAGCAGACAACAACACCACAGGTTCTGATGACTACAAGGTCCAGAGAAACATTCCAGCCATCAACGGAGAAAGTCACTGAATCTGTTGAAGCTTCAACTCAACCGGGTGTTACAGAAACTGGACAAACTAGCAAACATACTTTTACTCCTGAGTACACAAGACCACAAGAACTGACCTCACCTCCAAGTGGCATAACTCTTACAACAGAATCATCTAAAGAAACTACGATACCCATATCGTCTGAAATTACTACTCCATCAGCAAAAACTGCTCACCCAACTTACCCTTCTATGACCAATATTCCCAAAGCCACTACTTTTGGTCTAATAGAGGAAATAACCACTGCTACCTCTGTCCGGCCAGAAATGACACCTCACGAGATACCAACATCTGAGTCGCCAGCATTAACCGTCCTAACAGAAAAAACATATCCCCAGGAATTAACAACTATCTCGGGTAAGACGGTTACTCCAATGAATGAATCTCTTCCAACGGAGGAAGTAGAGACACCTGCACCTGAAGGTACTTCTCCTCGCATAGAAATTCCTATCAAGCAAACGACAATTACCCATCTTCCTGAAACTACATTTGAAGAAACAACAAAGTATTATACATTACCTAGTAAAGAATTAGTTTCTGAATCCCCCTCAAGTACTACGACAGGAAAAGTCAGTCCAAAAATAATAACTGTAACTCCCATGGAGCAGACAACACCACAGGTTCTGATGACAACAAGGTCCAGAGAAACATTCCAGCCATCAATGGAGAAAGTCACTGACTCTGTTGAAGCTTCAACTCAACCAGTTATTACAGAAACTGGACAAACTAGCAAACATACTTTTACTCCTGAGTACACAGGACCACAAGAACTGACCTCACCTCCAAGTGGCATAACTCTTACAACAGAATCATTTAAAGAAACTACGATACCCATATTGTCTGAAATTACTACTCCATCAGCAAAAACTGCTCACCCAACTTACCCTTCTATGACCAAAATTCCCAAAGCCACTACTTTTGGTCTAATAGAGGAAATAACCACTGCTACCTCTGTCCGGCCAGAAATGACACCTCACGAGATACCAACATCTGAGTCGCCAGCATTAACCGTCCTAAGAGAACAAACATATCCCCAGGAATTAACAACTATCTCGGGTAAGACGGTTACTCCAATGAATGAATCTCTTCCAACGGAGGAAGTAGAGACACCTGCACCCGAAGGTACTTCTCCTCGCACAGAAATTCCTATCAAGCAAACGACAATTACCCATCTTCCTGAAACTACATTTGAAGAAACAACAAAGTATTATACAATACCTAGTAAAGAATTAGTTTCTGAAGCCCCCTCAAGTACTACGACAGGAAAGGTAAGTCCAAAAATAATAACTGTAACTCCCATGGAGCAGACAACAACACCACAGGTTCTGATGACAACTAGGTCCAGAGAAACATTCCAGCCATCAACGGAGAAAGTCACTGAATCTGTTAAAGCTTCAACTCAACCGGGTGTTACAGAAACTGGTCCAACTAGCAGAGAGACTTTTACACCTGTGTACACGAGACCACAAGAACTGACCTCACCTCCAAATGGCGTAACACTTACAACAGAATCATCTAAAGAAACTACGATACCCTCATCTTCTGAAATTACTTCACCATCAGCAGAAACCTCACACCCAACTTACCCTTCTATGACCAAAATTCCCAAAGCCACTACATTTGGTCAGATAGAAGAAATAACTACTGCTACCCCTGTCAGGCCTGAAATGACACCTCACGAGATACCAACATCAGAGTCGCCAGGATTAACCGTCCTAACAGAAAAAACCTATCCCCGAGAATTAACAACTATCTCGGGTAAGACGGTTAGTCCAATGAATGAATCTCTTCCAACGGAGATAGTAAAGACACCTGCACCTGAAGGTATTTCTCCTAGCACGGAAATTCCTATCAAGGAAACGACAATTACCTATCTTCCTGAAACAACCTATGAAGAAACAACAAAGTATTATACAATACCTAGTAAAGAATTGGTTTCTGAATTCCCCTCAACTACAATGACAGGAAAGGTAAGTCCAAAAATAATAACTGTAACTCCCATGGAGCAGACAACAACACCACAGGTTCTGATGACAACAAGATCCAGAGAAACATTCCAGCCATCAACGGAGAAAGTCACTGAATCTGTTAAAGCTTCAACTCAACCGGGTGTTACAGAAACTGCTCCAACTAGCAGAGAGACTTTTACACCTGAGTACACAAGACCACAAGAACTGACCTCACCTCCAAGTGGCGTAACTCTTACAACAGAATCATCTAAAGAAACTACGATAACCTCATCTTCTGAAATTACTTCACCATCAGCAGAAACCTCACACCCAACATACCCTTCTATGACCAAAATTTCCAAAGCCACAACTTTTGGTCTAATAGAGGAAATAACCACTGCTACCTCTGTCAGGCCAGAAATGACACCTCACGAGATACCAACATCACAGTCGCCAGGATTAACCGTCCTAACAGAAAAAACATATCCCCAAGAATTAACAACTATCTCGGGTAAGACGGTTAGTCCAATGAATGAATCTCTTCCAACAGAGGAAGTAGAGACACCTGCACCTGAAGGTACTTCTCCTCGCACAGAAATTCCTATCAAGCAAACGACAATTACCCATCTTCCTGAAACTACATTTGAAGAAACAACAAAGTATTATACAATACCTAGTAAAGAATTAGTTTCTGAAGCCCCCTCAAGTACTACGACAGGAAAAGTCAGTCCAAAAATAATAACTGTAACTCCCATGGAGCAGACAACAACACCACAGGTTCTGATGACAACAAGGTCCAGAGAAACATTCCAGCCATCAACGGAGAAAGTCACTGAATCTGTTGAAGCTTCAACTCAACCAGTTATTACAGAAACTGGACAAACTAGCGAAGATACTTTTACTCCTGAGTACACAGGACCACAAGAACTGACCTCACCTCCAAGTGGCGTAACTCTTACAACAGAATCATCTAAAGAAACTACGATACCCACATCGTCTGAAATTACTACTCCATCAGCAAAAACTACTCACCCAACTTACCCTTCTATGACCACAATTGCCAAAGCCACTACATTTGGTCAGATAGAAGAAATAACTACTGCTACCCCTGTCAGGCCTGAAATGACACCTCACGAGATACCAACATCAGAGTCGCCAGGATTAACCGTCCTAACAGAAAAAACCTATCCCCAAGAATTAACAACTATCTCGGGTAAGACAGTTAGTCCAATGAATGAATCTCTTCCAACGGAGGAAGTAAAGACACCTGCACCTGAAGGTACTTCTCCTCGCACAGAAATTCATATCAAGGAAACGACAATTACCTATCTTCCTGAAACGACCTATGAAGAAACAACAAAGTATTATACAATACCTAGTAAAGAATTAGTTTCTGAATCCCCCTCAAGTACTACGACAGGAAAAGTCAGTCCAAAAATAATAACTGTAACTCCCATGGAGCAGACAACACCACAGGTTCTGATGACAACAAGGTCCAGAGAAACATTCCAGCCATCAACGGAGAAAGTCACTGAATCTGTTGAAGCTTCAACTCAACCAGTTATTACAGAAACTGGACCAACTAGCAAAGATACTTTTACTCCTGAGTACACAGGACCACAAGAACTGACCTCACCTCTAAGTGGCGTAACTCTTACAACAGAATCATCTAAAGAAACTACGATACCCTCATCTTCTGAAATTACTACTCCATCAGCAAAAACTACTCACCCAACCTACCCTTCTATGACCACAATTCCCAAAGCCACTACTTTTGGTCTAATAGAGGAAATAACCACTGCTACCTCTGCCAGGCCAGAAATGACACCTCAGGAGATACCAACATCAGAGTCAACAACAAAAGAACAGACACTTGAAATTACAACTCTATCTGCTGTCAGACCAGAAGTAAAACCTGAGGAATTTTCAACAACAGAATCACCAGGATTAAGTGTAGTTACAGAACGACTCTATCCTGCTGGATTAACAACTATGTCTATAAAGACAGATAGCCCTCTGAATGAAACTACTACGCAGGAGATTATGTATACTACCGGTCTTTCCTTTCCGGAATATACGTATGGCGTCTCACAAAGTTCTTCACTGGTCAATGATTCTGTTGCTCATGAACCTTTTACACGAACAACTTATGGCAAAACACTGTCAACTGATGTTGTCAATACTTCAATCACTTCCCCATTTTTCAACTTTACTGTTGCATTGGAGCCAAAAGAGACTACTGTATTTCCTGTTCTTTCCAGTTTCTCTACAATGGGTTCAACAAGAGAAGCCACAAGCACAGATGCTTCCTTACCTCTCGATTTTATGGTGACTACTCTACCTGACACTGATCTTATAACCTCACAAGAACATCCTACTGTTACTGCAAGTGCTAGTGAATTCAATACTGTTCTTCTTTCAACTAAACCGACTTTTGAAAATTATACTCTTCTACCCGACATTTCGTCTGAGACAACCTCAGAGTACAGTTCAATAACGACATCTGTCACTTTGAATTCTTGTTTATCAACCGTCGACTGTCCTTTAGATCTAGTTTGTTTTAAAGGCATCTGTCGAACGCTTTGCGACATACACCGACCCTGCCCAACGAACGTCGAGTGCATTAGCAGCAAAAATAATGTTGAGTGCTTGTGCCCATCGAATAATAAGAGCCATACAGTTGACTGTATCACAAGACCAGGTAAAGTTGTTTGAATGAATTGGTTCATACACTCTTTCATCCAGTCCGTGAGAGAAAGACCTCAGAGTCTGAAGTACTTGAACCTTTTAGGTGAACCTGAAAGGTAGAGCTTTTCAATACATGAAAACAAACAAACACACAAAATAAGACATTGTTGTGTACAACCTCATGTTTAATTTTATAAAAACTATTTTTCTTTCTTTATTTTTTTTGGACATACCTACAAAGTATGTTTAAATGACACATTTCTTCTATAATTTCAGTTTTCATTTACCTTCTTTTTTTTTCTATTTCAGCATCTCGAATGAAGCATGCTCCTTGTTTTGGCCACAATGTACCTGTGTGTCTACAGCTCTTGATTTTTTTTCTTACAATCCTTTCTCTTATTGTTCATCTTTTCATTCTTATGTTTTATAAATTTTGGTGTTGGTTTCATTTCATTTTTTTCATTTTTGATTGCATGCCACATTGGGGTGATGGTATGTATGCATCACAAATTTATTACCTTCCTCTATTCCTTTATTCACTTTGCTTTTGTCCTTCATTGTGCTGATTATAAATATGTTATAAACAATTATAATGTTATTTATAATTTCATTCATTTTTTTTGTCTTAATTTGTTGATATTCTGATATAGCCCATTTGATTCAAGTATTTGATGTTCATCCGTTTTTATATGACAAACTCTTAAAGTTATATATGTTACAGTTGTTGGGTGTTTGGATCACAGTGACTGTGCAGAACATCAAGCATGTTTAGATCAAACCTGTCAAGATCCTTGTCTTATCTCCAATCCATGTCAAGGAGAAGAGGAATGTCATGTTCACGATCATCATCCCGCATGTGTCAAGGGTATGGGGGATCCTAATTTTATAGTCAAAATTGTACATATAAATGACTTCTCATTTGTGAATGTGAATCGATTCCGATACACATGCTGATAGGAATGCTCTCACATAGGCAAACACTGTATATATACAGGGTGTCGCCAAAATAAACAGCCAAACTTCGGGAATCGATGCAGGTTGAAAAAAAGTCCTTTGGCATTAATCTTGTTTTTGCTTAGTTTCCGAGAAATACGCAAAAAAACTAAAACACAATTGTGAAAAGGCATTCATTCATAATGCCTATATAAAAATCATTAAAAGTATACCTTCTATAATCTACCCCCTCCACTCAACCCCCCCACCTCCTTTAATCCCCCCAAGAATATAGGAGTGAGTATGCCTCTGATTTTGTGTGTAATAATAAATATCAATTTTTTTACCCTTCGATAAATATGCTTTATATGGTGTCAGTTTATTTTTTCGACCTTGAAGATTTTATGTAGTTTGGGGGGAGATGGGTAGAGGGGGGAATAAAATATATACTTTTAATGATTTTTGTATAGGCCTTATGAAAGACTGCCTTTTCATAATTTATTTTTAGTTTTTTTGCTTTTTTTTTCTGAAACGACGCAAAAATGAGTTATATGTCAAAGGATTTTTTCATTCTTTTTTCATCCTGCATCGATTACTGAATTTTGGCTGTTTATTTTGAGGACACGCTGTATATACATATATTTATTTATTTGTAAAAGCTTTATAGGTAAAAAAAAATTAAAATAACATTATTTTAAGAAAACAGTGTTCTAGTAAGCACATTTTGCTGCTTCACCTTACACAGTTCCTTGTAAACGCTTGAAATTCTATTACATATCACAAATAAATAATTAAAATATTTATGCGTGCGCACACACAGACAGAGATTTATATATCATCACTTTCATATTGCCTAATAATATACATTGTTTGAAGGTGGTCATCTTTTATTTACAGTTTGCCAGTGCCAGCAAAACTCAGATTGTCATTCGAATTATATATGCGATGGCTGCCATTGTGTTCCACCGAGGCGTAAGTACCTTACACTGTATTATTTTTGAGTCCTGATTAATTTCATTTTATTATGTGATTCAGTCTTGATTCATTTGACCTTTTAATTTTTAAATTAATGAACATTTTATTGAAGGAGATGAAACTGGATTTGGTTGTGAACACTGCCCTCCAGGAATTCCATGCGACCCATTGACTGGAGCATGCATCAAAGGTAGGCGTAGTGTTCTATCAGACTTTCCAAATTTATTATTATTATTATTCCTAGATAAAAACTACTGTTGAACAGTGTGTTGCTGTTTTGTCTCAATGTTCAACCATTTAATTCCCCCCACCTCCCCCCTACCCAACCATTAAATCCTAATCCAGCTAGAAGTAGGCCGAGCAGAGCTCAACGAGTCATTGGGTGCAGTAAGATATCTTCAAAAAGCGGGGTCTTCGCGCGAAAAGTAATATATACGTAAGTTCAGATTTATTATGCAATCATTCAGCCTTGAAATTTCATCTGGCTTCTCGGGTCTTTTTCCGAAGACCACATCCAGTTACTTTGAAGTATCTGTCATGATTTTAAACAGTGATTTTGGTACTTACTGATTAGCTTACAGGTTCTTTGCAGGTTATCCATTACTTCTTTACAGGTTATCTAGGGTTAGAAACCATATTAAACCATAGATATAGTAATGAAAAGTTAATAGAGTAATGAAAAGTATTTAAAATCACTGCAATCACTACTAAAAGTAACTTTTTTTTACTACTATATTTATATAATATGCTTTCTAACCTTTAGATAACCTATTTGTAAGTAATACTTTTAGGCTTGTAAAGCATAAATGAAAATAATCAGAATATATTTCAGCAAGCAATATTTATTTTTTGTCCGGTGGTTCTATAACATATTCATATTTTATATTTTTTTCACATTATGGGCATACGTGATATGCGTTTCCGCTCGCTCAAGAAGATATCATAACTCTAGTCAATCTAACTCGCTAAAATTAATAGAATTCTATTAATTTTTGTGAGTTGGATTGACTAGAGTGTTGAAGGTTACTTTTGTACCAGCAACAACCATTAGAATTGCCCATAGGAATAGGCCAATAGAAATGCTAATGAGGTATGCGCAAGCGCTGAATCACTGTTATAATCACTACTGATACTTCACAAGTAACTGGAGAAGTAACTGGATGTGGTCTTCACAAAAAGACCCGGCTTCTCTTTACTTCAAGTCCTTTTTGTACAAAATTGAAAACTTTCAAGAGGACGAATTCACTTCTATTGTACAAATATCAATTTCTCAAATTGTGGCTTCCTTCTTTTTTTTCTTAATGTTTATTTTCTAAAAATAATTGTGACTGGGGGTTCCTTATTATGTACAAAGTTCTTAATTTCTTTCTGAACCGCTTCATATTTATATCTCAACATGTCTTTGGCTGAGACATGAACTGTCTTTTATTTCTGTCTTCCATTCCTATCTTTTACTATATCTTCATTTTCCTTTCCCTCTATATACACTCCAACACTATGACATTTCGAGTGTCAGCATGAAAGTCTTCTTTAAGTAAATCTGCTATAAAAATACTATAGCAAAATGGCAACACGACCTAAGCTTTTGTACATTGTGTTCATGTTTTTCTCTCTGTATAGTGTTTTATATTGTATATTATTAATTATTTTTAAATATATCTGATAAAACAATTTCAATGGAATACAAAAAACGGTTTTCCTTTGTTTATTGTTTGAGAGCATTTTATGAAAATTAGAGTGCTCGGGAGCATTGGTGCTCAAACAACAGCAAAGGACAACATGTATAATAAAAAACAAAATAATATTGAGTGAATATAAAAAAAAAAAAAAAAAACATTGATAGTACAAATATGAAATTCTGAAAATGGCTTGTAAGAAGGACGGGAAACCGCAAGCACAGACTGCAGCATGGGGTTTATGCAGGCATGAAACGATATGAAATATTGAAAAGGTTAAGTAGATAGTATATTATTGTTAAAACTTTGGGCTTCCCATGTCTGCAATATTTATGCCATTATATAACAACAAAAGGTGTTCAAACTCATTCAAGGAATTCCTAATCAGAAAGATTACTTTAGCGGTAATGAATTATCTGCATTTTTTTTTTTTTTTTTTTTTTTTTTTTTCGAATGGTCTGAATGCAGAGAATTGGAATGCTTGCAGATTGTATTATAATTTTATAAACATTTTATTTTCTGCTATTCTAAATAAATTATTATGCCTGTTGATAATAATTTGTCTGCATGTGCATGTGCTAACAAAATTGCCTGACTATGCTTCTTTTATTTTTTACTAATTTTTTTTTTATGTAACTACTGCTGTAAATTTTGTCGCTATCTATTAATGCTTTATGGTTCCTTCTCCACAAGTCTTCGATGTATTGCATCTTTTTCTTTAAATCCACAGAGTCACTTCAACAGTTTTATAGGATTCTTGAACTATCGCACTACTCGTGATTTCTACTAACTGTACCTTTTTTTCTTTCTTGTTGTTCTGTTTGCTCTATGACCTGGGCACGCTGTTAGGCGCTGATGCTTCAACTTCTTCGCACCTCGAACAGACCTCGACCGCTTCTGACAGTATGACAACTGTAACAGAAGTGTTAACTGATACATACACTACCGAGTCACTTTCTTCCACCTCAGATATTCCTATTGAGACTACGTTTAGCTCAGAAACTGAAAAGACTGATGATTTATCGACTAAAACCGAAGTTACCGAAATAAATGATAAATTATCTACGTTATCTAGTCAAATTATTGATCTCAGTAATGAACAGACTGAAAAAGATTCCAATTTAGAAACAAAGAATTCCTATACAACAACGTCCGATTCTGAAACGACTTTAAGTACGGGAGTCGAAATTGAATCAACAGTTCCTTCATTCAATACACAAACACTGCCAGAATTAACTGAAACTAATCCTACAACCGAAGCAGCCACAGAATCCACCGAAGTAACTACTGATAGCTTATCAGATCTTTCAGAAACAACTACTTCATCTTCTACTACTGTTACAACTCAAAGTTCACCTGAAAAGGCTGAAATAAATTCGCTTACCACTTCAGTTACGATTGGAAATGATAGTTCTTCGGAAACACTAATTGACAGAGAAGATGATGTCACTACGGCAAGTGGTTCTATGACTACGGAAAGTCTTTTAAACAGAATAGGCGATGATAATGAAATATCAAATACAGAATCTATTACTGATGGTACAACAACCATTTCAAATACCGAAGATAATATCGGAACAACTATCAATTTATTTATGAGTGAGAACTCAACTGAAAACTCAGAAATTCTAACTTCAACAATTTCTCCTTCGCCATTATCTTCTCTGAATCAAATAAACGATGATTCTACTGAAATCCAAGACGATTCTACTACTTCTACTTCGAATGATTATACAACCGAAACAACGGCAGCAACTTTAGCATCATTAAAGTCTAGTAATGCTGAAGAAGATTCTGTTACTTCAAATAATCAAGACAGTACAACTGAGAATAGTACAGAAATCTTGGACAATGCATCATCTGAAAGTACTGATAAAGAAGGCTTTTCAACAGAAGCAAATCTGTCTTCAAATTTTGTTGATAATTCGATTGAGACTGAAACGACTGAACAGAATGCACCATCTGTGGACGAGGCAACTGATCAATATACTTTAAATGTAACAGACGTAACTGAACTGACTACTTCGGCTTCAACTACACCAGAAATTTCTGAACAAAATACCTCAGCCCCACCAGATATCACTGTACAGAATACCTCAGTTAAGACAGAAGAAAATACCTCAGCACCACCAGAAATTACTGAACAGAATATCTCAGTTATGACAGAAACCACTGAACAAAATACTTCAGACCTACCGGAAATCACAGAACAGAATACTTCAACTATGCCAGACATTACTGAACAAAATACTTCAGTCCCACCAGAAACCGCTGAACAGACTACACCAGTAATGCCAGAAATGACTGAACAGACTCTTTCAGCGAGGCTGGAATTAACTGATCAGAGCGCTACAAATAGTCAAGGAATGACTGAGCAGACTACTTCAAATAGTCAAGTAACTGAACAAGGTACATCTTCTAGTACAGAACTAACTGAAGAGAACACTCCAGCTTTGTCAGATGTAACTGAACTTAATACTTCTGATATTTCTGAAAAAATTGAACCAACAACTGAGCTACCTATAGACAGGAGTGGTTTCAAAACAATTTCTAGTGAGAGTTTAACAAAAATTGAAGACAGCGACTTTACTGCTTCAACTACAGAACAGAATGAGACAACATCGTCCGATGAATTGTTAACTACAGAGATTAGTTTTGAAAATAACTCCGAATCGCCTTCTACTTCTGAAACAACTGACAAAAATGAGATGAGTACTTTAAGTATGCAGTCTTCAACTAATATGAATGACAATAATGAATTTGCTTTCACAACCGAAGCAAGCACACCCTTTGATGAGATTACATCATCAACAGAAAAAGTGCAAATCACAACAGAGAGCTCAGATGAAAAGAGTGAAACAACTTCTGTATTTAAAAATACAGATGAACCTGAAATGTCAACAATTAATGCTGAGTTAAACGAAATGTTACCCTCTAGCAAAGAAGATGTCCCTACAACTACATCTATTTTAACAACGGATACAGAAAAGTTTGAATCTGAAGCAGTATCTTCTAGCTCAGATGAAAATGTTTCAACTACAACATCTATGCCTGAAACATTTTCTAATGATTTAAAAACAACAACTTTTACAGAAGCACCAACAACCATTAGTGAAATAGAACCAAAAGATGTTTTTACCATGACAACTACTAAATTGAATGAAGGATCTACATTAATGGAAAGTCTTGAAACAACCAAGACTATTGACGTTGAATCAACAACTCCAATCACAACTATTGCTACAGAATTTACTACTTTGGGAAATGAAGTTTTGTCTAGATTTGGAGACTCTGAGAAAATGACAACCACCGAAATGCCAGATGAAAATGAAGTTACTTCTGCCAACTCTGCGTATTCGACGACCTTTAGCAGCACTGAAGGCGTTGAATCTACAACCATCTCTTCGACAGATTTAACTTCAACGATAAATACAGATTCAAATCCCACTACAACAGATTTCAGTCAATTTACAGACTCTGAAAGGCTCACTGCAACCACGTCCAGCTCAGAAATTACTACACTTATAATGGATAATAGTACAGACGAAATTGAATCTATTACTACAACCAATCCATCAACTTCATCATTTTTTAATGACTCCCGTTCTGATGAAATGACAACATTATCTGTTGACGATCTTAATAGTACTCTTACTACGACAACTGAAGCACAGTCTACGACTCACTTTATTAGACAAAGCCTCACTGATAAAATACCACCCGTTGTAAAATCAACATTTACTAGAAAATGTACTAAAGACTCGGACTGCTCAAATGGTGAGGCCTGTGCAAGCAGTTTGTGTACACGTTGCACACCAGGAATCAACCGAGTGGATTGCCAAAGAGGTATATACGAAACACAATTATTTTCGTTTTATTTCCTCATAGGTGTATTATAATTTCAATCATAATGTAAATAGGCTTTTCCTTTCTCTTTCTCTAATTTTAAAACATTATTCATTCACAAATGTCTTTGTTAAGCTAATGTGGAGAAACCTTAGTTAAGATCTTATATAAGCTTAAAAACTGCTTTAAAACTTTGTCTTTATCTTTTTAAAGCACTTGGCTTTCTCATTCAATTTTTCTTTCTATTTTTGTCTATTTGGTATTGTTATCACTGCTGTTTTCCTCTTCACACGTGCTCTGCACATTCTTCTTTTTTCTCACTAACTGTACATTAAATTTAAAAAACAATTATTAAACGAGTTGGAGAAAATGTAAATAAAATATATCTTTAAACATATATAAGTCTCACATACTAATAAAGGGTCCATCCCTCTCCATTCACCCTAACCTTAACAGCTCCTGGTGGGAGGCCAAAAAAACCTCAGCCCTGTGAGAAGGACAGTGAATGTCTCGATAGCGAGGCCTGCTACAATGGAGTTTGTGAGGATCTTTGTGGCCTCGCAAATATTTGTGCCCCGACGGCTAAGTGCCATGTCGTCAAGCATCGGCCAGTCTGCACCTGTCCTCCCGGACATCAAGGCAACCCTGCGATCAAGTGCTTCCTCCCACAGCCATGTAAGCTTTAACACCAGTAATATTCCCCTTATTCACGAGTGCCAGAATATGCAGAGTCTTCAGTAGTAAAGTAAATGAACTTTTTATAACACACCTATGATGGTCTTACAGTGAGTGATACTTTTTTGCTTTTTTAATGGTCCAGGACTTACATTTTATTTTCAACCATGCCTCTACTCCTGCACTATCTACTGTTTATCATCCTTTCTAAACACCCAGTTCAGAGACCCTTGTTAACTCTTACGCTGCCACACAAATTTTGAAGTTTTGCCCAATGTGCCGCACATCAAAATTAAAATGAGTGAAATTGAAACCACTTACCAAAAGTCGAATCTACCCTAACAAATGTGACACTTGAAATACGGGAAGCCTAACTGATTGCCAGTTTTGTAAGCTTTTTCTCGGTTACTGAAGTGAGGGAAGTGAAAGGTATGGGATAGTCAATTCGGACACACGAAGGAAAGTCGGGCCCGGCACATGACAAGACACCCTTACCCCGACTGTGCGTCAGACCTGGCAGTCAACGTGTTAAAAGTGGCAATATACCCCCCCCCTCCCTGCCACACTGGTGCCCAGTGCCAAAGCCTTTGAATCAATTCACTGAACCTCCTCAAGACACTCAATCTTTAGAGTAAAAAAAACTTTATTTATTAAAAATTGTCTTATTAAAATAATATTGTATTATATAAGTGAGTTTCTTAAATAAATAAAAAAATGTTACTAATTTTGTGATTTTCATTTGCATTCATCAATAGCCTCAATTTTTTTTCTTAAATTCACTCTTCCAATTGTGTTACAGTTAATTGCTTTCCATATAGAACCCAAAATTAAAAATAACAAGTATTGTTAACACGTTGACAGGAGGGCTAAACCCCAAATCACCCAAAACATGATGATTTCATTTGTTCTGTTAATGTGAAAAAATAACTTACCTAATGGAAATTTTAGATAATTTCCTTCATAAACATGTTTTTTTTTTTGTTTTTTTTTTACCATAGTGCACAAGTGGTGAAGAAACTCCTGCAAAAATTCACAGAAAGATCTGATAGGAATAAGGCATTCAAAACACTCCCTGAGACAACAGAGAAACGAATAAACCAGCCTGGAGGTTTTTAACTGATTCCCAAAACATTTTAACTTTTTCTCCCAGTTTGCCAGGTAGTCCCCATGACGCACGTGCAGCGTCATGCTGTCAAGGTGTTAATATTCTTGGTTAATGCAATAAGGGAAGTAGAAAAATAACACAAATTCAGGAAATAATTGTCCTAATATAAGAAATATACCGATACAAAAGAAATTACAAAAACATTATAAATGAAAGAGGGTGAATGATAAACTTAATTTAATTTAATTAATCTACCTCTAATTTAAGCTCTAGCCATAACACACACTTACCAAATGTATCATTCACCCTCTTCAATGTATAATGTTTTTCTGTTTTTCCCATTTCTTTCGTTTATATATTAGTATTAACTCTGTTGAATTTAAAGCCGAAACGGTGGCAAATAATAAAACTAATTTTCATATAAAAAATGTAGTTTTATTAAGATACCATGACCGAACTCTAACAAATTCTACCTTTCCATAAATTTATTTTGGTTACAATGGCAAAATTAGTCCCTTTTTAAACATAATTATATTCAATATTCTTTTCTTTTTATCACTTTCCAAATAAATGTAGCTATTGAGGTTGCACTAATGAAAGAATTTTTTTGAAAACTAAAAAGTTTTAAAAATAAACTTTATTACATTCAAATTTAATTAAGCCGTCAAAGTGGGTTGGGCATTGGTTGTTACTTCTACCACTAGGAGCGCTGTATCCGGTTTCTGCTGTTCATCAACACTTTTAACTTTTCCTATAAAAGGAAAAAAGTATCACGCACCATTAGGCAGTTCATTTCATATATTGTTAATATTCTTTCACTCCCTTAGATTTCACTCGCTTAGATTTTTTAAATTGTATTTAGACATTTTGTTTATTATAGCACATTATGTTTTAGTATACTTTTTTTTTAATTTAAAATATTATTATTAATAAGAATTCTGCAAATAATCTATCACTTTTCTTGTAGCAACTTTCTGGGTGGGATTCTTATGACCTTTCTTTTTTCCAAACTCCTTGTAGGAATACACCCATTTCGACACTCCTGTAAAATAAACATTCATTTTAAATGAAAAATGTAGTCTTCACTTAAGAGCTAATTACTACCTTGTGTTATCAAAATCGAAGTAATTTTCTCCAATTTATGAAAAACAAAGAAATCAATATTTTTCAATTCTTTATGTCATAAGTTTTCTATGGGATGTTAAAGTGTCAAAAAAAAAAAAGTTTAATTCTTTGAAAACAAAATAGTGGAGCTGTATCTGATGAACGGAAACCCCCTTTTTCACGGGTGATAGTCTGCAGGCCACAAATTTTAATGTAGAACAAAAAAGAAAAATGATTTTGAAAGAAGAACCTAAAATCCATTAAAGTACATCGGATTATTAAGAAATATTAATTTTATCAAAAATGTTGAACAATTCTTCATTTTCAATTAAAAAATCCATCGGAAATTGCTCATAAAATCATTATAATTCAATGAATCGAAAAAATCCTACGTACTTTATTGTCAAATATCATTAGGACGCTGCAGTTAAAATTTTAAGTTGATCGGGTGAAAATTGAAGGGGATAGGGTATCGCTCGATTTGAAAAACATAGTTTGGAGAAAAATGACTTCAAAGTATAATGTACTGACATGTCCAGTTTTTTTTTATTTTTTTTTCATAATTTCTTCTAATAAATATTAAAAGAGGTTTTTTAATTTTGAAATGAATTGAAGGAGGACTGGTGGCATTGAGTGTAAAGGCTCATTTAAAAACCTTTCCGCCACATAAAGTTCCATAGATTATCCCGTATGAGCATCTAAGGCGCTAGCCACCAGACCGCAGGGAGCCCCCGTTGTTCATTGAAATCGGAATTTGGAAATGGCAGATCAGTCGGGACTATTTCTCTCAGAATTTTGCGCTTGCAGAATTGAACTTCTCCATCTGTCTGAACAAGTTGTAGATATAATTTTGCAGCAAGTGGATAAAAAGAGACTTTTGTGTACATAAATATACTTTGCAATCTTACAGTATTCTTGTGATGTCGCCATTATTTATCCTCTATCAAATTTCTTCTTCCTATCTCATTTTTCTTAGTGGTTACCCACCCCTATCGTAACTCGAAAGGGTAGGTAAACTACAAATAATCTAGCTAAACAAAAAATTGTTAGAAACAAATATAAAAACTGAAATAAAATAAATAATTGATTATTTGTCAATTTGTGAAGAAGATTTGTTTTCCACGCTTATACCTAACTTTCTCATCTAATTACCTATACTCTGCCCAGGATAAGTGCTGCAAAAAAAGTGGTATAGAAAGCTAGAAAATTTTATGTAATACAATATTGTGCTATAATAGATGTGTATGTATATAGTTTTTTACAAACATCTTTGTATATTCTTGCACTGGAATTTGATATAATTTATGCCGTTTGTATATAAATTTGTTTAATGTTTCTACTTATTATTAGGTAACAAAACACAGTAGTTAAACTTGTGATTAATTTATGCTTTAAATAAATTGAAAGTCTGCTTTTTTGTTTTGAATTGTCTATTCAGGTAAATTCATTTTCAAACTATGCTCTTTAGTAGTAGGTACTCAGCCAAGTTGTGGTAATAAGTTGTGCAAGTACTTGCTTCGATTGCTGCAAAAAAAAATGTAGCTAAAATAATTTAAGGTAATTTCACTTAAGTAAGTATTGTTTTAATGCAAAGCTAAAACAGCTTTCAAGGTAAATAATATTTTGTAGTTTTTGGCAGTAATTCCACTACCCTTAATTGTATACTAAACATACTAAACCAATATGTTTAACCAGTTTTATTAATTTTCAATAGGTAATTCAACAATAAGCTGCAAGCGTTCAAATTTCCAACAATTTATTTGGTGACCATTTAATTATTTTTCATTATGAGTTATTTTATTTTTGTTTTAATATTCTTCATGATTATTCAGTAACATGCGTGAAGAATGAAGACTGCGGTTTAACAGAAGCTTGTATCGGACACCATTGCCAGCATCCATGCGATGTTCATAATCCCTGTGCACAAAATGCCATTTGCATAAACACTAATCACGGGTGTGATTGTGCGTGTGCAGAGGGTTTCCATGGCAACGGCTATGTTGGCTGCGTACCAGGTAATTATTTGTAAACCTTTATGTTATAATATAATTTTAATTGGGGTGGTAGCTTTTCTGTGGGAAAAAGAAAAGGCATCAGCCCTAACCTGGCTAGAAAAGGGTGGTGACCTATAGATAACCCATCCTAAAATTCTGATTTAATTATAACGGACATTAACATTTAAATAAGTAAATAAATTTTAATTGTTTATTCATCTGTACTCTTTAAACTCTTTCAGTTCTTTTATTTAAAATAAGTTAACTTTTGTTTTAATAAAAGAACAATTTATTTAGAGCTGCTTAAAGCCTGTTAAGGATTCCTTAGGTAATAAACTATGTATTAGAAATGAGAAGTAAGTAAAGCTTCATTGTAGCGGGCCAAAAAATGTTTTTGAACTTTACCGGTGTCGTGTCCAAAATCACGTATCAAAAAGGAGATTGGCCATAGTTATTGTGTATATATTTCACTTGTTTATTATTAATAAAATACAGGACAAATGGTAAACAAAAAACTTGTTTTTTTACACTTATACAATATAACTTTTTTGTAACTTTCTTTTAAACTGAGTTATTCAACTTAAAAATTGTTCAAACTAATAATGAATTTAAGATAAATAAAAATTAATAATGATAGTAAACAAAACAGAAATCGAAATCATGAAAGACGAGTTTTAATTCAGCGGGAGATCACTCAAAGTCAAGCTGCTATGAGCGAGATTGGCAAAAGTATCCCGTACAGGGAACCGGAGGCTGAGTGCAGGTAACCCGTACGGGGGTGCCTCTCTTGGTACGAAAAGGGTTAACAATAAAATAAAAATGTAGCTTTAATTAAGTAAAAATTTAAATTTTACAGCCTCTATCAAAGAATATTCCCAAGATATTAAATTTTAAAACTATGAATAATTCTTCTTGCAAACAACTATGCTGACAATCTTTCCTTTAACTCTGTTTTAGTCATGTCACAGAAGTCAGTGTGCCAATATAATGAAGATTGCCCTCCAGAGAAGTTGTGCGACAGGTTGAATCGAGTATGCATAAATCCTTGTATGGAAGATTCTTGTGGTGAAAACGCTGAATGTATCCCAGTTAACCACGGAGTTCAGTGTCGCTGTCCTACTGGTTTCACCGGCAATGCGTACTTATTCTGTACTCAAGGTAGTCTTAATCAAAGTTTTAAATCAGCATTGAGACATATTTTGTTTTAAAGAAAATTTCTTTCAAATATTCTATTTTATTACAATTTATTTTCATAGTGTCTGGATGTCGAAGAGATTCCGAATGTAAACGTAATGAAGCCTGTATTAAAGGATCTTGTGGTAACCCATGCAACTGCGGTTCTAACGCAGTTTGTGAAGTCATAAACCACAAGCCTATTTGCAAATGCCTTCCAGGCTATGGTGGAAATGCAAATGTTGGATGCACAGGTAAAATTTAAAAGAACTTCTAATAATATATTTATTTTATTAATATTGAAATTACCTGTTAAAAAGACATTTAGCATTAATATTAAAGTGCTAAGGGGTTTAGCATTATTAGTATTTCATGAAATGTATAATTAATGATAAATACAATTATTTATATTTAGGATAATGAGCTAGTAAAATTTATGGTTTACATTAGACACAAAATTCAACATAAAACAAGAATTTGGACATTTACTTACCTAATAAATTAATTTATTAAATAAAATTAGAGAAAAATGTATATTTATTATTACAGGTCCACTTGATCCTTGCAATCCTAATCCTTGCGGAACAAATGCCTTATGTGAAATGGATGATGGAGGCCCTATATGCTACTGCCCCAAGGGAATGACTGGAAATCCATTTAAGAATTGCAGTAAGTATTTATATAAATAAACTAATGTTTTTCTTTTTAATTCTTATTTAAATGTGTTATTAATTTTTTTTCTCTTCAGTTCCTGAAGGTGCCGAGTGCTCGCCAAATCCTTGTGGGCCCAACTCTGGCTGCAGAGTTGTACAGAATTCCCCGGTTTGCTTCTGTTTGCCTGAATTCGAAGGAAATCCTCCTTACGAGATTTGCTCTTTACCAAGGCATCCATGCAACCCGTCGCCCTGCGGGCCGAACACGCAATGTTCAGTTTTGGAGAATGGTTTTGCCAAATGTACCTGTCTGCCGGGATATTTAGAATCTCCTAACACGATCAGAGGTTGTGTTGAAAGGCGAAATCCTTGTCAGCCCAACCCCTGTGGACATGGAGCTCTTTGCGACAAAGACAGAAATCCATCATGTTATTGTCCAGAACCGCTTGTTGGAAATCCTTATCGAGCTTGTGCTGGTAAGTTGTCATAAATAAACTTATAATGAAAAATATTCTTGTAATAATTCAAGAAAGACAAAAACAATCCTTTAACTATCAGGAATCTTAATACTTTGTTATGATGTGAAAACCATGCGGATACAAAGAAGTCATTCTAATCTCTTAGCTTCATCATTGCTTTGTTTTTCTTTTTAAATCATTTTCTAAAATAACAAGGGAATAGTCTGAAATTGCCTAGAGCGCATATTATTCTTTCAAATCTAACTCCCATTCAGAATGGAGGAAACTACATTATAATTTATTATTCTATGCAAGAAACTAGTCCCTGATGTGTGTAAGGTGTCTGACATTTCAGTGAAGTATGTTGGCAGCAGTGAGCATCTAGATAGTAGATGCTCACTGCTGCCAACATACTTCACTGAAATTTCTCTCATGTCTGTCAGAAACTTTATACACACCAAGGGCTAATTATACTCTGCAAAACATATTCATATTTATAAGTAAATTCAAATAGGGGGGGATTTGAATATAAATACATAAAAATACAATTTTTTCAGAACCTGTAAAAAGCATGTGCCAACCTGGACCTTGTGGCCAAAATGCTGATTGCTATGTTGCGAGTCACAGTGAGCAATGTTACTGTCGACCTGGATTCCAAGGAGACCCTTATACCGCATGTCAGTCTGAGCCTCCAAGCCCGTGTGTCCCGAATCCGTGTGGACATCAAGCTATGTGCACTGTAACATCACAAGGACATCCGATGTGTCTCTGCCATGATGGTATGGGCGGAGATCCTACAACAGGATGTTCAGGACCACAATGTATTACCGACGATGAATGCCCTCTCGAACAGGCTTGCATCGGTCATAGATGTAAAGATCCTTGTCCAGGCTCTTGTGGCTTTGGTGCATCATGTCGTGTAGAGAAACATCATCCTGTTTGTACATGTAATCATGGGCTCATTGGAAATCCTTTGGTTAGGTGCTATCAAGTCCAAGGTAAGTTTATAAATTTGTGTAATCTCTCTTTAAATGTATTTATAAATAAATATAGTCTCTACATAACTGGGAAATAGTTTTTAAAAAAACAGCATTTGTTTTGTTAGGAATTGAAGCTGATCAGAACCCCTGTGTGCCTTCGCCATGTGGGCCAAACACGGAATGTAGAATCCTCAGTGGGCATCCAGTATGTTCTTGTCTCCCACAGTACATCGGAGAACCACGAACTGGATGTCGTCCCGAATGTACCCTTAATTCTGACTGCAGGAAGGATGCAGCCTGCATAAATCAAGTTTGCATCAACCCCTGCCACTCTACGAACATTTGTGGTGTCGGTGCTGTTTGTACGTGCAGAGATCACACAGCTACATGCTCATGTCCTCCTGGATTTATTGGCGACCCATTTATTCAATGCGTACAAAGGCGTAAGTAAAACTTAATGTACCTAATAAATTCTGATTACCATTATTAACAGAGAATTGGTTACCTATAGTCTTTTATCAATGATATGAGAAAAAAATTAAGAAAAATTATGTTACTGTCAATTTATTTATTTATTAATATTACAAATTTTAACTGAAAAATATTGACATAGTTTAAAGTACAATTTTTTAAATAGTTATAGCTTTGTGTGAAGATTATAAATTTGTACATAACACAAATTCAGTCATAGAAATAAGTTATTCTTGTTTCTTTATTGAAGAAACATTGTAAGTACAGTAGACTCTCTCTAATCCGGCATCCTCGGGACCAGGGGACTCGGGGACAGTCAGATTAGATAAAACACTGTATTAAAGAATTTAGTTAGAAGCGGTTTTTCATTTGCTTTTTTGTGTTCTAGCTATTTCTGGAGGAACAAATACATCACTCCCCTGCTTGCCATCTCCCTGTGGAAAAGGTTCTGTTTGTTCTTCAATGGGTGAAGCAGCTATGTGTGACCCATGTGGATCACCAGATGCTAAATGGAATCCACACTGCAGGCCAGAATGTCTCACAGATTCGGACTGTCCTTTCAACAAGGCATGCTTAGGCAAACGATGTGTCGACCCGTGTCCTGGATCTTGCGGAATAAATTCTCATTGTACATGTATGCATCATGTACCGGTCTGCTCTTGCCCGGAAGGCCTTCAAGGAAATCCATTTGAGCATTGTTCGCCTCCTCCGCCAGGTAAGAAGTCAAGCTATAAATATTTTATTTTATTCCAAAGATGATAGTTATATTATAATATATGAGAAGGTGGTGTACAAAAAGAATTTTGTTCACAAATATCAAAAAAGAGTTATTGATATATTTGTGTAGTGTTTGTTAATTGTGACATAATGAAAAGATTAAACCGTCCAAAAACAAATCTGTTACTTTTATTGAGCATGGTGAATATTGATGGTTGTTCAAAAAGAACTTACTCCAATACAGGTTTTCATTCAAAGAGAATCTGGATGAAGGCTTTCACATGTAATTAACTTTTATAGAACTGTTTATAAATTAACACAAGGCATGATCGTTTACTTGAAGCAGGCGCTGATGTATAATTATAGTGGATTTATTGTATTTCTTAGTTTAATGAAATGTTTAAAACTGAATAAAATCCCTTTTACTTGTAGCTTTTTTCTCCATTTTTTACATAAACATTTATAATAAAACTTAAATAACTGACTTAGTTTTGCTTAGCCTAGTTTTGGTCCAATCAAAAATATTCCTGTCCCAATAGAATTTTGTCCATTGATGCCATTCAAAAAACTCAATTATTTAGAAGTATACCTAAATTTTAACTGATAGTGTGTAAAATTTAGTGTCTAGGAAGCTCC
The DNA here is from genome assembly GCA_946811695.1 of Gonocerus acuteangulatus. Taxonomy (NCBI): domain Eukaryota; kingdom Metazoa; phylum Arthropoda; class Insecta; order Hemiptera; family Coreidae; genus Gonocerus; species Gonocerus acuteangulatus. The sequence goes on along the minus strand of OX328123.1, from coordinate 12,954,432 downwards.
ATAAAGGTGGTAAAACACCAATTGGAGTAAATTGCCTTTTAGATAATTAGAAATATCTAATTTTCAGTTTCTACTGAAAATTATGATCTGTGTGACAAAATGCTTTTTGTTCGCCACCTCCCCATATTAAGTAATAAATAGACATACAATACATTACGATACAATACATTATAAAGTCCATACTAGAAATATGCTACAAATTATTGGATTAATTTAAACCTAACTTCAAAAACTTAATTCAATTGGGCTGTTATGATGAAAATTAATTAACTATTATTTTTGTTTAAATATTTTCATGTTTAAACTTACAGCTTTTAATTAATAATTTGTTATTCAATTTAATAGGAAGTGATGACCAAGTTCTTACATGTCAGAGGCAACGTTGTGGCGCCAATGCCATTTGCAAGGAAACAGCCGGAATGATTGAATGTGTTTGCCAACGAGGTTTCCACGGTGACCCATACATGGGATGTAGGCCTGAATGCGTAATTAACTCTGATTGTCCTCACAATACGGCTTGCTCTAACTTCAAGTGTGTAGACCCCTGTCCTGGAGCTTGTGGAGTCAACTCACAATGCACATGTATCAATCATGTTCCTGTGTGCCACTGCCCTCAAGATCATGCCGGCAATCCATTTGTCTCTTGTTATCCCGCAAGCCCAGGTACGTTTTTATTTATGTTAAATTTTACTTTTTGGTGAAAATCATTGTGAGTTTTTTCTGCTTCTATAACATTAAATATTATTAAAACATGTTTTCCTGTTCAGGCCCGCCAGTTGTTGGACATCCTGAAAATCCATGTGATCCTTCACCTTGTGGACCAAATAGCAGGTGTATTGTTTCACTTCATGGTTATGCCACTTGCTCCTGCTTACCTGGCTACAGAGGAGCACCTCCAGTTTGTCAACCGGAATGTTTAGTGAGTGCCGAGTGCAAGCCTGACAGAGCTTGTGTAAATCAAAAGTGTGTTGACCCATGCCCAGGAACGTGTGGGCTCAATGCCCATTGTCACGTAATGAACCACAACCCAATATGTTCATGTCCCCACGGATTTGCCGGCGATCCCTTCCTCAGCTGCCAAGTTCCTCAAGGTAATACTCGCTCAAAAATGAACAATTTGAAGTTAGAACTTTCTGCAAAACATGTACAGATAATTTTTTTTTATTTTACAGCCATAGACGAAGAACCAAAAGTTCCAGGGCATCCATGTGAACCATCTCCATGCGGTCCTAACTCTGTATGTAATGTTGCTGCTGGAAGACCAGTCTGCTCGTGTGCAGCTAATTTCATTGGGTCTCCACCGTATTGTAGACCAGAGTGTACAATGAGCCAAGAATGTCCGCACAATTTAGCCTGTATACAAGAAAGATGTAAAGATCCATGTGCCCATAATTGTGGTCATAATGCAGAGTGCCATGTTGTAAACCATACTCCATTCTGTCAATGCAAACCTGGCTATCAAGGCGATGCTTTCATTTCATGCTCAAAGATTCCTCCAAGTAGGTTATTTTGGATATTTAAAAGACACTATTAAAACATTATTTTTTTATTAATGTATTTAACTTATAATTTCAATTTCAGCTGCCCTTCCAGAATCACCCCGAGATCCCTGTGATTTATCTCCTTGCGGACAGAATGCTCAATGCACGAATCACAATGGAATTGCAAGATGTTCATGCATTCCTCCATACATTGGAGACCCTTATGGAAGCGGGTGTCGCCCAGAATGTTTGATGAATAGTGATTGTCCTTCGCATCAAGCTTGCTTATCTAGCCACTGTAGGGATCCATGCCCAGGTGTTTGCGGCAAAAACGCACAATGCTCAGTGGTCAATCATATTCCTGTGTGCGTGTGTATTCAGGGGTACATGGGAGATCCCTTTCAAGCCTGTAGACCTAGACCAGCAGAAGGTATTTTTTTTATTTATTTATTTTTTTTTTTTTTATCGGTTTACATTTATATTGAAAGCTAATTATTCAAAACAGAACATTCATAACCGGTTTTGTTTTCTTTACAGAGGCACCTCCACAAAATCCCTGTGAACCTAGTCCTTGTGGACCTAATAGTCTTTGTAAAGTTCAGGGAAATGCTGCAGTCTGTTCGTGCATTCAGAATTACATAGGAGCCCCACCAAGCTGTCGACCGGAGTGTGTAGCAAGTTCTGAATGCCCCCAGAACCAAGCTTGTATAAACCAGAAATGTGCCGACCCCTGTCCTGGAACGTGTGGCCTTCATTCTGTCTGTCAAGTTGTAAACCATAATCCAATATGCTCATGTCCTCCCAGTACTGTAGGAGACCCATTTGTTCGTTGTGTTCATGAAGGTGAGTTCTGAAATAAACTATACTCAAATACAGTAGGCTCTCCCTAATCCGGTGTCGTTGGGACGGGGATACAGTCGGATTAGAGAAAATGCCGGATTAGTGAATTCAGTTAGATCTTTAACTTCCATTCAATGAAATACCATGAAACAAATGTTTGGCTAGCTAGGAAGAGAATGTTTTTCTAGGAACCCTCCAGCTAGCACTGGTGAGTTCTGATATTAATCAGAGAACACCAGATAAGGGAGAATCTACTGTACTTATAAATTTATTCTTTCTTTTTTTTTTATTTCATGTTTAACAATTTATTTATTTTATTTAAAAAGCTCCAAAAGTTCCACAAGTCGCTTCGAATCCATGCATGCCATCACCATGTGGAGGAAATTCAGAGTGCCGAGTATTTGATCATCGACCAGTATGCTCTTGCCTTCCTGGTATGCTCGGTGCACCGCCAAACTGTAGACCTGAATGCCTCATTCATGCCGACTGCCCAACACGGCTAGCTTGCATAGGATCGAAATGTAAAGATCCTTGTGCCGGATCTTGCGGCTTTAATACCATCTGCAGTGTCGTGAATCATCAGCCTGTCTGCACCTGCCAAGTTGGCTTCCAAGGAGATCCTTTCTCAGGCTGCAGTCAAGGTAAGGGAAAAGAAAATTACACTATTTTTCTTTTTCATCTACTTTTTTTTCTGAACCAAAAGGCTATGGATGGATAATGCTCCACAAACATGCTTTGACCAAATTCAAGGCAAATTCATATTGATATTGGCAAGAATATTCTTGTTTTGCTTTATTTGAGAATAAACACATATATTAGGCGTGGCGGATACGAAGGGCGAAATCAACATCCGGTCAATTTTGTTTTCCCCGCCATCCGAATCTAGACGCTTCAGAAAATCTGCAGGTATATTTTCCATGTTGAGTTCGCCCTTCTTTCCCTCTCAAAGTACACAGGGATTGAAAATACGCTGGCTGGAAAATTCCATAGGAAGGCGGATTCGAAAGGCGAACTCAAGACTCCACTTCCAATCCACTGGGTGATGATATAAATAAAATGCTCTTTTCGTTGAAAGCAAAGTTCACACTAATTATTATATAACTTGTTTATTTATATAAATTAATAAACAAATAATGAGACATCTCACAATAACAAAAATGTTTTGAATATACTCTAGTTGAGTGTGCCTTTATGGAAAAAATATTCAAATACATTTTCCACAAAACCGCCTTTTGAGTTTGCCCTTTATATCCACAATGCCTCATATGTGCCATGTTTTAAGTTCTGGCCATCCATGACTCATTCACAATCATTGTTTTTTTTTAAAAAAAATCCTACTTGTATAAAATGTTCTTACTGATTTTTAAAATTTCTGGCACTTAAAGTCAAATTATCAGTTTTTGGATTATAAAAATGATAAAAAGTTAATATTCATAGCTTTTAGACTTAATATATCAGTTTTCTATGAATAAATCACTCCAAAGATTCTTCAAAATACAGAAACTATTGTAACAGTGAACAGACAGTTGTTCCTTCCCCTCACAATCCTGGATTTAGAGAGTCTTCTGCTCTTTTCTGAGAGTTTTATGTTAGATTAATATTCTAACTTTATATCTCTCCAGAGTAGAATGTTTCATTTATAACTACTTCTCTTAGTCAAAGAGCCGGTAACCGCAAGTTTCATGAAGTGTTTTATGCACCTTGAAATTGCTATAATGTACCTCTTGGGTAAATAAGAAGTTTATGTGTGTTAGCTAGACTTACCGTGGAACACCAGGTACTGCGCATAGGGGAAAGGTGCAAAAAAATATTGCCCAAAAATAGTGTTTTATTCAGAAGCCAACTATCATTAATGTAAAAAATAGCAAAATTTCAAGGTAAATAAAACACTTCATGAAAAGTGCATTACCAGCTCTCTGACTATCGAGTTTTTATAAATCTTCTCCACTATTCTACAATTTCTCTATTCACTGGTCTCTGAGTAAACATTTTCATTGTTATATTATTTTCTAAACTGCCTGCAGGTAATTTTATTTGTTTTGTTTTTTTAACCTTAATAAGTAATTTTGGTGTGATCTAGCGGTGGTATCATTGGACGGTCCTAAGATGGTTGAAGCTGTCAGACGTCCATGTAACCCCTCTCCTTGTGGTCCTAACGCCGACTGCAAGGAAAAAAGCGGAGCTGGGAGTTGTACATGTAAAGCCAACTACCACGGAGATCCGTACACCGGCTGCAGACCCGAATGTTTGCTCAGCAGCGATTGCAATCCGAATCAGGCTTGCAACAACAATAATCGCTGTTTCGATCCTTGTATCGGAGCCTGTGCTCCTAATGCGAGATGTCAAGTCATCAACCATCGACCTGTTTGCCTTTGTCCGACTGGAGCGACTGGAAATCCACAAGTTTCTTGTTCACACTTACCACCTCCTTGTAAGCTTACTAACATTTCTATCTCTTCTAATACTCTAATTTCTTGATAATTACTTCTAACATTCTCTGTATACTTTTCATTAACCTATCTTTTCATTTCTTCTAACTCTTCACAAATGTTCTAAAAAGGCTATTGGGTTTTCTTTCAATAACTTCTTTTCAAATTTTACCTGCCTCATCTTTCTGTAGACACAGATAAAACTAAATTCAATATCGATCATTCTTACTTATTCAATGTTCTTCCTTTCTAAAAAATTTTCGTTTCTAAAAAACACAGTAGGAAAATGAAAAGTAAATAGAATATTTTTTAAATTAATTTAGCAAAAATGCAGTTAATTCCCTGACCTGCTGTACTTAATAAGCATATTGCAAACTTCTCATAATAAATTAAATAAACATCTTGGAAAAGTAAAGGAAGGTTTTCTTTGATCTTGGTAGAGTTTAAACATTTTATTCTGGACTGGAGGAAAGTTCTATTGAAAGGGCAAAATTACTGACATGAACTTAAGGGGTAATAGTATTTTGTGTGGTCAAAATCAAAGCCATTTTCTCCAATTTATCAATAAAAAATTAATCAATATTTTTCAATTCTTTATGTCACAAATCTTATGATGGGATGTTAAAGTACTCAAAAAATAAAGAAGTTTTAACTCTTCAAAAACCAAATGGCGGTTCTGTGTCTGACAATCCTCTTTTTTCCCGGGCAATAGTCTGCAGGCAAAAAAGTTTTAATCTAGAACAAAAAAAAAAAAAAATATATTTTGAAAGAAGAAGGTAAAATCTAGTAAAGTAAATAGGATTTTTAAGAAATATATATATATATATATATATATATATATATATATATATATATATATATATGTATATATATATTCGAAAATGGTGACCACTTCTTCATTTTCTATTAAAAAAGCTGTCAAAAATCGGTCATAAAATTGTTATAACTCAATGGATCAAAAAAATCCTACTTAATTTACTAGCAAATATCAGTAGGAAGCTGCAGTTACAGTTTAATGTTGATCGGATAAAAACTGAAGGTGCTAGCACATCGCCCGATTTGAAAAACATAGTTTTGTGAAAAACGACTTTATATTTTAATGTACTGAAAGGTTCATTTTTTTTTTTTTTTTTTTTTTTTTTTTCATAATTTCTTGTAATAAAAAAAAAGGTTTTTAATGTTGAAATGTATTGGGATTTCAGTTGAAAAATCGAATTTTCTTGTATATAATTTCTTATTATTTAAGGAAGCATTTAAGCCCATAAAAAAAATGTCCGAGGTGATATTACCCCTTAAACCTCGAATAGCTTTTAATGGAAGCGAATTTTCATATGAAAAATCTCATAAAAATATTATCCCAAGCATGTAACATAATTTATTTTTTACAAATTTATTGAATAATACATTTTTACTATTTCTTTTACTTTTCCAAAACAATATTAGCTATTCTAATTAGTCAATTTATATTAACAAAGAAATCTAATGACCTGCTTTCTGCATTCCTATCTAATTTTTCTTATCTTTTTAATCAATTCTGCAATAAAACTACAAGGAGTTTTTAATCCTTGTAGCGGCCACACCAGGTAGACCCAACACCCCATGTTTCCCGAACCCGTGCGGACCCTTCAGCGAATGCCGAAGCTCGAATGGGATTGGGGTATGCACCTGCCAAGCAGGCTACATTGGAACGGCACCTACTTGCCGGCCCGAGTGTATTGTGAGTTCTGACTGCCCCAATGACAGAGCCTGCAACCGCGGGAAGTGTGCTGATCCTTGCCCGGGGACTTGCGCTCCGAATGCTGTCTGCCGTGTCGTCAACCATACTCCCATCTGCTCGTGTAGCCCAGGCTATATGGGCGACCCTTTTACTAGGTGCCTCATGCCTGACAGTAAGCAGTCATATTCATATAATTACGAATATCCCTCTTTCTATGTAATTAAGTCCTAATTTTTATTAGTTTCATTTAAATATCAAATGAAAAAACAATTCAATAGTTCATTTGTTTTTACTTAATTAGTCA